>OZ014508.1:39569668-40007168 GCA_963966075.1 Aphodius sticticus | reverse complement strand
AGTAAAAAGAAATATCGAAAAACCTTGAAATCTTAAATTAATTATTTTGCATGTAAGCGTTGACAGTCGAAGTCAAAAACATGGTTTAAAATATACCTATATACTTATATACGCGTGAAGAAAAAAAAATTCTTTTGTGGTGTAAGAACACTCGAAAGAAATCTATCTTGTTAGTAATTCAACTACTGCCAAAATACCGAGAGAAAGACAGCATAACTGTTTCTGTTTTTTTTTTCGAATGAAACTTAAACGTTAGATGTGTTCAAAATATACACAATTTAATAACAATATTTGTCTCAAAAAAATCATGAAATGCAAGTAATGCCATGTACGTCTTGCGTTTCATGAATATTGGGAGATCTTTTTCAAGGCACTAAACCAAACCACATATACCAACCAAAGAAAGCAACGCAAGTAATGGCGTACACGTTATATAGGTAAAACCACGAGAGCTGAGAGCGAGTCATCGATTCCAGCTGTTATTTTGCTGATTCGTTACAGACCATTCCCGTGCGTTAGAAAGAAACAGAGTGCTTTTTCATGCGTCTGTTCTTACGTTTTTAGGCGATGACTCACTTTCAGCTCTCGTAGTTTTACCTATACCTACAAAATTTTCGGAACCTCAAACACAAACTTTACGAATTAGAAATAATAACACATACACACAAACCAAACATAATAGGAATCACGGAATCGTGGCCAACCGCTCACGAGGAACACTTAAGGTACGTTTTTCTAGAAGCGACTCCAAGGATAATCACCCGGAGATTTTCTCTTATACCTCTTCCAGACTCTCGCGAGACAGCGAAAGACCGCGAATCGGGAGAGTGTGGATGCCACATTTACCCCAATCCGCTAACATTCGAGTTGCCAGACGTCTCTACGGATGCAGATAGTCGGATAAAAATCACGCGTTCGGCAAGTGGCTTGGTTCTCTTCTGCGCATTCGGATCGATCCATTCAATCTGGATTTTTGACGAGGCTCGCGGAGTTTTTGTGTGTACCCGAAGGTATTATTTACGACAGGGGTCTGATTTATGACATCAAACACGTGCAGTGAAGGGGCTGTTTGAGCATGAATGCACCCGAAAACTAGGTAACGAATGGAATAATTATTTAGTATTGAAATAAAAAGATTAAAAAATATTGAACACAATAAATTTATATGCAAAATACAAATAGATTACATTGATATAAAATTGAATATTCGATAGTATTTTTTCTTTATTTGTGACGTCCCCATTACTATAATTTGTCAGGAAAGAATAGTTAAAATGGAAAATAGAGTAGAGTAGAGTTTTTATTCAAAATACCAGTAAGGTGTAGAATATACAATCAGTAAGCAAGTAGGCAAATATACAATGTCATAACACAGGACAATTAATTCTCTAAAAGTAACATAAAAAATACAAATATGACGCATGATATACAACATACAGACAAAAGCGTCAAACAATAAAATTCTGCACAAGGCACCGGCACTGCAAGGTCGTGGAAACAGGTCAACAAATTCTAGACATAGCACTAAATTTAAATAAGCCTTAGACAAGAAAGGTCGTAGCACCGACGAAACTCCTCACACTACATCCTCGTAAAACTCACGAAGAGTATAGTAGCAACTGCCGCTCAGATATCTTTTTAATCGACGCGAAAACGCGGGCGCTGATACTTCACCGCGCAGATCCTGAGGCAGCTTATTAAATATCAGCGCGCTGACGTGCACAAAGCTTTTCTCATACCGCCGGTTTGCTGGGATTTCGGGACGTATCTGCCCACGACCTCTCGTTTGATAACCGTGTACGTCCGAGCCAGCGAGCGCATCACTCCGACTGTTAAACATGTAGCATGAGCACATGTGAACATAATTATCAATAACCGTGGGAATCCTATGCCTCCGAAAGTGTTCTCGACATGAGTCGCGAACGCCCAGCCCCAGCATACGTCTAACCGCACGCTTCTGGAGAAGAAGCACTCGGTTCATTGATAGATCGTTTTCCCAGAACAGTAGTCCATAACGCGCGACGGAGTCAAAGTGGGCATAGTAAACCGACAAAAGAATATCTTGACTGCAAATAGGCCGCAGGCGATCAAGGGCAAACACAGCCCTATTAAGTTTCTTTTTTATACCCTCAAGCTGACCCGCCCAGGACAGCCCATCGTCACCGTTGATACCTAGGAGACTGGCTTGGGACACCGAGTGAATGGTGACCCCCAGTGCCCCACAGTGCAACTGCAGACCCGCGCCGGCCGGTCCCGGAAAGACGATAACATTTGTTTTTGCGACGTTAATAGCAAGTTTATTCGCGTTGAACCAGGATGCTAATTTCTCCACAACAACCTCACTATTTCTCAATAGTGTCAGGGCATCATCCGCCGTCACGCAAGCGCTGGTGTCATCCGCATATATAGTCAGAGGGGGGTACTGACATTTGACTGAATATCATTCATGTAAATAGAAAACAGCACAGGCCCCAGAATAGATCCCTGTGGGACACCACAATTCATCAAACGACTCCCCGATCGAACCCCAAGCCCAGTGAGTGGGTTTCTAATTTCAACTAGTTGACTTCTATTTATAAGATATGATTTTAATAAGTTCAGTGCGCTATCGCGTATACCGTAGTAATTGAGCTTTTCGACTAAAATATCATGATCAACGAGGTCAAATGCCTTTGATAAGTCACAGTTGATGGTTGCAACCAACTTCCCGCAGTTAAGGTTCTTATAAATGTTACTGAATATGCTTGACAGCGCCGTTTGCGTCGAGATACCCTCCCGAAAACCATGTTGTGAGCTTGAAAACAATAGTTTAGCATTGAAATAATCATTGAGTAGCGTCTTTATACAAGTTTCAAAATTTTTTGATAAAGCAGGAACTATTGAGATAGGTCGATAGTTTGAAATATTCTCCGTATCTAACTTTTTGTGTATAGGAATGACCTCAGACACTTTAAAAAAGCTCGGGTACGTGCCAGTTTCGAACGATTTATTTATCAGATGATACTTAAATATTCTGAGCTGTACTTTAATATTTTTACCGGTATGCCATCAATTCCAGTTGCCGCGGTTGACTTTAACGATTTAATTATTTGCTGAACCTCCAGTGAGTCCACCGGAGTCTGAAAGAAAGATCCAGGCGAACCCACATGTTGGTTGCCCAGTTTCGCCCTGAAATCATCGGCCGGGACATTACCGGACAAGGTACGCTCGCGCACCGACGCAAAGAAAGTGTTAAACGCGTCCGCCATGTCGGTTCTATCCGTTACCGCCCGGCCATCGACAACCAACTGCCCAGGAACGAGTCGCCAGAGCCAGAGATGCCTAGTTCGCCCCTAACTATTTGCCACACGGTCTTAACTCTGTTGTCAGAGTTCCTCAGAAGACTGTCAACTTGTTGCCTCTTTGCAGCGAGTACCACGCGCCTCAGTACTAATGAATATCGTCGGTAATATTCCAAAACCCAAGGTTCAGGAAAGTGGCGAGAAAGTTGGAAAAGAAATCTCTTTGTCTTTGAGGAATTAACAATGCCTTGGGTGATCCATCTCTTTCTATTAAAGGTATGCTTTACTTCATGAAGTGGAAACGAAGACTCAAAAACTCTTGACACACTATCATAAAATAATTTTAACCCATAATCAACATTCTGAGCACCAAGCACGCTGGTCCAGTCTATCAATGTGATCCCCCGTTTAAACGCGTAAAAATTCTTCACTGAAAAAAACACGGCCAATGTGCCGGGGCGGCGGATTTACCTTCAGAGGCATGGACACAGTAAGCAACAACAAGTTATGGTCTGAGAAATCGATCGCAATGTTTTCGCCATTTGGCGATGTCGCAGTGATATTTGAATTAATGAAAAAATTATCAATACATGTTGACGTTTCTCTCGTGATTCGCGTGGCATCTTTAATGAATGGCAACAGATCAAATGATCTAAACATGGACAAGGTAGACTCTATTCTACCATCAGGTCTGAGTAAATTTAGATTAAAATCTCCACACACAATCACATATTCATGAGCAAACATGCACTGAAGTAGCGACTCAAGCGAGTCGCCAAACTGGGAGACACTATATTGTGGAGTTCTGTAAATTTCGGCAATCGCACACTCACCGACTCGGACAGCGCACGACTCAAACAGTGACTCAACGTTGAACTCCCGACATTCAATGACGCTGCAATCTAAGCCCTCCCTCACAAAAATAGGTCTGATCTCCGTAGAAGGACTTCACTATCAAGGAAGACGATCGGACACTTTTGATTCACCTCAGTATCGAGTCTGATATTGATTGCCCTTATCAATCGATTAAGGACAGGCCTGTCGTGCCATAAGGGCGCTGATACCAGGACAACATTTGTTCGTGCACACTCCTGCCTAATCCTTCTCACACAGTTGTCACTGACTGGAACCCCACGGAGCGCGTTGTTAACGCCACCAATGATGATCACGCAGTCTCGTTTTGTGTAATAAAGCACAAGTTGTTGAACATTTTCGGTGACCATGTCAATGGTGGCATTTGGTTTACAAATACTAGAAATCTCATAGTCCTCTCCGACGCAGTGTTCTCTGAGGATAGCAGCCAGTCCCCTTCCATGGCTATCAGCCAGAAGCAACACGCGTCGCCGCCTCATACATCGGCCCCATCCAACGGGCCCCCGACCGACGGAAGACCAAGAATGCGAGCCGCCGTCCGCCGGGAGACCGGCGGGGCAGAAGAGACAACCGATCGCACAGAACCCTGGCCCTCTCAGCGGTCATCGTGGTTTTCCCAGTAATGTCCGTTTGGGTTGATTCCTCGACGGTGCGCACAGAGGATAAATTAGCACTCAGAGTCTCCACAGTCTTCTGAAGATCGTCAATCAATGTTCTCTGTAGACTGCATCTATTTGTTACGTCCTCCATTTCGCGTTTCAATTTGGCATTTTCCTCACAGAGGTCCGCGTTTGTCGACTGAACAATAGCCAATTTATTAAGCAGATCCAACAAAATATCCTCCCTGGTCTCCCTCTCACTCTCATCTTCGCACACAATTGACACATAGCTATTGTTGTGCGCTTTTCTAGCCGTTGGTTTACTCAATACCGTAGTCTTGTTTGTAGCTTTGCTTCTCTGTGACCTTGTCGTCATGATGAATTACCAGAGCGTCTCCTATGACAGTTACCGCTTAGTGGGTTGTGAAGAAACTAAATACCAATAATTAAAGTCGCTAAGATTTGTCTGTAAAAGCAACAAAAAAAAGGAACAAACTACGGGATAACAAGGACACACACTTCACACCTTAGGGCCAATTAAGGTGACTAACTAACAGACATACCAGAAGGCCGCGGACAAAGGGATTCAGGAGATTCATACACACAGGAAATATACACAAAACGGCCAGTACGGCTCTGGGCCCAAAAACCTGCCGGCGACAAAGAAAAATACTATGAAAATGAAAATGAAAAATGATAGCTAAAATTTCTTTTCAGGATATGGATCAGCACAAAAATACGAAACTTTGCCAAATTTAAACATAGGCTCTGTCTCCACTAATAAGCGAGATCCCCATGGTGAGCATCGAAATTGAATCACCCGGTATATATATATATATATATATATATATATATATACCGGGTTTAATATTAATATATACAGGTTGTCTCAACAGTGCGATCTCGGAAGATTGTGCCTCTGTTAATGAAGATATTTTAAAACTGATTTCACTCATATATACAGAACGCCGAGGCGCACATTTTAAAATTATTAGCGTGTATACAGGATGTTCCATAAGGTAGTACCAACCCAAACTTATGTTTTTTTAAATGGAACAACCTATATTTCGGCCAAATTTTGAATTCCTCGCAAAATTTTGCGACAATGAAAAATAACATTACCTACCCTAAACTTTATACTTTTTGATTTATTGGCATTTTTATGGAAAAACAGCAGTCTAAGAAAAAATGTATATCTTAATACCTGCTTTTAATTTTATTGCGCAGGCTTAGATTATGATTAAGTAAGTAATTTATCATTAGACGTTATACCACACACCTGCCGACCGAAGAACCGCCACCCCTTTTTTAAGGCATGTGTAGCTTCGTAATGTTTTTATACAACTGACAGTGAGTGTTTTTTGATTGTCTATTTGGATTATTAGTATATCTTGTATTTTTATTGTAGATACAGCTGAAGCTGACCGCATGGTCGAAATCGGCACTGTGTACATTTAAATAAATCTTGCAAAGATAAAGAGGCTTTTTTCTTCTTTCCACTAAGATACCTTAATGACTTGTTTAGCACAGTTTTTCATAGCCTACAGGGTATAAGTAAAATTTTATTTCAATTAAAATATTAAGTTTCAGATGTGATTAAATGTTTTGATTTAATAAAAAAAAGATGAAATCGTGCGAGAAAATAGTAATTTAGCTACCTACTTAGCTGGTTTAATGGTTAATGTAGGTGTAGAAGCACTTATTGATAGCAAAGTCGACTTTTTTATGAAGAATACTAGTTATCTCTGCAATTGTGTATTTTAGCAGTGGTGTGTGCTAGTACTTTTTTGTGCAGAACGATGCGTAGAATTCAACTAATTAATTAGATACATGGTGTTCCATTTAAAAAAATTAACTTTCCTAGGAAAAACTGTTTGCTATATTTTGTTGCAGATTATGACCATCCTGTACACAATTTGGATATGATAGGTAATCACACTAATAGAACACCTCTTACTTAATCATAATCTAAGCTTGCGCAATTTCCCCTTGGGAGTCCCGAAAAGACCAAGTATGTCTTTATCGGTCCCTAATAAGGGGTACACTACAAGAACACTGGGTTACGAGTGCATGCGTAATCTTGCATACTCTACAACCTACTTCAAACATCCCCCCGAAAAGGTTGATAGTGGGGGGAGTAGCGGGGCAACACTGTGGACCAAGGTGAGCTATAGGGCAAGGACCAGGCTTAAACTCCTGCGTTCCGAGTTCTGGCTGTACCCCCGCGGTGGCGACCCGAGACGTGAAAACCAACCCCACGTGTTTGTGCCGTGCGTGGCGTCCCGGAAGTCAGGATGAGAGGAACCTGGTGGCTGAGCAGGACGCAACACTCCACTTTGGCCTGGATTTCTGGCGAGAAGGGCGGTCGGGACTAACCCACCCCGATCAATCGGCTGCGTCGTCCGGTCAGGCGGCCGACAGGGTGAGCGCTCGAGAGGTTGGGAACACGAAGGGGGCCCATCTGGTGCGGCGTATCTTGCTGGGTGTGCACACTGGTGCGTTTACCTCCTATCGTTGTGACTAACTCTTTGGCGCTATATCATCTTGGTAGCCCTGACGTCTATATGACGTCCCCTTTTGCGGGCTCCGTGGCGGGTGGGGAGCCGAGATGATGAATCGAACTTTACACTCATGGAAACCATATCCAAGCCAGCACCGGAGGCTGCCTCGGCAACTCCAAATTCTTTACCGTCCACTTCGGGGACGCAAAATCAAGCTAGGGGCGCGTCCATTGACACCCCCAAAACTAAAGCACACGAGAGGACAGTCTCTGACACCTCAAGTGAAGATGCCCAAGGCTTCCAACGAGCAAAACGCGGGCGACGCGTGAGCGGAGCGGAAGCCAAAAGAAGGAAGAAGGCCAAGAAGGCTGAAGCGAGAGCTGCAGCAGCCGACAAAAGACGGTCACTCCCATCTAAGAATCCTGACACCAGGGGGAAAGGCGTTCCGCGCTACCCCCAGAAATGGGTTGACTCGAAAAAACGGGTGCAGGCAGAGAGGAAGGAATCCCCTCGAAAGGAAACCCCCTCTCATGCCGCCCCAAATGAGAAGAAACGGCAACGCTCGACGGGCTCGACCCCCTCGCCGGCTCTTCCCCGGAAGAAACCCGACACAGGGAGGCGGATTGCACCGAGCCAGTCAGCGACCACCTCAACCAAATCAGCATACAGCGAGGCTGTGAAGGCACACCTTAGGGTTGCTATCATAGACCGCAGTAACCTCCTGGGAAAACTCTCACAGGACGAGGCTGACAAAACCCGAGAGGCCCTGGACGTAGAGTTTGAGAAGCTCGTGTACGCAGGTACCTCAACACAACCGCCAAGGTTCAGCTCACTGACCTACAACGGCGAAATCCTAAGAGTCAACTGTGACGACAACGGCACGGTGGAATGATTGAAAAGACTGTGAGGGGGGGAAAAGAGGCGGACCGGACCGAGATCTCACGATCAAGGTCCTAGCCTGGCAGAATCCTGAACTCACCATATCTAAGTGGTGTGTCTTCCACCATGAAGTCAAAGAAGACCCCCTGGGACAACTTTTTGTCTTCGGGGTGGACGACAAGACCATTGACACCTTGAAACACAGAAAGTGTAAGGTCAGCTACCGCTTCCTGGCACTCTCTGCGAGAATCAAGGATGCAACAGAAGACCCACAACATGCAGAGAAGGAAAAGGAGGACGGAGCGACCGCTCCCCCTAAAGAAGGGGAAAGCGCTAGCGCCACTCCTATGGAGACTGACGTCGCTCCTGCCCTACAGTAGGTAGCGGACGCAGATCGACTCCTCTCTCAACCCAAAGAGGGAAGTGCTCCAGCCACACCCATCCTAACGGACAGGGCACAACAGCCCACCATAGGAGTACCGCAGGAGCCTCCCCAAAAATAAGTCTAACTAGCCAGCGGATGAAGAGGGTCCCCAACACCAACGCAATGGCTAGCAAGACAACACAGGTAATACAATGTAACCTACATCACAGCAGATCCGCAGTGGCGACACTCTGGAAGCATCTCCCACAGGATGCTTCCACCCCACCGCCAACGAGAGAACTGGAAGCCCTAGTTACCCATTGCGCGAGGAATGGTATGAAACTCATAGTAGGATGCGACGCAAACGCCCATCATGTCTCTTGGGGTAGCGACAACATCAACTACAGAGGTAAGCTACTGCATGATTTTATAGTTAGCAATAATCTAGATATACTTAACCATGGCAACGAACCTACCTTCGTAACGTCGCGCAGCCAGACTGTGATTGACATCAAACTGGCCTCAAACAGTATCTCAAACACCATAGGTGACTGGCACGTGTCTGATTCCGTGACCATGTCAGATCACAGATGGCTACAGTTTTCAATACGAGCGTGTGAACGCTCAGTTATATATAGAAACCCCAAACGCACGAATATAGACACCTTCAGTGTTGCACTAAGCGGAAAACTTCAACTACTGTCCCAGACAGTACCACAAACAAATAGAAAACTCGAACAGTATGTAAATACTATCCAAAACGCCCTAATCAAATCATACCACAAAGCATGCCCCATGCAAGCCGCTGAGAACAATAGTGCCACTGCTGCTTGGTGGTGTGCTGAACTGGAAAACTTAAGGAAAATGGCCAAAATTCAATATAACAAAGCCAAATTCTCTAAATCAAATTCAGATTGGGAAGTTTTCAAAAACACCCACAAAGAATTTAAAAAACTCGTTAGACAAAAACAAAGGGAAGCATGGAGATCCTTTTGCGGGGAAGTGCAAAGCACTACCGTAGTCGCCAGACTGAAAAAGGTTTTCTCCAAGGATCCCCTACCAGATATAGGCATCGTTAAACGCGAAGATGGGAGCTTTGCAGATGACCTTGAAGAAAGCATGGTAATACTAATGCAATCACACTTCCCAGGAAGCACACCCCTAACCGACAAAAAATGGGCGAAGAGCGCCCAGGTCAGGCCCACACTTGATGACTGGCATTTGACAGAGCGCCTGGTGGACCTGGAGAACCTGGGCTATATCAACTTTTTCACCCTTCAAATCTCCGGGACCTGATGGTATATTTCCCGCCCTATTACAATGGGGTCTGGAAACCATCAGTCCCCACATTATCACCATTCTGCGGGCGAGTCTAGCACTGCGCTATATACCCCGGAAATGGAGAGAAGTAAAAGTAATCTTCATCCCCAAACCAGGAAAACAAGATTACTTCAACACCAAATCATATCGACCAATAGCATCACATCCTTTCTCCTGAAATCCATGGAAAAACTATGTGACAGGCATCTACGGGAAAAACTTTCCGAAACAATACCTCTACACCCAAATCAACATGCATACATGCAAGGAAAGTCCACTGAATCTGCACTGCACATGGTAGCAGGACGCATAGAAAAATCACTGGACAACAAGCAATCAACCCTAGGAGTGTTCATAGACATTGAAGGGGCATTTGACAAAACTATGTTCCACAAGATTAAGACCTCCCTTATGGAACACAAAGTAGAACCGATAATAACCGAATGGATCGGCAATATGCTGCAGGAAAGGGCAGTAAATGTCAATGTAGGTACCCAATCTGTAAGATGTCTTGTAGCCAAAGGGTGCCCACAGGGTGGAGTTCTCTCACCCCTGTTGTGGAACCTGGTCCTCGACAGCCTACTAAAGGTTTTAAACCGAGAAGGGTACTACACAATAGCTTATGCGGACGATCTAACAATTCTGCTTACAGGCAAATTTGAGGATACAATATGCGACAGGATGCAATCCGCCCTCAACTTAATCACAACATGGTGCAAAGACCACTCACTCTCAGTCAGCCCTGGGAAAACAGAGATGGTACTTTTCACCAGGAAAAGAAAACTACCACAACTACGAGCACCCATGCTCCTAAACACCAAGCTTTCCTTTGCTGCCAAGATGAAATACCTGGGCATAACCTTTGACAGCAAACTAAAATGGGGAGATCATCTGGAAGAGAGAGCAAAAAAAGCACAGATATGTTTTTGGCAGTGCCGCAGAGCGATAGGACGAACGTGGGGGTTTTCGCCTAAAATCGCTATGTGGATATACACCGCCATCATACGACCAATGCTAACTTACGGAGCAGTAATATGGTGGCCCAGAACCAAACTTAAGACGGCTATCAAAGACCTCAATCACATACAAAGGACCGCATGCCTAAACATAACAGGAGTCATGCACACCACACCGACGGCCGCGATGGAGGCAATGCTCTGCCTGCCGCCCCTTGACATACATGTGAAGGAAGTGACCTTGGCGGGCATCCTCCGGCTTCGTACGGCAGGTTTCTGGGAAACTGGCAGGGTTGGTGAAACTCGTCTCCGCCTCTGGCGCGAGGCTGTCCTACGGACACCTCTCCTTGAGGCTCAGGTAGGTGATTTTCCACCCGGCTATAACTTCAGAAGGTCCTTCACAACATCCCTCATACCACCAACTCAGGGGGAAATATCAGGATCCGTCCACATATACACAGACGGGTCAAAACACCCACATAAATCTGGTGCAGAGGTCTTTTCCCGAGCACCGAATATGAAACTCGGTCTACCACTAGGAAGGTACACAACTATAAAACAAACAGAGCTGATTGCCTTAACAATCGCAGCCAAAACTATTACTGAAAAAAGTATTAGTGGCAAAAACGTGCTGATCCTAACGGACAGCAGAGCAACAATACAAGCGCTGTCGAGACCTCTCATAACCTCCAGACTTGTACAACAATGTACCGAAGCCCTGACAAAAGCAGCACAAGCGAATAAAACGATATCCATCCACTGGATAAAGGGGCACGGTAAAAGCAAAGGGAACAGGGAAGCGGATCGCCTGGCAAAACACGCTGCGAGGACGCCCTATATAGGACCTGAGCCAGCGATACCACCGACCCTAAAAACATTACTCAACGTACTAGCAGAAACATCCCACACTCTCTTGAGGAGTAGATGGGACGAAACCACCAAGTGTGTTTTCGCAAGGGAAACCCTACGAGCCCCTTGCCCAAAGACCACAATGTACTACCTTCAACTTACCAGAAGCAACCTCAGACTGCTAACCGGAATCTATACAGGTCACTGCAGACTAAAAAAGCATCTAACCCGCATCGGAATCCTAGAGGATCAAATGTGCAGAGGATGCGAAAGCGAGGAAGAGACGGCAGAACACTTTCTGTGCGAATGTCCGGCACTTTCGACATTACGAGAACATTTCCTGGGTGAAAGATGGCTGGATTTATCCGCCATCAGAGGGGTACCGCCAAGCGACGTCCTCGCCTTCACGAAGGCCACAGGATGGCTCGAGGCAGACACAGCCTAAGCTACAGGTACCCCCGGAGGCTAGCAAAAGGGGCCTAATGAGGCCTAGGTGCTGTGGGAATCGTCCCACCCTCCAAGATATCCATATCCATCCATATCCAACCTTGCGCAATAAAATTAAAAACACGTATTGAGATATACAATTTTTCTTAGACTGCTGTTTTTTCATAAAAATGCCAATAAATCCAAATGTATAAAGTTTAGGGTAGGTAATGTTATTTTTCATTGTCGTAAAATTTTGCGAGGAATTCAAAATTGTGCCGAAATATAGGTTGTTCCATTTAAAAAAACATAAGTTTGGGTTGGTACTACCTTATGGAACGCCCTGTATAAACGCTAATAATTTTAAAATGTGCGCCTCGGCGTTCTGTATATATGAGTGAAATCAGTTTTAAAATGTCTTCATTAACTGAGGCACAATCTTCGGAGATTGCACTGTTGAGACATCCGAATAAGAAATCAATAGCATTTAAGAAATTATTCAAATATTTATTATATTTTATATTAAATTTTTGTTTACGTTATTCTATTAATTATTAATTAATACTAACCACAATTTCAATGAAAGTATGCACTCACACTATACGCTGAGGCAGCGGCTACTTCAGTGACGTCCATTCTAAGTCACCGGCAGATGAACAGATAATGCACGAGCCCAACGCCGAGAATGTGGATGCCGTCTTTGACCGCTATGTCTCACCCAGCCTCGCCGAACTTTTCGCCGATTTATTCGGGCTGAGTCTGGAGCTAGAATTACGAGTTTCTATTACCGTTGCCGTCCGACGGCGCGATGATCGACAGAGTCGCTAGTATTGTAAGAGGAGTACTTTGTGATGATCGCCGGGCGATTATCGCCGAGCGTTTATCGCTCGGAGTTGCTCTAGGAAAACGTACCTTTACATTACAAGTTATCGTAATCTTAAAATTGGTAGTTTTAGCAACCTATTTGTGACCGCTTACAACGGTCACAAATATTCCTGAAATTAAAGAAACTTTTGAGTATTGAGTGTTGAATCAGAATTGATTGATTAATTATGATCAGTCACATAAGAATTAATTGTGGAATGCATGATGTTTAGCATCATCATCGCAGTCTAGAATAGCCACGTGGATTTAGGGTGAGGAACTAATAATAACCGTTGAACAAAGTCATTAGTCACACTTTAGTACAGCACGCTCCGTGTGGCTTACGTACTCTGGTGTGAGTGGCATGCTGATGTCCCGTACGATGCGTGAAATGAGGCAACAGAAATGAATTTTCCAGTGCGTTTGCGATGAAATAGAGCCGTTTATTAACTTTTACCCTTTACTTCGCTAGCTTAATCCGTTAATTGCTCGTGGAAGACATATCGCAACGTCATGACTTATTGTCTCTATTCTGTGTTCTAATGTAGGTGTTGGCATAAAATTATTTTGGTTGTTATTATATATTATAGGTATCAATGTTTAATATAAATTATACTATTATATGGTTTTGTTATGAAATTGAGTTGTTGATAGCCGCCCCTAATTCCTAAAAGGATAGCTATGAGTTATCTTTGTGGTATATATGTAGGTGGAGCAATAGACTGGTGATGTCAAATCATAATTTATGTAACGATTCAATCGCTAAACGGTGATCTGTCAGCACTGGACAGGTACAGGAGAACAGGTAGGACCGTCATAATTCAGGTTCTTAACGAGGGTAACCTGCCCCCCATTGCTACCACTCATTATCCAACCTGACATCGTGAACTTGTCTCTAATCGTTGAGATGATCAATTATCTTGAAATTTTGTCAAATATGATGATACAATATGTAAAAAATGGTAATTTCTATCAAACACATAAAATAAAAAACTTTTCTAAATCTTTTGCCGTTCACTAGACAAATAACAGTTTAATGCAGGGCTGTGGAGTCGGAGTCGTGGAATCGGAGTCGGAGTTGGAGTTTAAAGAAATTTCAGAGGAATCAGAATCGGAAAAAACGTACCGACTCCGACTCCGAGCCCATGTTTAAATATTGTACAAAAAAAACCTTCGAGATAGACGTTGCCTCAGTAAACAGTAAACAAATAAAAACAAAGCATTCTATTAGGTATTTTACAAAGTATCTACCTACATAATATTATTATATATAAGTATAACCACAGTACAAAACATGGTTCTGTATTTGCCGATATAGGGTATTTCTAGTTTAACAAACCATCCAAAGTTTAATAAACCAGTATCCGTTTATCTAGAAGTTATACGTGTTGTGGCCATAATTGTGACGGCGTTGATACTAACACACGGAAGCGCGGACACAGAAGGAGAATTTGGTTGGAACTATTCAGTCCCTCACAACAGTTTTATAAACCGTATTTTGCACATTTCTATTACTATGAATTTTATTAGTTTTTTATTAGGAAATGGGATGGTATGGGTGATTTTGAATGTTAGAGATAGAAAGTCGTTTAAATGGACAAAGTAGTTCCGATTTGTGTGTTCCCTGATGAGGATCAGTTGAATTCTTAATAATTCCAGATATATTTTGAAAAAAAGCAAATATTTTTTTTAAAATATGCTCATAACTTTTTTATTTTAGTCCGATCAGCAGGCCGATTTTTATTTACAATGAGATTGTGTCTGTTTAAATTTTTTTCGTCAACAAATTCGGTTAAAACTTCTATTTTCTTATGGATTCAGCATGGGATTGTGAGTAGTTTGATATGACACAAGCCATATGTTTAATACAATCATATACTAGAATACTAGTAGCAATTTAATTTATTAAATTTGTTTTCTCTTTTTCCTGGAAGATCTTTTGTTTTATTTTTTTTTGTTACTCGCTTGTATTATATATACTACGTCAAATTTGTGAATATTTAGATGTGTAAGGATTTTATTATCCACAATTATTTGAAAATCTTATAGTATGCTATTTTCCGGAGTCGGAGTCGGAGTCGGC
This sequence comes from Aphodius sticticus, assembly GCA_963966075.1. Classification (NCBI taxonomy): domain Eukaryota; kingdom Metazoa; phylum Arthropoda; class Insecta; order Coleoptera; family Scarabaeidae; genus Aphodius; species Aphodius sticticus. The sequence goes on along the minus strand of OZ014508.1, from coordinate 39,992,173 downwards.
CTACAAAAAATATCTGGTGTCTGCCCTGGTTTAGTGACATTAAATAAAAACGGTTCCTGATATTACCACACAGAAACCAAAGCCGTTACTACTCTCCTTAACCTGTTTTTCAGTTACTTTCGGTAGCCGAAAAAGTCAAATCGAAATTGTTTACTTACTTTTTTTTGTTAACTGGCGTATTGAGGGCACTGATCTACAATAAATCAATTAAGTTGCTATTTTTTAAGTATGAACTTCAGTCAATAACGGCACCCTTTCTGATTAAATTAAATATCAAGCATACAATGTCCCTTTACACTGTGGCGTACTAAATATACCGCAGTAAATATACGACATCATCACATCGGCTTCCTTGACACACCTTGACATCAAGAAAACAAGTTGCCTTGCCGTGTCCAAGGTACAACGTTATTAATTTCAATATATATTTTTTTCCTTTTCTGCTTCTCTAACGTTTAACACTTGCCTTTCCTAACCTTTATATTAAATTTAATCTTTGTTAATAAAACTTTATCCTTCTTCAACTTGTTATTCTAATATGGATTGACGTACCCACATAATTGGTGACCCCGACGTGGTTTATCCTTGAAGGCCGACGTGATCTATCCTTGAAGACCAACGTGATTTATCCTTGAAACCTGATGTGATCTATTCTTGAAGACCGACGTGATCTATGCTTGAAGACCAACGTGATTTATTCTTGAAGACCGACTTCTTCTGAGAGTCCAGTAAGTTCCTGATCACCATCCGAAAAGACTTGCTGCCCCAACGTCGCCCCAAAATTTCCAACTCATCGTTCGCCGAGGCATCCTTTCTGCCATTCTCCATAGGTAGTTTGTCACGATTATTGTTCTCCCTTAAAAATTCTTAACAAGTATTAAGGAACTCTTATCCTTTTTTGAGAATATTCAAAATTTGTCTTAATGATGTTATAATAACAGAGCCTTTAATTTCAAGCGATACAGGTGTTCATCTAGGAAGTGGTGGCCACCCTTTTGGCTCTCTAAACCAGATATCTGGTTCACGCAAATTGAGGCACAATTTTCACTGTCACATGTCTGTGCTGACAGAACTTATTTCAATTTTGTGGTAGCTAATTAGTCTTAGGAAACAATTTCTAATAATTATGATGTTCTCGTTAATCCCACTCAGTCAGATTCAGATATGAACAATTTCCTTAAAACAACAATAATTACTTTCTGAATTAGGCGATCAAAAACCCTCATTCCCCTATCAGGGAATGTTAAGCAGTGTTGGTGGTACACAAATGGTGAATGGAAAACTCCGGAGACGTAGAATGCCACAGACCATTTCTATAGCTTTAACTGCCTCAGGGAAGGAAAGTGTTAATGATCTTTTACCGATAGTTGACAAAATTTGGGAATCACTAAATTCTACTTCTAGTTGTTAAAATAAAGTATTTGATTTTAATAATTAATAGCCCTGCATCTTCTTCCTTACATTCTATTAAACAAAACCAAAATGATTTACTGAGTAGATAATATTATCGATGCGTTACAGCCATCTCTTCAGAATCTTTCTGCAAAACTATTAAAGTTAGAAGAACAAATCAACTCAATTCAGGTTCGTATTCGTATTATGCATCCTTTCCCTCAATCCAGTTACTGTGAAAATCGCAAGAGATACCGATCTTTGTCACAAAATCGATCACTCTCACGTAATTATTCACCTTCACGTAACCGTTCTTCTTCCATTTGCTTTTATCACAGCAACTTCGGTGATGAAGCGCGCAAGTGTAGCGGTCCTTAGTGTTTTTTTTTTTCAAAGATTTAGTACAACTCGAAAAGTATAAGGTTTCAACAGCTAATATTTCTTAAATATTTTTTAATCCAAATTTATTGAAAATCATGAACAAACCAAACAAAAGAGTTTACGTATTTTTATCTTTTATCCAACAAATAAACTTAATTTTATTATTGACACCGGAGCTGATATTTCAGTAATTCCTAGAAATTCGTTTTTACACTTTCATTCAGCTATAAATTCTCCTCTTGCAGGTGCTAATGGTTCAATTATTAAAACTTTGTTAACCGGTTTACTAAATTTACGTCGAAATTTTCCTTTTGTTTTTACAATTGCTGATGTTTCAAAACCAATTATTGGGGCTGAGTTTCTTCATAAGTTTGGAGTTACTGTAGATATTAAAAATCGCTAATTAATCGATTATACGACTACTTTGACTTCATTCGGTCATTTTATTCCTTCTAATGTTATTACTCAAAAACTATTTGCTGTTGAAACCAAATACACTACACTATTATTAAAATTTACAAATTTATGCTTATCACCTGATTTGTCTCAAACTGTCAAACATACAATTTGTTATCACATTGATACTGAATCATTTATCTTTCTGCAGTTCACGTCGCTTAAATACTGTCAAATACAATCTTGAAAAAACTGAATTTTAACAAATGATTTCCTTAGGTATTTGTAGACCACCTCATCTTCAGTAGCTTCACCTTTACACATGGGCCCTAAAAAGGACTCTAACGACTGGAGACCCTGTGGTGATTATAGATTACTTAGTTTCTACCATACCTAACAATAATCCGTTTCCTCATATTCAAGTTTTTAATCTTCATATCCACAATGTACAATTGTACTATTTTTTCAAAAATCGATCTTGTGCGTGCGTACGACCAAATTTCGGTCGCCGCAGAAGAAATCTATAAATAGCAAACACGCCTTTTGGTCTTTTTTAATGCCTTTCTGCTTGCGTAATGCAGCACAAACTTTCCAGCGTTTCATAAACGAAGTTACTACTGGTTTAGATTTCATTTTTATCTATTACATTTTTGTCTTAATGACATAGTAATTGCTAGTAAATCCGAACAAGATCATACCGGGTGAGCCACGCCATAGGTACTCCCGTTTATTTTTTTGTTGTTTATAAAGCTGGACGAATGATATTTGGAAAAGTGTCAATAGACAAAAAATGCCATTCTTTGGGATACTCTTGAGGTTAATGTGACTTCCGGTTTTTCCGGAAATGACGTCATCATTGAAATTTTAAATGGCACCCTATCTTCTTTGTGTGATATTTTCAATCAGGATGACATTCTGAACACAAAAACATATCGATCGTCAATTTTGATCAGCAATGCAACGTAAAAATAACTTTTTTGTGTATTAATCTAGGTGGCTATGGATTGGTGAAAATAGTCGAAAATTGTCAAACAAACACTAACTAAATCGATTTTGACCGACATTGAATTACTGGCGCCCTCTAGCGTGGTTTAATTGATTTTTGGCCAGTGAGTCATTTTTTTCACGGGTACCCAATGGCCAAACCCTGATTATTCGATAGAAAACATCTGTCCGGTTAAAATGATACCAAATATTTGATATTTTGTTGAAATTCGTAGCGTGCAAAGGTTGTTAGACGCAAGGAAATCAAAAAAAAAATATATTGACCTAATGATCAAAGTGAGCGTACAAGTTAAAGTCACTCACTGGTTTACTCGAAGAAACGTCATTTTCACGCTACGATTATCAGCAAAATATCAAGAATTTGGTATCATTGTGTCGGAAAGATGTTTTTCCTCGAATAATCAGGGTACTTCCTTCGAGTAGTCCATTGAGGGACTTTGACTTACCCTGACTTTGATCATTAGGTCAATATTTTTTTTTCGATTTCACTGCTTCTAACAACATTTGTACTCTACGAGTTTCAACAAAATCCCATAAAAATCAAATCCCAAATATACAATATAAAACCCAATACAATGTTCTCAAGAAAGTAAAATAAAAATAAACACTCAGCAGAGAAACAAGAATACATGTGCATTAGAAAAAGAATACAATAAGAAAATAACAAGTGTAACTGCTAATACATCAATAATCAGTGACTCACAATAATAACAATAATAATGTGAATCTCAATTTTTTTTTAATTTTTCAACGTTGGAGGCGAGACACAAGCGAAGCAAAGCTCCCATTATTGAGCCCAATGACTGTCCGTAAACGTCGACACCAGGAGCGCTATTGCAAGACACAGACAATCGAACTATGGGCGAATTTCTCATGAAATTCGTTCTCACGACCAATTCGACACTGAACAATTCGCGGTGGCGAAGGCGGCGAGTGCAGGCGTTCAGCGTAAATCCCTGCACAAGGGAAGGCGAATCGTACTGTCCGCGTATTTGGTATCATTGTAATCGGAAAGATGTTTTCTATCAAATAATCACGGTGTGGCCCAGGGCTGCGTTTACCAGTAGGCAAAATAGGCACGTGCCTAGGGCACGGCGAAAGGGGCGCCCGTAAGCGGCCCCCTTCACCCTAAACAAAATAGGGGCTAGGGCCCATTAATTGTATAATAAATAAATCGACTTAGAATCAGAATTCGAAGTTATATATAATTTTAGAAAATTATATATAACAAAAATACTTTATAGCAATAATAATACGATTTATAACAACTCAAATTCAATTGCATATTGCCTATATCGATACTTTGGGTCCGCGTTCAGAAATCGGTCCGGAAGTCGGCGGCCCCCTATGCATGATTTCGGTGATTTCAGTAGTTTTTTTGGCGGAATATTTTTCCAATGTTTTTTGTAGACGAGCCTCCATAACATCACGATTTTGAGAAAAATAAGCTAAATATTTAAAAAAATTTGTTTGACAACTTTAGCTTCCCTAAAAAATAATTGGACTTAATAGAATTCCGTTAATTTGTGCATGCCAGATTTTTTTAATAGGACATGTGGCAATTTCGCCGCTCGTTTAACAGTAATGAAATAACCCTTCATATAGTCAATGATTACACTCTTCTTTGTAAGTTTAAAGATTCAAGATTACATTTCAGCCTACCTAAAGAATGCAGTGCCAAAAAACGAGATTGTTGGTATTTTGATACCATTTTTGTGATTTTGGGTTAAAATCAAAAAAAGAAACTATCGTAATGATGTTTTTTCCTTACGAGACACAAAAATGGTCGAACAATGTCGAGTATTTTCAAAACCGCACCGCAATATACCAAACGCTTTACTTTCTAATTTGACAAAGAGCAGGCTTCTATGTTTTAGGGAATTCACATGATGTCAATGAAAATAATTCTCAACTTGCGTAAATAAGATAAAATAATATGTAAAACCCATTTTTGGGAATTGGTGGCTTTTCATACATTTGTAGACAAACGTACATTCAAGAATATTCATGTATGTACAAAATTAATAACGAAAATGCAAATTGTTGTTTGGTTTTTGATATCTGGAAATTGCTTTATCAGAAAAAATGCTTTTGACCGAATTCTTGTATCTTTTCAAAGGAAACTCTTGTATCTCTTCAAATAAACGAGAAAAAAAGCGACATCCTGTATTTAAGATTTACATTCAATTTTTCTAGATTATTTTTAAGGTAGCACGAATGCTAATGCTAAGGAGAAAAAAAATAAGGAAAACTATAAAAAAACTGCAGAACCCACAACACTTTTAAGTAAGTTAAAAAAAACTGAAAATGACAAAAAAAGAAATTTGTAGTTTTTAGAAGTGCCAAACTTTTTAGATGATCTACACTCGCTTATAAATCCACTGTTTGGTTTTAATAAAAATAGTTTTAGTAAGTTATTGTTCCACATATTTATAGAAATAACAAAACATATTTTATTGCATTTACCAAAATTTTTATAGACTTCTGGCAAAGATTTAAATGTCGGTGAACAAAAAAACATAAATAGAAGTTTTATTTATTATTAAAAATCGCAGAGATTTTTACAGGATTTGCTCCAGAGAAGTTAAATTTTATTTTAGATAATAAAGTTTAATCCATCTCTCCTAATCTCGAAATAATTTGAAGATTATTTCTAACACGATCAGTCAGCAATGCCGAGGGTACACTCTACTATGATGATATCATCAAAACATTTATTGAAGCCAAAATCAGAAAAAGAACATTTTAGGTTTGTAAAATAACATATTTTCACCAAAAATTTTAATAAAAATTATTAACATAAAAAATGTGATTTTTATTTCTTTAAATTTTTTTTTATTATTTGTGTTATATCATGTACGATATGTAGGTTGAAGGGCATGAAATCTCAGGTGTGCCTAGGGCCCGTAAAACCCTAGACGCGGCCCTGGTGTGGCCATTAGAGCCCGTGAAAAAAATGACTCACTGGGCAAAAGCTAGTTAAATCACGACAATGACAATTTTCGATTATTTTCACCAATTCATAACCACCTAGATTAATACACAAAAAAGTTATTTTTGCGTTGCCCTGGTGATAAAAATTGACTATCGATATGTTTTTGTGTTCAGAATGTCATCCTGATTGAAAATATCACACAAAGAATATATGGTGCCATTTAAAATTTCAATGATGACGTCATTTCCGGAAAAACCAGAAGTCATCTTAACCTCAAGAGTATCTCAACGAATGGCATTTTTTTGTCTATTAACACTTCCCCAAATTTCATTCGTCCAGCTTTATAAACAAAAAATATAAACGGGAGTACCTATGCCGTGGGTCACCCGGTATCTCTCACTTAACAAAACTCTGGGGCATTCTTTCTGAAGTGTCCCAATCAAAGAAAAAGTTTTGGGAATTATTTTAAACTTGGGAGAATTGTTCTACTCTAAAACAGTAACAAACCCCTAAAATATTAGCTAATTGAAAAAAAATTGTGCAAAATTAGGAAATCAGTTGAAATTGAAGTTTGGCCGTTTTGAGTGACACAATAATTTTTAAATTAGTGTAACTCCTATAAAACTTTATAGATTTTAATTTTTATTTAGTGCATTTTAAAGCATTTTTCATTTTTCGTACTTTTTAAAGTTTTCAAAAAAATACCCTTTTTCAACAAGTAATTTCTTATTTCGATTTTTGACCCATTTGGGTACTTTCATTTTTTTTTAAATAGTTTCATTCGAAAGCTGATAAAATGGGCCTATAAAATGAGTAAAGATTAAAGTGGGACAAAAGTGGGTTTGGGAGAAAATTAATAACTAAGTAACCGGAGCACCCGCGCACCATAAGCCAGCGTCCAGGCCGTGGAATGTAGGTCAATCATTTGTATCTCTACTTCAGTAGTATCTCTCTGCTTTCCTCAGGGTTGAGACTGTCATTAAAATAGTGCCTGCATTACTGTTGCTGAAAAGAAATAAATTTGGAAAAGCGGTCTTGTAAAAGAACCTATTTGAACTATATTTGACAAAACCGAAAGACGTACTGAGGATGACCTGTATCACGTCGAAATCGATCGTCATGCAATAAAGAATACTTTCCATAACAACTTTTGAAGTTTGATTATCATTATACATACAATTATAGTGGAAAAGGTGAAAGATTTCCTCAATACCTTTGGAAAAGAAAGTTTAAAACGAACTACAAAAATATTCTTGAAACATTCTGGGCCAGTTTTTTGCACGATCGTGTACCTATTCGTGCGCCCAGTGTATGAACAGGGTGCGTCACTAGAGTCGCGGTGATCAACACCGCATTTATCTTGAGAAATAAAAAAATATTTAATAAAAAAATTGTTTGGCCAATCATTTTGTACTACGGAATATTATTTTCATTTATACAGGATGCATTTAGGCGTGAAGGAAAAATATATTCTTTTTAAATAGAATGCCCTGTATATCCTACCATACTATGAACAATAAATATTTTAATAGAATGAAACGCTGTAGGTTTGATGATGAAGTTTTATTAGGGAATCTTGCAGACCGGTTTCGAACCGAGGTTCGTCTTCAGTGCAAACTACGGATTAATTATGGTTAAACAGATTCACATTTAATTACTAAGTAATAAACTTCTTACCGTCTAGGTCTAATGGGCGTACATGTATAAAAATAGCGGCATTTGTCGGAAACGGGAGTCAAATTGGTAAAATTCTAAAGACATCGAAGCACAATCAAAACAATTATAAACAGCACAATCAAAAATCTTGTTAATTGGATCACAGTACACGCGGTGCAATAAATATGGTGTTGTCACGTCAAATGTCAGAATAGTTTTGTCTGTATAGTCGGTAAGGGTGTGTCCTGTCGTTAAGTCGGTATATGTTTGTCCGTTCCGTCGCTAGGTGTCGCTACTCGAAGGTGGTATTTTCAAATATTTCTGTTTCCATTTGCCAACTATCTACTCTACCACACTTTTCTTGCACTAGCTCAAACACTACTCACGACCTCGGTGCACAACTTGGTTTTTCTCCTTCGCCCCTCGGCCTTTCTTGTAAGTATATTACCTTCCTGAATCCAGACAAATTCGTATCCCGCCGATTTAGCTTTTTCCTTCTCTAACCAATGTAGTTGCTTTTATCCCCTCGTGAGATAATCAAGTATTCTGATTTCCTGCTTTTTTTCAATTCTTAATTCCGGTCCAACGCTTCTTTCATGTCTTTTCTTAATTTCTCTAAATTTTATCAATATCTTCCTCTTTAATTTCTTTGACGATAGCTCCACGAATATTGGAGCTGGCCCCTCCTTATTGAATTGCCTGATCTTACTTTGTATGTTTCCTGCACGTCTTTTTCAGTTATCACCACTTCAAAATTCCTGATCACGTCTATTTCTTTTTTCTCCGTTTGCTCCTTGTTTCTATCCTGTTGTACACCATGAATCTCCCAGCAGTTTGCATCAATCTTTCTTTCCAGATACGCAACATTGTTCTCCAAGCCATCTATTACCTTATCCTTGTGCTCATTTTTTTGTATGAGCTCATCTATGGTACTTTCCAGTTTTAATATATTGGTACTATTTTCCTGGAAAAAGTTTGCTAGCTTATTCTCCAGTCCCTTTTTTTGTGATTGTCGCTCTCAATTTGTCTGGTTTGTATGGCGGTTAGCTGTGCCGATATTTGAACTAATCCGCGCTCCAGATCGAATTCTTTCTCGTTTTTTTTAGCTCCTGTGTTCTCGTTCTTGGCTTGCACTCCTCGCATCTCCACTCCATTCGCCTCTTTTTTGACAATCCATTCCAAGTGTTTGTGGCTATGGCGCATTCATGATGATATGGTTTACTGCATCCAAGACACAACATGTATAATCCATCCGTAGGAAAATCCTTTCCGCACTTTCCACAGTCGTCCACCATTGTTTCTGTCCCAGCCTGTCACTAATCAGTTTCACACTACACAGATTTTGGTGTTTATAATCCGCAGCCTGGCAGTCCGGTGTCAATAGACCAATCGCGCTCTGTCTAGTTGCCCGCGCTCTAACCAGACCGTACGTCGCCTCGATGAAAACCCGTCCACTGAGAAAAACTGGGACTCACGTATTTCACCTAATGGCAACCAATGCTCTTACACTATTTTCCAGTTTTCTACATTATTATAGATCCGATTCTCGCTATACTCGTATCCGTTAATCACTAATTTTCTTCCGCACCCCCGCATTAAAATTTATCCCAAAATTCCACAAATAAACCGACACTTTTCCGCTTTACATTACGCTCCCTCCAATACACGACCATACCCGTCTACGTCTTCGACCATGTCTACATCTTTGACCATAAAATAAAATAAAAACCTATATTAACTACAGTATGATACAAAAGTAAGAACTAATCGACAGTAGTGGTATCAGGTACTAACTAAGCGTGCCTTTATGTTTAACTTTGCTAAAACTAAAATGGAGAAAACTTTTAGAGAATTCTATTCTCTACAACTTCGCCAATTATTATTTTCTTACTATAAAGTACTGGAAAGAAGATATTCTGGGAAAACTAAATTAGGGAGCCATCACTCTGGCGGAGCACGCTGGTGTGTTGCGAGATCGAAAACTACACACGACGTCAAAATGTAGGTACTAAAATTCCAATTTTCGTCTTATCTGGATTTTCTTCACCTAAAACTGTCTATTCTTTTCTTTGGAGCGGATCACATGTTTAAACCTGAAATCTGAAAACTTCGTTATAAATAAATCAAACGACAAACAATTATTAAAGCGACGGTAGCCAGTTCATCCCTTCCCGCATTCCATCTACCTTTCGAGATCCAGGCATCTTTGATTTGCTCGTAAAAATCTCCAGATCCCGGAGCTGCGTTAAATGTTAGGCCGGAGTGAGCGCGGCCCGGCGCGATCCACAGAGATCAGATAACGATCTCTCGGAGGCTCTCGAGGAGCGAACAACTTAACGTGGATAGCTTTGTGGGCGCGAAGCCGCCCGCTCTCGACAGAGTCACCGGGCAGTTCGCCGCAATAATTTACGATTCCTCCGTGCCGCGCTTGAACGCTACAAAAGTACACGCGTTGGAGATTGGAGGTTGACTCCAGTCGCTGGCCTCCGGCTATTCATCACCGGTGAGATTTTAACGCAATTTGGGAAAGCAATGGAAATAACGTCACGTGTGGTTCGTTGGCGTTAGCTTGCCACCTATAATATAAATAAAATAAAATTTATAGTTTATTATCCAAGCGGCGTCGCTTTTCTGTATCGGAAGACCGGGGGGGGGGGGTGCAATGGTGTGTACTCGGTCCGATGCAGTACCTGCAGCGCTGTTTATATAGGACAAACAGGGAGGTCTTTGGCGAGACGAATCAGGCTACACAAAACTCCAACTACTTCCAATATGTACAGACAGATTGGACACAGGTCATAATATAGATTACACCAATGTTAAACTTTTACATAGGTTCCCTAAGGGCTACAGATTAAACTTGTTGGAACAATTTGAGATTAAGCGACATTATCAAATGCTCAATTTCACATTACTCCATGATCAAACTAATTTTATTTACAGACCCCTTTTCACTTATTTATAGTAGTTCCCGTATTCGCCTCGGCAATAACCAAAATCTTACCGCTCTTAAAGCTTGTATTGTTTGACTTTTGTGATACATACTTATGATTTTCCTGTTCCGATAAATATTTTCAAACTTATTGTATCATTTTGCTGCTATATGTGTCGTATTGCTCTGCAGTAGTTCCTATATCGCATCGAGATGTTGAATGACGAATGACCTCCCGCCATTCATAGTCTTTTCTGTCTCTTTTGAGTTGCATATTCAGATGCATGTGCTTTTCATTTATTCGTCCGTTTTTTAATATAATTTGACAACTATGTAATTTATTGTTTGTGAACGTTTGTTCTAACGTGTGGACTGGACCTTGTTTACGGAAGAACTGTTATTTAACTTGCCCATGTAAGTTCAATAATGTTTATTTATTTTTATATTCAATAACCTAAAAAAAAATAATTTCCGTTAATTTAGGCATGTTTTCTTTTTTCTGCCCAAATGTGCTGCCGATCTCGTTGATTATTCCGATATTTATACCCTTTCGAGCCGGTTTTATGCTTTTACAAGTTGTTCTTATATTAGTGATTATAATTTATTGGAGATTGTGCTGAAGATGACAGTGTAACTGTCGAAACATGTCCACATAGTAGATTTTGATATATATATATATATATATATATATATATATATATATATATATATACCTATATATGTACATTTGCAAAAATATAAGAATCCTTTTTCTACCTAAAATAAAATAATACTTTAAACAAATTATTTAATCAATTAATTGACGTTATATTTAATGGTTTTAAAAGAGGTATCCTATGATACTTCACACAACATTAGGGTACATTATACTATACATATACAGGGTGTTCCTAAATATCATGTAAATACGAAAAGGGCTAATTCTTTGGCTTATTTAATGACTAAACATTCATATAAACATAGGTCCGCAAACGCTTCGTTGCCGATCTACAGGGTGTTGAAATTTCAAGATGTTTACACGCCCATGTAGGCGAGCGTGTAAACATGCGAGCGATTAGTCAGATTATGTGCTCGTCAAATAATATACTATTATACATGATTTGTAAGTATTGTTTTCTATGAATAAATAGCACAGAAACGCCTACGTGTTTTGCAAGTAGAAAACAGAGGGCAGGTATTAAATCCGGTTCAGCATTTTAATATTGATTACTGATTATTATTTCTCAGTTTTTAAGTAAAATATAGTGTGTCTCGAGACAAAGTTATTCTTTATAAAAAGTTTTGGGGTGTTGTAAAAAGTCCTTAGTCATAGTAAGAATTTTAATTTTAATTGCTTTACATTTAAATTAAGAATGTCTTAGGGAATAATTGTTTTAAATGCAATTTTAATGCAATTTTATGCTCAAATGTGTTTGAATGTATTTCAAATCGCAAATATCGCTCCAGTTAATGGCAAATCTAAAGCGGCACGTCGCTATTTAAAAATAATAGAGATCTGAAATTTTGAAATTTTGGAATCAGAATTTTACAAGCTATAAACTTGAGAAATAAAATTGTTGGTCTATTATAGATAAAATTAGGTCCATATGGGGATACACAGTATAGATAAATTTGTATTTTATTACTATATGTATTTTATCTATGGTCTACCTGTCCATCGGCATAAATGTCAGTCTGTCGATCTGTTCGGACAGATCTGTGCATCATCTGTACGAACTACACACCAGAAGAAGTCCTTGTCTATCTTTTCTTTAGAATCATTATGAAAATAAATTGTTTCCGGGTTAAAACGTCAGCAATTAAGAATTTTGACGCAAGGGATAACTAGGGCGCAGCTTCTTTTCTAGACAGAGACATTATGGACAAAATGGCATGGGCAGTGAAAAGTCTGATAGAAAAATCATAAATTAAAGGATAAGGCACATAAGTACCAGTAAAGCTATATTACTCGCGTAATTTCTCATGTCGCATAATTTGCACAGCCAATTTCCCATTGTGAGTTGTGACCATTATTTTTAGCAACGGTAGAAGAGCACCTTAATGAAGGAGCAAATATAAATCTTAAAAACAAGTTGTAAACAACGATTAGCCCCTTTTTCACAAACATTCAGTATATAAATTAATTTAAATCAAATTCCATCGAATTCCAATCAATTAATTATACTTGACGACTCAGTATATGCGGATCACATCGTCTAAGATTTATATCACCCACGCCTCACTTGTTCATGGAGCGCATTCAAACACGGCCTTCTTGATAACTCTCTAATGGGAAAGTGTTGTGTTTATTTGTGTACCTCCTCCGACATTTCCTCTTTAAGTGGCTTCCACCTCATGCATACCAAGTGGAGTTCTAACCCTAACTGCCGACGCTTCTCGTAAGCAAAGCTGGGAACCCTGTTAGCATCTCCGACATATTAATTAGCACGCATTGCGAATTCTTTTTGACGACTTCTTTAGGAGTTTGAAATACGTAAGATCGGTAAATGCCAAACTCATACCGATCTTACGTATTTCAAACTCCTAAAGAAGTCGTCAAAAAGAATTCGCAATTAATCGACGGTGAGATATATAAGGAGAAAGGTATTTTTCGGGAAATTGCGTCATACGAAGATCGAAGAAGCAACCGTAATCACAGTGTTTCGGACTATTAGTCCTCACCAGTACGGTATAGCCAAGGAGCAAGATGGACCGTCAATGAAAAAAAAAACACTCAAATGGAGACCTATTAAAATTTAATTTCCATGGGCTATGGTGTACCTGGGGTGTACCAGTCACCTCTGGCGCGACGTCACGTCTTGTCTTTGAATCCTGAAGATGTTGGGACTGAAGCACCAAATTGGCGACATTGGTCACCCCCTTTAGGTAGTTTGTTGTCAATCATTCCACACCATACTTTCACAGAGAATTTTACCTGAAAATTTGTTTCAACACTGGCATGCGGATTATCCTCCGACCAACGGTGATCATTTCGACTGTTATTGATTCCATTACGAGTGAAAGTGGCTTCATCGGAAAAAAAGTATCACAGGAACCAAGCGGCGGTTAGCTATTACCCATCCACAAAATTCCAATCTCATGGCAAAGTTTGTTTGTTCAAAGTGTTGTACTGGTTGAAGATGGTATGGATACAAGTCATGAGTGTGCAATGTCCTCTATACTGTTACATGAGGACCACAGAGACGAGCAGAAAGTCGTCTTGTACTGGTAGATGGACTGCGTTCTACCGAATGAAGTATTTGTTCAATTTCATTCAAAGTTTGCCCACCTGCACGTTCAGAATGAATACTTGTAGTTGGAGCACAACCGGTTTCATGGAATCTGTTGAATGTTCGAGTAAATGCTCTTGATTCTGGTAGCACTCGGTTAGGAAAGCGTCTCCTATAGTCACGACGAGCAGCACGTGCATTTCCATTGCAGAAACCGTAACAAAACACCATATCAGCATATTCTGCATGAGTCAATATATGTGGCATTATCAACAACTTAGCCGACACGTTAATCAAGTACTGGTAAATGTCAAAAATTGGCAACAGGCGAGCGTGATATCAGTTTATGCATTAACTGGCCGTATCTTAGTTACCTATGAGAATTGAGCACATGTTTTTATGAACTTTTCTGCTTAAAAGAACAAATCTATAACATATTAACGTATGTACCATTCCTCATGAAACACCCTGTTTATCGGCGGTGAAATATAAACAATAGAAGGTAATTATCGGGCAAATCCGCCATCTAAGAAGCAACCGTATACACGTGATTCGGACTTATTAGTAATCATCAGCACGGTATAGCCAAGGAGCAAGATGGAAGCTCAATGGAGAAAACACTCAAAAGGAAGACCATAATCAGGGTGGCTAATGTCGCCAATTTGGTGCTTTGGTCACAACATCCACGGATTTGAAGACTAGAGGTAACATCGCGCCGGAGGTAACCAGTAACCCCAAGTTACAACCTTTAGCCCATGGTAATTAAACGAAAAATGGTTTATCGGTGGTGGAATATAAATAATAGAAGGTAATTAACGGGCAAATCCGTCATCTAAGAAGCAACCGTATACACGTGTTTCGGACTTATTATTCCTCGTCAGTATGGTATAGACAAGCAGCAAACTTATCATTTACTTGCATGGAGGCACATTGATTTGAGTGAAGTATTTATTTTTGTGTGTGTATGCTCGGGTATGTATTTGGAAAATATTTCGTATTTACTACGCTTATCTGAATCTTACTTCTTGTTGATTTAATTGTTGTTCAAATCTTGTAATCAATATTCAATATTTTACATACTATCAAATATGTATGAGTTGAAATTTTGCATTTGGGCAGATTTCCAGCGACAATCAACAAAAAATAAATTTAGAAAATAAACTGCTTCCGGGTTATGCCGTGTGTCAAGATTTGCTAATGCTGACGTTTCGCGAACCATGTTGCTCGCTTCTTCAGAGCTAACTGAATACTGCAGACCTACCAAAGAAATCTCCTTTATATACCTAAATTTACACCTCACTGCGCACATCTGGAGCTACCGCTACCATGTGCTTTTCCATCTGACCGAGTTAGGATCGATTTCCAGACCCTACTAACGTCGGTGCCTTTGATGGTAATCCACCCTTGCCGACATTTTCTCGCCATCGAAATCCATTGTTTCCTGACTCGTGGCAGTATGAGCAACAGCGGACTGTTGAATCTTGCCTAGCCGGCTGTCTCTACTGTGCTCCTTGATTCGACATTCGATGCTTCGTCCTGTCTGTCCTACATAGCATGTTCCGCACTCACATGTTATGTTGTATACCCCTTCGTTCTTGAGGAGTGGTGTGATATCCTTTGGGTTAGGCAAAAGATCCTTTACCTTAGCTGGTGCTCTGTACCTTACCGTGATACCCGATTTCTTCAGTAATTTAAGTCTAAGTCTTGTACATGACGGTTGTACGTGCGAGTGATGGCACAGTTTTTGGCAAGTTTATGTGGTTGCGGCTTGATTTAATTGTTGAGCTTGCAGCTAATTGTGCTGTGATAGTGTTGGTGTCGATTGGTGCTGTCGTGCTTCCATTTTGGCTGAAATTGCATTGATAATAACGATTTTAGAGTAATTGTGGGCGGATTGTCGGCGTGGACGGGTTCAAAGGTCGCAATGCCATTGACATGCGGTGTCTGCAAATAGGTGGTCGGGAGGAACACCCCCTCTATCCAGTGCGAAGATTGCCGAGCTTGGTACCACGGTAAATGTATTGGCCTGGGCTCCAGAGCTGAAATCACTGCACTCTCTGGTGCTGGTCGCTCTTGGAGATGCCCTGACTGCCGCAGTCCGCGAGACGGCGCGTCTAGCTTTTCGGATCGTGCTGATGATCTGGACAGATCTCGCCGTGGCGTAATCACTCTGGACACAGTTTATAACGAATTGCGTCTGATGCGTGAGGATATGCGTTCCATTAGATTGGATTATGAGGAGATTAAAGACTCCATTAATTTCGTCAGTCAGAAATTATCAGATGTGGAGTTAAATGTCAAACGATTGTCCGAAAAAAATAAACTAATTGATAACTTGTCTACCGAGTCATCTGCACTCAAGGGTGAAGTTGCTGCTCTGACTGCGCGCGTCGATGATTTGGAGCAATACTCGAGGCGTAGTAACCTGGAGATCCGTATTGAAGATAGATGGCGTATCCGATGCCTGTTTTGTAAACGAACATCTTACACTTACGAACAAGCTGCTGTTTAAAGCGCTAGGGAAGCGGCACGAGTTAAGAGATATAAATTCGTTTGGACCAGGAATTGTAAGATCTACATGCGCAGAGAGGTGGGATCTAGACCAATACATGTGTCATCCCAATCGATTATAGATAGACTCCAGTAAGAACACATTAGCAAATTAGTCAATCTGTGCTTTTGGTCGCGCCATGAGCTTGTCGGTTTATTATCAAAATACCAAAAATATTCGTGTTAAACTCGAACACGGACATTATATTTTTAACTGAAACATGGCTGAAACCGGAGATGTCTTCCGGTGAGCTTTTTGTCAAAATAAGTATAGTGTCTTCCGAAGGGATCGGGATGCGGTGAGTGAAGTGCGGGGTGGTGGCGTCTTGGTTGCTGTTTCGGTGTCGGTGCAGTATTTTGCGCGTCCGTCTTGGTCAACAACTCAGGAGACGATATATGGGTCACAATCGTATCAAACTCAAAGAAAATGCATGTGTGCTGCTGCTACATCCCGCCAAGGGATGCTGTAGCACTATCTTCGTTTATGGTAAAGTTGAATTCATTGTTTGAGCGCCATCCTAACGATTATTATCTGATTTGTGGCGACTTCAACTTGCCGGAGGCCACGTGGGCAATCCGTAAGGTTTTAATTTTTGTGGTCCTTCCTCTGGACCCACGGGCAGGGGTGCCGAATTTATCGATTGCTTGAGTTTGAATGGGTTGAATCTGTTCAACAACCATCTTAATAGATAACGAAACGTCTTAGACTTGGTAATTTTTAACTCCAATGGCTGCTCTGATCTCCGTGTTTCTCCAGCACCGTTGGTTCCGGAGGATGAAGCACATGTGACCCTGGAATTTAAGATTAGGTTTTCTTACACAAAAAATTAATGAACAATAATTTAGGTAATTATCGTAATTTTAAGAGAGCGGACTTTGGGGGCATTCGAGCGGAATTGGTGTCTGTCGATTGGCAGTCTGTTTTGTTGGGGGATACTAATTCTGCTGCTTGCGTATTTTATGAATATTTGAATGCATCTACTGATGCTCATGTTCCCATTGCAAGAAGAAGATCGTCAAGCTCCCTTATTGGTATTCTGATGCCACTATCCGAGTTGTTCGAGAAAAAAATAAATCTCACAAGAGATGGAAACAATATAAGTGCAGACTTGATTACTTAACTTTCAGTCTGCTACGGGGTCGCTCCAAGCAGTTGATTGCGCAGGACTATCGCAAAAATATTGCCAGAACAGAGAAAACTTGCTGATAAATTCAAAATCATTCTGGTCATTTGTTAAATCAAAGCGAGGCTCTGAGCGATCCATGTCGGCGGTAATGCACTATAACGGCTCGGAGCGTCGAGCGGCGGGGCAATTTGTGACGTGTTCGCGGATCTTTTTGGATCAGTTTACACGACCGGCTCTATAGCCGGGGGAACTGGTGGCAACGTGTGTGATGGTGTTTCGGGTTTGACATCTTTTGTGGTGAACTTGTCTGAGGTGGAGTCAGCTCTGCGGTCAGTCGATATCGTGAAGGGTGCGGGGCCGGACGGTGTACCACCGTTATTACTTAAAGAATGCGCGAGAGAATTGGCGATTCCACTTGAAAGCCTGTATAATAGATCATTGCGAGGGCACATTTCCTAGTATTTGGAAATTGGCCTATGTCATTCCTATATTTAAGAGCGGAGATAGGACATCTGTTAGCACAACATCTGATAGATAGATAACATCTGTTATCTGTTACCGTCCTATATCAATTTTACCGTTACTTGGAAAATTACTAGAAAAATTAGTCTACAAAGCTAGCTTACCACTAGCTTACCACTCAACAACACGGTTTTTTTTTCGGGGCGAAGTGTTGAGACAAATTTGGTAGAGTACACCGAGTATATTCTTCGGTCTATGCACAAGCACAAGTTGACTCCATCTATACAGATTTTTCGAAGGCATTCGACAAGGTCAACCATGACCTTCTGCTCTCCCAGCTGTTCAGCCTCGATATTAGTGGGTCGTTACTGCGTTGGGGCGACTCGTACATCAGAAACCGTTCTCAGCAAGTTTTATGGAGGGCTTTAAATCGAAGCACGTTCAGGTAACGTCTAGAGTTCCTCAGGGAAGTCATTTGGGGCCACGACTCTTTCTCTTGTACATAAACGACGTGACTGATTGCTTTCAGAGTGCTCACTGTTTAATGTATGCTGATGACATGAAGATATTTCTCAAAGTTATAAATCACGACGATTCTCCTGGGCTTCAGCGAGACCTGGACCAACTCCATTTATATTGCAATAAAAACTCTATCTCCATCAATCTTACTAAATGAAATGTTATAACTTTCTCTCGGAATAGGTCTCCGCTGGTCCACAATTACAATCTGGGTGGTACGAACATTGGTAGTGTAACAATCATTAAAGATCTGGGTGTAATGTTCGATTCGAAGCTGCTTTTCAGTCACCACGTCGAGAGCATGGCCAAGAAAGCATATCGTATGCTTGGCTTTATTCAAAGGGCGGCGCTTCAGTTTAGTGGTCCCAAACCAATTATTTGTCTATACATTACGCTTTTGTTTATAGCGTTCTCTCTTATTGCTGTACGGTGTGGTGTCCGCAGTATATGGTGTTGTACATGAACCGTATAGAAACGATCCAGCGCAGGTTTCCGCGATACCTAAATAATAAATTTGGCAACGATGATGCGGCGTATACAACACTATGTAGTCGCTTTGGCTTCGTCAGCTTGGAGGATAGGAGGGTCTGCGCGAGTGTGATGTTTGCGGCTAAGTTATTCGGTGGATACTACGATGCTCCGAATATTCTGAGCCAGTTTGATCTGAACAAATTAATTGAACAAAAAGACTTCTTTGTTCTTGTACGGAAATCCATGCTGATTTAACCAATTTCGTACAAGAAGTCTTTTTGTTCAAGCCCCTAGGGCACCTAGAATCTACGGTTTACCAAAGATCCACAAGGATAACGTACTTTTGAGACCTATCGTTAGCGCAATAGGCTCCCCAACCTATTTGTTGGCGAAATAGTTGTCGAAAACCATCCAACTGTTTATAGGACAAACTACATCTTTTATCAAGAACTCTGAACATTTTATTCAGATTTTGAAGGAAGTTGTTATTGACCCGCAGGATATACTCGTAAGTTTCGACGTAACATCACTCTTTACGTGTGTTCCGGTTAAGGAGGCAGTCGAAGGCACTTGTCACCCTAGGTCTACCAACCGATGTACCGGATCTTGTAGAGTATTGTCTCTCCACCACATACTTCAAGTGGGCGGGAGCAATGTATGAGCAGGTAGAGGGCGCAGCCATGGGATCACCTCTGTCACCGGTAATCGCCAATTTCTTCATGGAGTGGTTTGAAGAAGAAGCCATTAGGTCAAGTCCTTTCAAACCCAAGCACTGGGTCAGATATGTAGATGATACCTTTGTGGTTTGGCCACACGGTAGAGATTAACTTACTGAGTTCCTTAACCACCTGAACAATGTTAGCCCTTCCATCAAATTGACGATGGAAATAGAAGAGGATAATCTTGGATGTGCTGGTATACAGAACGTCAACGCGTAGGCTTGGACATACAGTCTACCGTGAGAAGACACATACCGATCGGTACTTGAACGCCAAATCACACCACCACCTCAGCAGAAGAGAAGTGTTATTAACACTTTGTTCAACAGAGCCGAGAAGGTATGCGACGCCAGCACCTTGGACGGCGAACGGAAACACTTGGAGTTGGCCCTACGTCAGAATGGGTACACCAAGTCTGACATACGGGGTGCTACACAAAGAAAACCGCAAGTCTCAGAGAACCGCAAGAGTCAAAGGAGTTCGCTTGCTTAACATACGTAAGTGGGGTATCAGAAAGAATCGGTAGATTACTGAAGAAATCGGGTATCACGGTAAGGTACAGAGCACCTGCTAAGGTAAAGGATCTTTTGCCTAACCCAATGGATGTCACACCACTCCTGAAGAACGAAGGAGTATACAAGATAACATGTGAGTGCGGAACATGCTATGTAGGACGAAGCATCGAATGTCGAATCAACGAGCACAGTAGAGATACCCGGCTAGGCAAGATTCAACAGTCCGCTGTTGCTCAACACGGTCACGAATCGGGACACACAATGGATTTCGATTATTTGAAGATGTTGGCTAGGGTGGGTAATTACCATCGAAGGCTTATTAAGGAAGCCATCGAAATTTACAAAAATCCTGACCACATCAATCGCGAGGACGGCACTGACATTAGTAGGGTCTGGAAATCGATCCTAACGCGGTCAGGTGGAAAAGCACATGGGAGCGGTAGCTCCAGATGTGCGCAGTGAGGTGTAAATTTAGGTATATAAGGGAGATTTCTTTGATAGGTCTTCAGTATTCAGTTAGCTCTGAAGAAGCGAGCAACATGGTTCGCGAAACGTCAGCATTAGCAAATCTTGACACACGGCATAACTTGGCAGCAGTTTATTTTCTAAATGATTCTGGCCGTGAAAGCCTACGTACTTAAAAAAATAAATTATTATTATTATAAATTATTATGTATAAATAAATAAACTTTGGAAAATTTTCTAAAATATTAGTACGCTATTTCTAAAAGCGGACTTTAAAAAAAGATTAGTTTTTACATACTCATTTATTAATTAAAATTTATTCAATATAGGTTTAGATAGGCGCTATTTACCAAATACGCGAATATGTCCAGCCTTTATATTGCATCCACCACAGAATATCATTTTTTAATCATAGTCTAACAGCCTGCAAATTCTTAAAATAGTGTGTGCAATTTTGGCGTGGCCTTTTAACGGCGGAATGCGTCTCGTCTTTCTCTCTGGATATAGTTTTTCGACTCTCAGTGACAGATTTATAATAGTTCTCGATCACTCGTTATAGTGATTTACTATTCTTCAAAGTGATTAATACCATCGGCTATATATATGCCGGCACTCGCGGCGTTCAATTGTCGCGAAGCGAGCCAACAATTTCAGCATGGCTTTACTGCCACGGGTTTGTTCCATACCAAGGACCTGCTTTGACATTCGGCGAATTTGAGTTGTTTGTTTATGAATTGATTCGTGGTTTGATTTTATACGACATTACAAATATAGCGTAGTACATATTATTACCATTGGCGCCAATTCGAGAATTCATCCTAAAATTAGGATTTTTTCAGACGATAACGTCAACCAATCATTTTTATTATTTATTGGAACTCTCTGATACATCTCATTAAATATATTAAATCTAGATTATATAATTTATATACAACATATAAATACAAAAACTACACTAATAGATTTTGAAAAGTAATGAAGAGCATCAGGGCAAATTGGTAGTACCAAGCTTCGCTGAAGCCTAGGGTACTACCTTTACGGGTATCACCACAGCTCAACCCAATTTTAAAAAAACATTGCCATTTATGCTTTGCAACACTAGTTTGCAAAGCAAAGGAAAACTGTGGAAACCCCGTGCAGCAATGTAGGTCAGTAATAGGTCAGTAATAAATAGGTCAGTAAAACACATGAAAACATATTTATTAATAGACAATATACAAAGGAAGGTATTATTATTATTATTATTATTTATTGGAACTCTCTGATACATCTCATTAAAAACATTAAACATAGGCAATATAATTTATATACAACATATAAATACAAACATTTCACAGTGAAGATCATCAGGGCAAATTGGTAGTACCGAGCTTCGCTGAAGCCTAGCAGCTCAACCCAACTTTGAAAAGCAACGGCCTTTATGCTTTGCAACATTAGATTGCAAAGCAAAGGAAAACTGCAGAAACCCCGTACAGCGTTACGTAGAGGTCAGTAAAAACACATGCAGATATTTATTAATAGACAGTATACAAAGGAAGGTATAGATGAAATCTTAATATAGTAGTATGATAGTAGTCAATTTAGGATTCCCTATGATAAAACTCTCCTCAAATTATTGGCGCTTCCCAAAACAATGTTATTATTATTATGAAAGACTTTTGCACTTCCACAGCCTTATGGGCTGTGAAAAATTTACCGTATCACGGGGCGAAAAGTGCAACCGTGGTAGGCTCAGTGGGTTTGTTTTATTTAACAGAGACATTCATAGTACAGTATTGCGGACAGCAAAGAGGCAAGGAAGTATACATATTATGACACAATAATAGAGATAATATTGATCTAAAGATGTTCTTGATTCTAGGGTCCAGACTCTGCGATGTCAGGCTACGCCCCCGACCCATCTCCAAGTACGCGTCGGATGATGTCGCATGTTTTAAGGATAACTGCTTTCTGCATTGGTATGTACAGCCATTCTTCCATGTTCATTGTTTCTAGGCTGTTATGCAGTCTCTTTGGGATCTCACCCATAGCTCCAAGGACAAACGGCACAATAACCACAGAGTCTAGCACCCACATCTGCTTTATCTCGTCGGCAAGCGGCAGATATTTTGTAACTTTTTCGCTGTAGGTGTTCTCCGTGTTTGCAGCCAGTGGAACAGCGATGTCGATGATGTAGGCTTTCTTTTCTCTTTTTAGCGTGAGCACAATATCGGGGATATTATTTGGGATGGTTCCATCTGTGATTATCTTCCTGTCCCAGTACACTCTGGCCTCATCACTGTCCCGCACCAGCCCTGGTTGATACTGATAAAATGGCGCGTTGTCGGCTTCGCTGGGTATGTGCATCTCCATGAGCCGTTTGTGGATGATTTTCGCCACGTAGTTGTGCCTATCCAGGTAGTCTTTGGGGGCTAGCCCACTACATCCGCCAATCAGGGGGTCCAGGCTCTGCTCCATTGAGTTACAGAGCCGACACAACATTCTCCACTGCTTGCTTTAGGATCCGTCTCCTATATGACCTGGTAGGAATCACCTGATCCTGAATTGCGAACAGGAACCCCTCCGTCTCCCTGAAGAGGTTTCCAGTACATAGCCAACGCAATGTCGCTGTGGTGTCGATGTTTTCCGCCTCTATCGTAGCCCTGTACCTTCCGTGCAGCGCCTTCTGTTTCCATTGGGTTATACATTGGTCTGTCGTTGTAATCCTTGCAAGCGGATTGTAGGTTCGGTCTGCTAGCTGGAGTTGAGTTGCCTTCTTGTCTTCACTTGCAATGACAGCATAAAACTGGTCGGTTTCGGCCTTTCCGAGGAAATATTTTCGCAAGTTTTCCACTTGAGTGTAGTGTCGTGACCTCGCACAGGGTATTTCCCTTCCTCCCAGCTTTCTTGGCAGATGGAACCGCTCCACTGCGCTCCTTGGATGGTGTGCCCTGTGTTTCTTAAACTCCTTACGCGCCTTTGTGTTCAGATCCTCCAGCTCGGTGTCCGTCCAGGCGATTATCCCAAAGCTGTAAGTTAGAACGGACGTAGCATATGAATTCACCGCAGCTGTTGTGTTCCGTGCTGACAGTATGATGGAAAACTAGCAATTTTAGCTACACAAATTTAGATACTGCAATACGAAGCACGGATCAGGCTTACCTTTACAAAATTTCTGAAACTGTTATTACGGGCCACTGCCTAGCTGCTGTATCCAATCAGGATCCAGGCACCATCTGGAAATCTCGATGGCTAACGTGTTCCAACAGAATTTTAAAGTTATACATTTCAACTGCTAAACCGACAAAACAGGACTTTTGATTGCCAGTAGTACCTTTGCACCTTAATGTTGCAGTGATAGCTCTGGCATTGGACAGACGTTAACTCTTGTGGTGTCATTGCACTAACATTTAGGCCAGGGTTATGATCAAGACAAGAAAAATGTCATATGAAGTCATTGCAGGTTCAGTAGGACTAGTGCAGGTTAGACGTTGATCAGACATTCTACGATGGTTTTGACCAGACTTATCGTTTGTATTCTCTACGGTATTGCGTACAATTTCGTCATCAGAAACCACAATTAGTGGTCTATATGTGACGGACGATGGCATAAAATCCTGCTCTTGGAAAATGTCCGAATGAAATTGACAAATCCCACAGGTGTTGCCTGTGAGAATGTTGGAAGGAGTTGCTGCTAATGGTTGCCTGTGAAATTATAGCTGGTATTTCGTATATCGTCATTTGCCGCCCTGGATGATTTACAATCCATTGATCCAAGGCGTTGTTAATGTATTCTTTCAATGGCCCATAAACCGACCTGTCCAGCGGTTGTAGGCAGTGGGTACGGGGTGGTGTAAACGAAAGCATTATTATGCCATTTTCTTTCGCGAAGTTTAGTCCTTCAATGGAGAGGTGGGAGCTGTGATTATCTAACAGCAGGAGACTTCACATGGTTATAAAAATGTTTCAGAAAAGCGACAAATAACTCCTCTGTCATCCAACCCGAAGGGTTACTTCCTCCTTTGCATTCCATTGGCCCATCTCTAATAAAATGGTCTTTAAATGCACTCGCGGAAAAATGAAGAATGGTGGAACTGAATTGCCACCTCCTGAAATAGCAGCAGCTGGGGTAACTAGTGTGCCTCTCTCTGCTGAGGTAATAGTACCAACTTGCTTAAATCCTTTTCTTGCTAAAATTTTGTTCGTTTTTTGAACTGTAGTAACCGCAGTTTCATCCATACTCCATACATCGTGCGGTAGAAAATTGTATCGCTGAATTGCCGATTTCAGGTTTTCAAAAAAACTTATGACATCATCTTCATTAAAACTGGTGGCTCGTGCCAAACTGGTGGCTTCTGGTGTCCTAATGGACAGAGATATAAATAATGTAAACCAATCGGGGCCAGCCAGCTTGATCGATCCCAAGACTTCGGAAGTTTCAAGTTATTGAAAATAGCAAGCTCGAATGCTATTTTCCGAACATATTTGGGAGATAACCCGAAATAAATAGACGCCATAAGTATATAGTTTTGTAATTCTTTTTCCTGGCCATCGGAAAAAATTTCTGTCTATTTCTTTGATAATTTTCGTAGATGGTGTCGATACTGTCTTGTTGCTTAGCTCCTGTTCGATACTCAGCAATGAAAGTCGTGTTCTGTAATAGTGGTTTATTAATCTATGCTGTAGGAAGTAATATATGGTGTTATAATGTGGACTGTATAATTTTAGACAACTGACAATGTTGACAGCGCAGCAGCAACTGGTTCCGGTACGAAAGCATAAGATACAAGCACATATAGTATCCCCCACTACCCTAATAATGTTCAGTTGTAGCAGCAAGATGGCGCTACGAAATAATACAATAAAACTAACTAATAACACTTTCAACAGCACCTCTTTGGTAAATTTTGTACAATACCTTGTTAATGTGCGATAATTGATTCCGAAATCTTTAGCGACAGACCTGATAGATTTGCCATAGTTTTTCACCTCTCTTGCAGCACGCAGCATCAATACCGGTGAAACAAGTCCTCAGGTAGTCTTTCTCTGATGATGCCGTGGCAATTTTATGACGAAGTCTGAAACGAACACATGTATAAGTGTTAAAATCCTAAAAAGCGAACAAGACACATGTGACAACCAGCCCTGGTTAACCTGAGACAACCTCCCTCAAAGCACGTTTCAGACTATAACCTCCAAAAATAAATATAAAAAAAACATGCAACTATACATGAAATATATATGTAATAATAATAAATACACGAAAAGGTAAAATACAATGCAAAATTTAAGTATACTTACAAAACTTAACACACAGGCAAAATAAAATACAATGCAAAATTTAAGTATACTTACAAAACTTAACACACAGGCAAAATAAATTACGCTATTCGAAAAAAACAATCGCACTCTTCTCCGTCAGAGCAATTTAAAGAGGACTGGAGTGAACTGGGGAGGAAGGGGTTACAGTCGCGAATCTTCGACGCCACGAAGTGAAGTCATTACTAGTGTCCGACCGAACATTCGGCTTCGGCTTCGGCCACCTTCGGCCAAAAATTGAACCTTCGGCAATACATCGGCTTCGGCCAAAATTAGGCCGAAGGTTTAGCCGAAGCCGAAAGTTCGCGCATAGCGCATACGTAGCAAGAATTGAGAAAAGAAAGTGATATCTTTGATAGTTTGTTTACTTTGGTGCTTGGCGAAAATGTGGATGAACTTTTTGTGTCCTATAATAATAGATAAAGAACCGCTAAAACAACAGTTGAAGCATTAGAAGGAATTAGTAGTAAATAAATTCAACAGGCCTGACGTTAACGACAAAATACATGTAAGAAACTTTGGTGTGACCTGAAAAAAGTTATAAAATCTTTGTAAATTTTTTTAATACGTACAATTAAATAATTTTTCAAGTTCGGTCTGATTCCTAAAACTCGCAAAAGTTAGTAATAATGTTTTGTTTGGTGATATTTTGCCTACGCATACATATATAAAGAAAATCATCATTAGACTGAAAATTATACAGTTTTTATATTAAATGTAATGTAATATTTTCTGTTTTGTTACTATGAATCAATAGTAGAGAAAAAACTCAGTGGTTTGCGACGAGAAAGCAGATGGAAGGTCTGGATCATTTTAATATTGATTATTGATATCAGTTTTTTGTTTTTAAATCAAATACTGTGCGTCTCCAGATATACTTTATTATACATATTGTGACGTTCTTAAATGTGGCTACCCCTTTGTGGGTAACCACATTAACGTCTTTGCATCTTCTTATGGGGCTGTAGCGGAGATCGTAGCTTCCCCGAACAATTGATTTAACAATTGATTTAACAATTGATTTATTTGTTGTACTACAAATGTGTGCTTCTTAATAACTACTTCTTAATAACTGCTTCTTAATAACTAGTAACAATACAAAATGGTTTCATCTTTTATAGTAGTTCTCCAAGGTACCGGGCGCTAGCCGACCTTCCTGGTGCCGGCTTATGTTTGTTGTTTTATCGTTGCACATTCCTAGAACAAGGTTCCCAAAACACAAACTAACCTCGCGACTGATTATGTTTTATGCTCTGAATAACCCTATGTGACAATATCATGGACCAACATTCTTTTCTCGAGACAACGTTATTCTTCAAAAATAGTTGTGGGTACTATAGCTATTAGTCAGCAATTTGATAGAAGAAAAACGACGAAAGATTAGAAATGATTAAATTTGCTCAATTGCTTTACAGTTGAATTAAAAATGTCTGAAATCTCAGATATCGGCCCAGTTCATGGCGAATCTGAACCGGCCCGTGCCTAATTTAAAATAATAGAGATCTGATTTTGAAATTAGGATTTTAAATATGAGAATACATGTGTATTACATAAAAAATAACCCGACAGTTTTCTTGCATGATAGGTTTATGTTTGTATTGTTTTTTTTTAATCAACAGGATATGTCTCAAAGATAAATAGTAAAGAATAAGAATTTTCTGATATTATTTTTTTTTACTGAAGTTCAGGCTTTTTTTTTTAAGAGCGGAAGGGATTGAAGGTCCCGCCTCCACCCCGCTGTCGGGTATCACCGAAGCATTCAACCGACAGCGACATCTTTAATCTGAAGTTCAGGCTAAGTTATTATTGGGGAACGATAAAATAAAAACATAAGAGCAAACGCTAAAATAATAGATAAAACTAATAAACTAGTAAGTAACTAATTCATACAATCAATGTATAGATGGTGATATACAGGCGGGATGTATATCCCCATATGATACGGTATATCCGTATATTCATATCTAGTTATAATTCATATAAAATATTCAAATTTTATATCTGAGCACCAGACTAAATTTAAAACAATTTTTCTTCATGACGTTTCACATTTAATTGTGAAAAACTGATAGGTTACTTTTGAGCAAATTTGACAGTTTCTTATTTTTTGTTAAATCAATATTGTAACAATAATTTTTAGGACATTCATTATAGATATCGTACGGTCCATATGAGGATACACTGTAGGTATAGATAAATTTGTACATACTAATATAGTATGTACAGATTTATCTTTAAATTTCGCCACTTCTTTAGCATTATGAACTTCCTTCGGCTTCGGCCGAAGGTATAGGAAAAGCCGAACATCGGCTTCGGCTTCGGCCCAAAAAATCGCCTTCGGTCGGACACTAGTCATTACTCTATTTACTTTTCCGTTTTGGCACCTGTGACAACCAACCCGTGAGACAACCATACCCGGTCTCCCCTACTGTGCCATGTTACCGTATTAGTCTAAGTGCCAGTGGCCGGCAGATTTACGTTGTCTGCCTGGATGTTAGAACTGTGAAAAATATCAGCCGTGCTAAATATAGGTTTAGAATATTATTTTTATAGTCATATATAAATTTCAGCTTTGTAGAAATACCGTAAATTTAATTTTTTGGGTACTTTTAAAAGTGTCTGCCATAAACTTGGCACCGCTACAGCTGCCTGCCATTGTTTCTTTTATTAACAATAATTAAGTATTTTAAAAATGCAATTGGCAGCTTTGTCTGTACGAAGTTGAACTCGTTCAAATTTTTACACCGTCCATGCCTGACTGACTATACCGCCGGCCGAACTAACGAGTCCCCGTCCAATGTTGGGTAAGTATAATAGAGGAAACTATAAAAATATTGTTTTTAACAAAATACCGTAAGTCGGCCATTGGCTCTTAGACTATATCATATATTGGGATAAAATAGAAAGTGCTAGTCCTTTTTTCTGATGATTATTGGCACTTATGACTACCTGGTTTCGAACATCGCGTTCGTCTTCAAGAAGTTCTTTTTATTTTATCCCAATACATTTCAACTAATGTAAGATGGAAGAATTCATTATTAATATTACCATATCATATTGTTGCATCAATTGTGTAATAAATCCTTACAAACGCTCACACACAGAAAAGTGATTATTTGGAACGAGAAAACATAATTTCTTGAATTTATTTACTAGATTCAAATGCATATTTACTTGGATGTAGAAAGTTAGGTATATACAAGAAATGCCACATACTCAATATAAGTAAAATAATTTCTCAGATAAATGCTGTCAACAAATAAATTCTTTCTTTATAAGAACCAATATTGTATTGAAAGAAGTAATTGAATTTTTCGTCCCAAAAAGGTTAATTTCTCCAACGAAGTAATAGTAAATCCATCCAAGTGCGTAGTTACTTGATCCAAGAAAATATAAGACATTTAATATAAGTAAGTATTGTTTACTGAATAAAAACCCACCAATTATTTAACTGAAGTTATTCTCACTTCTTTCAAGTAATCCCTTTCTCTGGAATAAATATGCGCACCGTGATTTTGTCAAGGCTCGCGCGCCCGCGCGTGGTGCTGGCACGTGCTGGCGCCACGGAACCTACCCTAGCACAAAAACAACGAAGTGGACAACGCGGATGTGCCTTGTGATTTATTAGGGATGTGTATTGTGATTTGTAGTGTACAATAAACGTTTCAACACGGAATAGTTTGATGTAACGCACGCAACAGTTTAGAACGAGTAAGTAAATATAACATACCTATCTTGTTAATTAGCAATAGAAAACGTATTTGTGCCAAATCTTTAAAATTCTTACATTAAGTAGCTAAAAATATTTACCGGGAATAAAAATATACACTTCGTTGAAGACTGTTTACTTACTTCACCAGAGTAACCACTTTCTTAAATCTAGTAATTATTCCAAGAAATAAAATTTCTTGGTTGAAGTCAATAATCTCTCGCGTATATACGAACCTACCAACTACTTCAGCCAAGTAATTCTCTCTTCGTTCGAGAGATCACTTTTCTGCGTGCAGATAGATGAGTTTTTTGCAAAGGGGCGTTCCAAGATGAAATGCGCCGTATCGTTTTTTCAAAAAGTGGCGTTCTTAAATGACGCTTTTTTTGAGTTTCTATTTTAATACAAGTAGTGTTTTCTATCTGTACCAATTGGGTATTTTTTCATTCTAGCAGCAGGGGTTGGAGATCGGGGAAGTAGAGTTCGGCCACACAATTTTTTATTCCAGAATTTCTGGCCTCGCCGGGACTCGAACGTGAGACCTTATGCGTACGACGTCGTAATATATCCTTGTAAAAGGTCGCACTTATGCGAGTTGGTTTTTGATGTTCAAGGTGGCCAATTGGGTAGAAAATTGGGTGATGATCGGTAAGGTTCGAGTAGGTTTTCGACAAGTGGCAATCTATGGCGACGCGCGGCACATTTAAGTGGCTTTATGAACCCCAAGATTTCGAGGTGTTCTCTTGAAGTAGCAATTTAAGAAATGTTTTTTTTCAATTGGTACCAAATCGATATTAAAGCCATACAATAGCTCATAGTCATTAAAGTTACTTTACGACAAAAGGCGTTCTGAGATGACGATAAACTTAAGCAACTCCCCTTTGTGGTTTGCGTTTAGTAATGTGACGTTCAGGGTTTGATATTACACCGACATTACAATAACATTACCCATACTGTAGCATTTTAAGTAAATGTAAACTTTAAATAGGTATTTTTAATATACTCACCAAACTCTAATACCCTGACTAAGCTATAAATCCCGAGTCAAATTAACCTCTAAGTTTATATTTTCATAAGATGGTTAAGAAAATGTTCTTCATTAAGACAAGAAGACGAGCAGAGAAAATTTAATAACGCAACCACTCGCCAGAGTAGCTCACCGCTCTGGAGGGTTATTCATTAAGAATTTAATAGACCCTTTTTCGATATTAAACCCAGTACACTTCCCCTCTTATTTATTATAGCATACCCACCTATATATCTCATAAACTTCCATGAAACATAAAATTAACGAACCCTCGGAACATATTATTTATATATTACAACACATACCAAGAAGTTCTAAATTAATAACCAACGTAACAATTTATTAATATAAATATCCCGTATTGCGAGCACGCAATTCTTACGCTAAACGGTACATAAACGTAAAAGCGAAATTTATTACCTGTTATAATTCAAATTACAGATTGGATTCTATAGGTATGTAAACCTCTGGTGCATATGGCGTTACTGCCGCTCGGGGCATTTCGTTTATTTGGTTGGCATCCATTTAAATATGGCGGCGATTTCACACCGGATTCCATTCGATATCCAGTCTTCAAATTACTCTGAAACTAGGTTTTAGGATTTGCCTGTTATACTCAGTGACATAGAAATAATGATTTTATTTCAATAATGTTTGGCATAAAAATCAGGAGGTTGTAAGTGTTGTGAAGTTTGTAGTGTTCTAACTACACAACTATTTTCTGTATTAATTTATTTAAAAAAAACGCGTTAGCAGGAGACACTGTCAACGTTACTTTTTTATTACTGGTCAAAACTATAGTAACATCTTTAAATATTTATAAAAGTCAGTGAATAAGTGGGCACCAGAAATACTCCCCCCATTGAAAAATTAAGTCATTTCTTCGTTCAGTATATGGGCAGCTTTGCACCTAGCTAATGAAACGATGATTGGAGAGTTATTTATTTTGATCTCCATTGTTTTGTTATTCCTTGCAACAACTTCGTAAGGTCCTTGGTACGGTGGAATAAAGTACGGTGGTCTATAGGGTTTAGTTCTTAAAAATACGTATCTGCAGACTTGCGCTGATTTTTCCACGAACACTTTTTGATGGGTAGGTTATCGAATTTGACTGGGACGTAAATCCTGTATCTTCTTGCGTAGTTTGGCAATAAAATCCCATTCCGCGACTAAAGAAAGAGTGGTTGAAAAAAAATCACCAGAAATACGCAACTTTTCGCCAAAAACCATTTCACAAGACGTAGTACCAGTATCTTCACTTACTGCTGTACGTAGAGAAAGAAGAATGGTTGGAAGAGCTTTTGTCCAACTTTTACTTTCTGCAATAAGTGCCGCGGTCAATGCAGCTTTGGGTGTACTTTGGGTGAGTTCGCTGTATTAACCCGTTGCTTTGGGGATGATATGCCGCGGTTCGATTAGGTCTGAAACCTAACATTTTTTTGAACTCTCGGAAAAGTGAACATTCAAATTGACGTCCCTGATCCGTAACGATTGACTCAGGAACACCAGATCTTGCTATCAAGTTTGCATAGAGATATTTTGCTGTCGTCTGTGTACTTATATTATTCATAGGAATAGCCTCGATTCACTTACTAAAATGGATTCTGAGATAGGTAAAGGTCCTACAATATCGGCGTGGATGTTCAAGAATCTTCCTTTTGGTATTGGGAATTGTTGTAAAGCTGTCTTGTTGTGTTGACGAACTTTTCTGACAAGTTATAAACATTTGGTCCAACTTCAAATATCTCGATTTATTGAAAGCCAAACATATTTAGAAGACACTAATCTTAAAGTTCTTTTGATGCCTGGATGTGCGGTATTATGAAGTTTTCTAAATAATTCTCGTCGTAAAGATTTGGGAACAAATGGGCGATTCGCTGGTGTAGTTTGGTCGCAAACTAAATTCTTAGCTGAAGCAGAAATCGGAATTCTTCTTAGTTTTAAAGAAGTTGTGGTGTCCTCCAAAATCTTTTTAAGTTCAATAAATGCCAGACTGTGGCCCAGTGGTAAAGCGCTTGGCTATCAGTCTGGGGGTCGTGAGTTCGAGCCTCACGACCTGCTTTCAGAGTGAAGGTTTTTCTGTGGTTTTCCTTTACTCCCTGGCGAATGCTGAAAGCCAAACAACTTAAGACGTGCCACAGACGCGGGCCATAATAATAATAATTCGGGCCTGCCGATGCCCCCGTAGTGGCGAAACCTGTTGGGGGATGTTAAGGCGTGGATTATTATTATTATTATTATAAAATGCGAGGGGTACTATCTTGTCATCTTGTATTATGGTCATCTTGCTTCTGTTGCAGAGCTGCCCCTACAGCAACTGACGAAGCATCTACTGTAAGACAAAGATGCTTGAGGATTGGGATGATACAGGAGAGTGAGAGTGAGACTAAGATCTTCCTTAAGCTTGTTAAAAACGTGTACGGCTTCTGGTCTCCAACCAATAGGTCGCTTATCTCGCTTCTTGTTGTCTGGAATAAGCTTAAATAAAATACTTTGGCGTTTAGCGGTGTGGGGAAGACACGTTCTGGAAAAATTTACCATACCAAGAAATTGTCGTAATTCATGAACAAGTTTGGGTGGTGGAAAATCGATAATAGTTTGAATTTTGGTATCTTGAGCTTTGATTCCTGTCTTGGAAATGTTGTAATCGATGAAGTCTATTTCTTTGACAGCAAATACAGACTAATCTTGATGCACTTGCAGTCCGTGCTCTTGAAGACGCTGAAATACACTCGACAAATGATGCTTGTGTTCGTCTTCTGAAGTTGAAGCTATGAAAATGTCATCGAGGTACGCCAACGTAAACGGCATATCTCGGAGGATGTGATGCATGAAGCGTCGAATAGTCTGCGCAGCGTTCCGTAGTCCAAATGGCACTTTCATAAAATAAAATAGGCTAAAAGGAGTTATCACGACAGTCTTTTTCACGTCTTCTTCGGCTACTGGGATATTATAATAAGCCCAGACCAGGTCTAGCTTGCTGAATATGCATTTGCCATGTAATTCCGCGTTAAAGTCAATTATATTATTAGGTTTTGGGTACCCTATCGGGAATTGTAATGTTGTTGATGGCCCGATAGTCGCCACATGGTTGCCAGCTACCATCTTTCTTCTTCACCATATGTAGTGACGAGGCCCATTCGCTTTTCGATGGTCTGCATACTCCATCGTTGTACATTACTTGGAATGCGAGTTTGGCTTCTCTCAGTTTATCCGTTGCTAACGGACGCGCTTTGGCAAAAACTGGCCTCCCTTCAGTAATAATGGAATGTTTCACGGTAACCAGATGTGTTGTGGATAAAGCTGGTTGAAATACAGAAGCGAATTGACTGACAACGTCGCAAAAATTAATATTCGGTTGTACAGTGCATAAAGAATGTGTTTTGCGTATTTTCTTTACATAACCACTAGATGATAAACCAGTAATACTGTCGATCAGTTTCTTACCTTTGACATCAACCAAAAACAGTTTCAATAAAAGTCGTTTAAAATATTAAACAATTCTAATCCAAATACTTTTGTGGTGCCCACTTATTCACTGACTTTTTATAAATATTTAAAGATGTTACTATAGTTTTGACTAGTAATAAAATAGTAATTTTGACAGTGTCTCCTGTTAACGTTTTTCCTATATAAATTAATATAGAAAATAGAAATAGAACACTACAAACTTCCCAACAACAACAGTGACCCCGACAGGAGCCCGTCGGGGTTCCTAAATATCATGTAAATACAAAAAGGGGTAATTCTTTGGCTTATTTAATGACTAAAAATTCATATAAACATAGGTCCGCAAACGCTTCGTTGCCGATCTACAGGGTGTTGAAATTTCAAGATTTTTTTAGATTTTTCTTTATAGCTCTGGTAGTTTGGAATTATAGGTTACGCTGTACGACTTACATCATTGGGCATACCAAATGGTTTTAAAAATCTACAGGGAGATATTTTTTCAGGGGTCATGCCCCCTTTTCTCCCCATGAACTGTTTTTCGGTGCGCCGCTGGTGAAGCCAAAGAATTACCCCTTTTCGTATTTGCATGAACACCCTGTATATTGTGGTTTGTATTTTGGTTTTTTCAAAATAGTTTGGGAGCCGTTTGGAATTCAACTGTTTTCTGAACAGATTATGAAAGACCGCATAAATAAGCACTAATTTGTCCACTTAAACGACTTTCTATCTCTAATAATAACAAAAGTACCCATACAATCCAACGTCCCGTGCGACACACCGTATATATATATTGAAAAAAATCAGGGTGACCAATGTCTATTTGGTGCATCGGTCACATCCTTCGATTCGAACACTTAACGTAACATCGTGCCGGAGGTAACCGGTACACCCCAAGGTACAACCTTTAGCAAATGGTGATACAACGAACATTGGTTTATCGGCGGTGATATATAAATATTAGAACGTAATTATCGGGCATATCCATCATCAAACAAGCAACCGTATTGCACTTATTAGTTCTCATCAGTACGGTATAGACAAGGAGCAAGATAATAATAATAACAATAATAATGTATATTTATTAACTCCAAGAAACACAAGAAAAACTACAAAACAAAGCAAATAAAATGTAAAAAAAAAACTACAAAATTGGCTTCCAGTGTTAATAGATGAAAGCTGAATGGAGAAAACACAAAAAGGAGACCATAATCAGGGTGACCAGTGGCGCCAATTTCCTGCTTCGGTCACAACATCGTCGGATTCGAAGACCAGAAGTTACATCGCGCCGGAGGGCATATCCGCCATCTAACAAGCAAACGTATACACGTGTTTCGGACTTTTTAGTTCTCATCAGTACGGTATAGCCAAGGTGCAAGATGGAAGCTCAATGGAGAAAATTAAAAAACGGACCATATTCAGGGTTACCAAAGTCGCCAATTTAATGCTTCGGTCACAACATCCTCCGATTCGAAGACTAGAAGTAACATCGTGCCGGAGGTAACCGGTACACCCAAAGGTACAACCTTTAGCAAATGGTAATACAACGAACATTGGTTTATCGGCGGTGATATATAAATATTAGAACGTAATTATCGGGCATATCCATCATCAAACAAGCAACCGTATCGCACTTATTAGTCCTCATCAGTACGGTATAGCCAAGGAGCAAGATGAAAGCTGAATGGAGAAAACACAAAAAGGAGACCATAATCAGGGTGATCAATGGCGCCAATTTCCTGCTTCGGTCACAACATCGTCGGATTCGAAGACCAGAAGTTACATCGCGCCGGAGGGCATATCCGCCATCTAACAAGCAAACGTATACACGTGTTTCAGTCTTATTAGTTCTCATCAGTACGGTATAGCCAAGGTGCAAGATGGAAGCTCAATGGAGAAAATTCAAAAACGGACCATATTCAGGGTTACCAATGTCGCCAATTTGATGCTTCGGTCACAAGATCCTCCGATTCGATGACTAGAAGTAACATCACGCCGGAGGTACACCACAATGTCCAACCTTTAGCCCATGGTAATACAAGGAACGTTGGTTTGTCGGCGGTGAAATATAAATAGTAGAAGGTAATTATCGGGCATATCCGCCATAAACCATATACACGTGTGTCGGACTTATTAGTCCTCATCAGTACGGTATAGCCAAGGAGCAAGATTGGTTCTGTATACTGAGAACCCGTTGCCGTTCTGTATACAACGGGTAGGCTTGGAAATACAGTCTACCGTAAGAAGACACATACCGATCGGTACTTGCATGCCAAATCGCACCACCAACCCTAACAGAAGAGAAGTGTTATTAACACTGTTCAACAGAGCCGATAAGGTATGCGACTCTAGCACCTTAGACGACGAACGGAAACACTTGGAGTTGGCCCTACGTCAGAATGGTACACCAAGTCCGACTAGAACTCTATCTCCACTAATAAGCGAGATGCCCATGGTGAGCCTCGAAATTGAATCACCCGGTATATATTGTGTGTACTTTTTGTGACAGAAAAAGATAAAAAAGAACAGAAAAAGTTTAATTACTTATTGAACCACTCGTATTTTTGGCTATGTTATACTTATAATATTATCATTTTTATTACCTCAAAAAATTTTGAGCATTCTATACCTAAATTTATTTTTCAGAATAAGATTTCCTTTACTAATAGTCAAACTAGACAGAAATACCTGTTTTTTTTAAACGTTGCAAATTTAAAGCACTGAAACCTTTATACCTACAAAATGTACGCTCCTTATTTATCTAATAAATATTCTCATATGTTTAAGTTATTAAATTGTGTATATAAGCAATCATAATATTAATTTAAGTTCTGAAATCACTACCAAAGGATAGAATTTGATGATTGATAGAAAATTATAGAACAACTTTTGCAAAAGTTATTAATACTTTGCTACAGCAGAACATCGTAATGTATGTTTCATGTTCAGTTGAATCCACACAAGGCAAGTACAATATCTATTAAGGGGTTGTTCGCCTCGAAGCAAACCATTTTGCATTCGTGAATATGACTACCCCCAACAAATTACTTACGATTGTGTATGATGGAAGGTCATAGAATAATATTTTAAAAAGTTCTAAAGATTTTGTTAACTCAGCCAACCAAAATATAAATTTCCTCCACTCGGTGCCCTACATAACATGGTGTTGTTTGCCACGGAGAAAATAAAATAAAAATGTTAATTACCTGTAGTTTGACAAAGAAATCTAAGGCATACAACCGTTTTTGTAACAGTTTAAAAAAAATGTTTGTCGTAGCTCTTCCGCGTAATATATTTTAAAACACATAGGTTGTCGATGCAAATTATTGTGATTTAGGAGTTGTTCGCTACAGAGCGTAAAAGAGTGACTAACTAATCGAGATAGTCACATTTTGACTTAAACAATACGTCATGTAGCAATTTTTGAAAAAGACAGTTTTCATCGCGGCATACCATACCTAATTATACGCTATGTACATATTTAAATTCAATACGTACACAAACAACTCTTTTAGAAAAATAATAACTTCGCCAGTAAAAGAAAATTTACCCCGCACCTGGTAATTGTAATACTTCAACGGAGTTCCGAAACATCGCCACGGATATATTCCACTGTACTGCAGAAGTTTTGAACTCCGGAACGCATAATTTTGACATATGTACTTACATACGCCTGGAGTATTTCATGTTCATAAAGTAGTAAACCTGCAGTCCTGAAAAGATATATTGTTAACTCCATTGCAAATAATAATAGCTACAAAACAAGTGAATTTACTTTGCAAATGTCAACTCCGTTTGTTTTAACTAAATCCGCAAATGGTCGCGAGGAAAATACGTATCGGTATTGAATCGGTGTTAAATCCAACTGCGTATTTTTATGTGTGAATGCTGTTCGAGGTGTCAAAGAAGACAGATATTTCAAGAAGTGCACAACTCATTACAAAGTTGTGAATACTTTTTACGTTCAAGTATCCATTGTTACCTTCGTAAAAAGTGTTTTTTTTTTATTTGTGTCTATCCAGCAAGTTGGAAATCAGTTAGTACCGTGTTTCGGGAGCATAAACCTTTCAGACTAAAAAGAATCATCGAAATCGGGTCACAAATTACGGAATTATGCGAACGGCTTGATTCAAATTCAAGTGAAATCCCCTCACCAGGAAATTTCACTTATTAGTGGAGATTAGGGGGTTGTTTAATATCTGCTGCTAAATATTTCACACATATCAACCTGAAGAGAAATCTCACGGTTAATTTACCTGAATATTATAAAAAATGTGTCTTATTCATTGCGCAGTTATTAATGTAGTCTTAGTAGTATTAATGTGCGTAAATGAAATACTAAAATGGTGAAATAAACCTACTATATGTTACAATAAAACTTCTGTAGCGTTCGTCGCAGTTCTTAAGAACGCGTAAGAGGTTTTATTGTAATACAGTTCTACTTCAATAAGCTCACATTTATCATATACAATATATTAGTTGATTTAAGTATATTTTAGGTACCCTTTTGTTTCTAAATTTCTAAATAAGGTAAGCGTGTATTAACGACGACAGTAAGCTAAAATATCTTTTCACATTTCATTTATTTAAGAAGTTGTCGTGTAATGGACAGGTTAATTAAAATGCATTTCCATAAAAAATAAATGCCTTTTTAATTTCCAAACAATATAAACTATGTTCCACTTAAGGGTATAACAGGCTAATATCTTTTTTTAAATCTTTTATGCAATTTAAAAATAGTTTAATTAATAAATAATTTTTTTAACCATAAAGAGCACATAAGTGTCTACGTAGTAACAAAAACTAAACCTGCGCCCTATTCAATAAGATTAGTGAAGCGTAGTACGGTAATTCTCTGAACTAAAACGTGAACTGTAAAGGTATTGTCATTATTTTCAGTTGTCAGATATTTGAAACATATTGCTGTAAAGTAAATACATACATAATATTTAAAAAACTGTAATGATACATTCATGCAGTACAAAATACATGCTCCTGTGCTTATTAATTTAAACACTGTAAATCTTTGAAGCTAAATACCTCGAAAACACCAGTAAAACACAAGTAACAAATTACCGTAAATACAAATTTGACACGAATTTAAATTTAATTTATTTCGTTTTTGTGAATAAATGTTAATATGTTAGTTCTGAAATAACCTTCAATAAAAATATTGCCAATAAGAAAATTTTTGCATTCACTAACGCAAAAAACTCTATTAGATGCAGCGTCGCAGTAAGGAAATCTTGCGCCTGGGGCCAAATATATAACTTGCGACCCTTTGAACAAATAGGTGATTCTTTCTTTCAGGAAATATCGGCATGGCGTCAGGAACGCCGTTACAAAATGTTCCAGGGGGGGAGGGTGCAAGATTTTTTTTAGTTTTGAAGGGTGCCATAGTCATTACTACGACTATGCTATTAACTATTTTGTAGCATTTACGTCTTGTGTTAGAGAGCCCATATTATTATTTATTGGTTACTATTCTAAAATGAGTCATAGCAAGCATGAAAATAAAAAGGTATATAAATATGTAAAAAAAACAACCCATTTGTTCGTTAAATTCAAATTGCATTCACCCTAAAAATCGCTTTTATGGTAAATTTTGCCACGATCGTGATCCCCCGGTCAGGTGCTGGACAAAACTTATCTATTATATATATATATATATATTGATATTCAGTAAATTTCAAGTAATTTTGCCGCATTTCTATTGTTTGTGTAATTAATAATGTTTGTTAATAATTGTTTGTAGTTATATTTTATTTAAGAATCATTGACCTCTTTTCCTAGAATTTAAGATTTTGTCTAATTTTCAACCAATATTGTAGCCGTTTGATTACTTATTAATATGCTAGGAGTAATTGTTGTTAATTTTCTATAAGAATTTCTAGCTCGTCTTCATCGAGTAAGACCCAATGTATAATAAACAATTATCAGCGTTCAATAAACACGAATATAGACTTTTCAATGTTGTCCATTTTCTCTGAATTATCGGTTTTAAACATTATCTCTCAATAACACGAGTAAATGCTAACTAATGTTGTCGCCCTTCAACTATTCTCGATGTACACGACCCAACAATTCTTATAGCAAATTAATGAACGATGCGAGTACATAATTCACTCAGTTGTCGAGAGATTGATAATTCTATAATCGTATTAATCGAACATCCGATAAAAACTCTTAATAACAAATTTATAATAAAAAGGCTACAATATTATTTTAAAATTTACCGCGTTGGCGAGAAACAATGGCCAAGTATAGAAAAAATCTGATGTGGCTAGGCGTATAACTTTACCATACTATACAGCAGTGTCAAAAGCTGATGTGCCGACAATACTGTTAATAGAATCAAAATATCTGTCAAATCCTGGCTTTTTAACTCTAGTTTTATTGCAGTACGTGGGATCTCGATGAAATAGAAATTGCTCATGCAGCTAAACTGTTAATTTTACCAAAAAGTGTTATAGACATACATTATTCCAAATTTCGTCTACTTTAATTTATTGTTTAACTATTTTGACGAAATTATAGAAATGGCGGCTCATTTGCAAAATCTTTGAAAAATATAAAAAAACTAAATACATATGAAGTTTCGTTCCGATACCTTTAGTTACTAAAGTTTAGTAGTTTGTCCAGAATCGTCGCCACAAAAAAAACGGGTACACACACAGACATACACACACACACGGCCATTTTTCAGGGAAGCCAAAAGGACATATTTCCGCTAAAATCTCAAATTACAATACTTTGTCATACTACGTATGATAAAGAAAAAGCCGTTCACATTTGAATTTATGTGATAAAGGTCAACGACGAAATACGAAATTGTTATTATGTATTATTATTTACTATTATAGTAACATTTAAAATGCCAAATGCAATCGTCAATATTAGATCAACGAGATCCGAGATCAACTACTAAATACTTGTTACTATACGCATAAGCTATATAGAAAATCACGCTAAAGTGTTTAGAGAGTATACAGACCATACAGACTAATAGTAGACCAACTTTTGAAGGAGCTCGCATCGGGAAACGTATTGTTTGAACGCTGAAGAGAGTCGGAGTGGTACCAATTTTACAAAGAGCATAGGGAGAGTAGTGTCATGTATCATAAGATGGCGCTCTTAAAACCAAATAACATTTGTCTGAATTTTTTAATTATTCAACGTCTTTGAAATGAATGTATGAGAACCCAAGTTTTTTTGAATTAAACAAATTAAGTTTCACATACAAGTTAGTTGGTTTTAAAATAGCTATTCTATGATAACCTACACAACCTACATTTCTAATGCAGTTTCTGAAGTTGGTACCATATTCCAGCTCCCTGCATTTTCAAGTTTGTGTGTTTCTGGACGCTATCAAAAGTTGTTATAACTATACTAGACGTAAATGGAACCTAATAAGAACGATTAAATGAAAGCTCAAACAATAATCACGGTTATTTTGGACGTAACCTGGGAGTAAGCGCCGCCACTTCATGGCGCCCCTACGCTGAAGCGCCTGGGGCCGTTGCCCCCTTCGCCCCCCCTCACTGCGGCGCTGATTAGATGCAATAAATTTTGTATAATTTGTTGTGTTATTATGCACTATCTTAAAATGAGATTTTCATTTCATGTATTCGAAAACTTTTATGTTTATTAATAGAAAATTAACGTTATATTTAATAGAAAACACATTTACATTGCATTGCAATTACATTACATTAATTAATTATACCTACATTAAGATAATAAATAAAAACATATAAATCATTATACACCAACTCAAGCATTCGAACACGGTTACTCAAATAATAAATTTCGGATATACGAGTATGCAGAGTAAACGGACATTTTTTTGCGCTTAGCGGCCGAGGAAAATAACAAAAACCTTGTACATGGATGCATCATCGTCACACTGGTGAAATACTGATAAGAACATACTTAGGTAATTCCACGACTTTACCTGACGTAGAAATGTCGGCTCTAGTATTGGGGAAAACAGACTAAGAAGGGGCGGGGTCCGTTCTCTAGTTCGAAAACAACAAAATTC
Source organism: Aphodius sticticus (assembly GCA_963966075.1). NCBI lineage: Eukaryota > Metazoa > Arthropoda > Insecta > Coleoptera > Scarabaeidae > Aphodius > Aphodius sticticus. The sequence continues at coordinate 39,949,917 of OZ014508.1, read as the reverse complement.
TTCTTTGGATGCGTTAATTGCATTCCATGTAAAATGTAAATTACTTTTATATTAACATGTTCATATTTAAAATAAGTAAGTAGGTGAATGTTTAATCCAAGAATGTGAGCTGATTAATCTAACTACCCAATCTTCTGATTTAAAAAACGAATTCTGAAGTCAAATATGTGGACTTATAGTATGCATTTATAATTGTAAGTAAAATCTTAAAGTAAACAACGGTTTTCTTCAATGAACGATATATATACCTATATATATCTATATATATATATATATATATATATATATATATATATATATATATATATATATATATATATATATATATGTATATATATATATATATATAATGGATGTTAATGTTATTATCTATATATATATATATATATATATATATATATATATATATATATAGATAATATATAATATAATTAATATAATATATACTATCTACTTTAACTCATCGATCAAACAATTTTAATTATTTATATGTATATATATATATATATATATATATATATATATATATATATATATATATATATAAGGTGGAGTGGGGTAAGTGCACCCCAGTTTTTAGTAAGTTTGACTTTAAAGCCATATATCTTTAATTTGTTTTATAATACCTTAACATTTATTGGTATCAACGAATACTTGAGTTAATACTCTTTAATTAACATTGACAAACACGCCAAGTTTACTTGTATATTTAACTTGTTTAAGAAAATTACAAAAAATTTCAACAGCTTTTTAACCGACAGTTAAAACCAGGGACTAAAAACGAAAAGTATTTTGTTCGTTTCCGATCAGAACGAAAACGAAAAATTTCGTTTTCGTTCTTTTTGTTCACACCCAAAAAATATCGTTTTCGTTTTCGTGAACCGAAATGAAATAACGGTTAAAACCGGTTTTTTACTATTTTTCTAATAAAAGTATGCCAACATGCTTTTTTTAATTTTTTTTATATTTGACAAATAAGTCACTTGTCATAATCTTAATCATAGCTGGCAAAAATTACTAACATAAAATTTATGCTTTTAAAAACTTAAATGTTAAAAATTTCAATCAACTGCATTTTAAGTGGTGATGGCATTTTTGCTTTTTATAAATATTAAAAATAAAATTTAGAATGAATTGTTTGGGACCGTTTCTGTATTGGAGAGGCACGAATCTGTTTTAGTTTCTTTCATTTATTCCCATTCAATTTAGTTACTTGAAAACCACGCACAGTATGCCAGTGACAGATTTTTGTTTGTTTTTGTTTTGCTTCATATTTTAAATACATAATAATATTTGTTTCTTTTCTCTCTGATCTTGCTTTATTTCAATTAACTTTTACTTATTTAAAAGTTTTGTGTCGTGGTTAATTTTTGGTTATTTGTAAATAAAGTTATTATTATTATTAAAAACAAGAGAAAAAAATTGTAACATATTTATTTTATAGTAAAAATAAATATAAATAATTCAGCATTCCAAAATAAATAAAAATTTTATTTAATTAAACTAAAGATATATTCTAAAGTAAATCACAGGATACTTATTAATTTTAGTATATATGAATATATTTATATAAAAATTAATTGTAACTATTTAATCTAAGAAACAAGACATCTTCCAATAAATTTTCTTTTAAATTCGCCCTTTGACAATTTAAAATATATTTCAGTGCTGAAAATGCTCACTTGTGTCATAGGTAAACCAATAATTTGTTTTGCAACGTTATAGAATTCATTTCATGTCGTTTCTTTTGCTGCCCAATATTTTAAGACGCACGTATCTCGCTTTTCGCGCGGTTCTTCATAATAACGATCTAACAACCATCGAATATCTGTTGTATTATGAGATTTTGAAGAAATATTTTCTTTTTGTTTTAAAAATTGCTCTATTTCATCTTCTTCTGTTGAAGTTGACTCTAGAGATGACTCTTCAACGAATTTGTTACCTTCATTTATATTTTTTAGTGCATTCCATACATATGAGATGTAGTTTTTAGCTATGTTAATTTGTGAAGTAGATTAAATAGTGCTTTTTCCCTTTCGTTTAGGGATTCCACTAAATTTGTTGAAAATCGGCTACAAATTTTACTTGTTTCCATTTTACACTTCAACCAGGCAGAATAAAAATCTCCAGCCAACAAATGCGTTGTTTGGAATAATTGTGCAGTTTTTTCGCAGGATTTAAAACGTTACAGATGTCTTGTATATCTGACCAATCATTTTCGCTTACTTACCTACTCTACTAGGAGTAGGTTACAAAAATATTGTGTCATTAAACCGGTTAAAACCGGTAACCGAAATTATTTATTTCGTTTTCAATCATGAACGAAAAATAAACATTTCGTTTTCGTTTCCGTTTTCGTTCTTATAAATTATTCGGTTAATTTAGTTCTTTCGTTCTCGTTTTCGTTCCGTTCTTAGTCCCTGATTAAAACCGATTTGCATATGATATAAGGATAAGGATTTACTTATATCATATGCAACGAGGCAAAAGCATAACAATTCATATGTCTGTTATAAAATGCTTTTTACCGCATTCAAATATGTTGTTTCGTTTTGGAGTAAATCAAAATTAAAAAAATTAATAAATAGAAATGATTAGTGAAATAAAATAATCATAATGTAAAAAGATTTAAAATATATTAATAGTAATGGTGCAATGTTAAATGTTAAAAAATGATATTTTTGAACATGTGTATTAATCAGAATCCTGACAGCGTTCACATTCATATCGTCGTTTTTTTGAACCTTTGTTGCATATGCCGCACACCCACTGCATACAATTACGCACTGAATCCAGTCTTTCTTCCTACGGTAATGCCGGAAATCGCACTTGCAGATCAACCATAAATTAGTTTCATCATCCTTGGTTACCATATTTCTTCGAGTAAAAAAGTGGACACCGAAAGTTTGGAAAGCAGGGGGTGGGGAGGGGGGTGTTTATCAATGGAAATATAGTCAGATAAAAACATTTTATGAAGAAAATTAAACTAAGAAAGTATCCATCAAATTTTACAAATTTGAAATAAATTCCTTAACGAAAAATAACAAATGTCAAAGGATCATTTAAAGTAATACACTAATTAAAATTGCAAAAAAATATTTATATTGGTACTTCTCGTAAAAAACATAACTTGAAAATGGTTATTAGTTATCACTTCCAAATTTCAATGTAAATTCAGTAATCAGAAGTCAAAGAAAAAATTAGGACAAGGAAAAATACTGATCTCCGTTCAATTAATAGTAATTACAACATCAAAATATTAAGACAATTAATAACAGAAAAGTAAAACATTCTTCCCTGATATTACAGTAAACAAACACTAAACAATAACCTCGGGATGCACTACAACGGCCGTCCTCTCTGACGACTTAAAACAAAATGACAAAATTTATTAAAATACTTGCCTAGAAACATACATCCTGAAACTGCAAACACTCAACAGTGCATATAAGAAATGGACGAAGAAATGGATAATTCTCAGAAACTGTTCGTGAGAACATCGCTCCGACAGTACCTATAGTTTTTGCGGATATTCACTTCCTAGAAAGGTTGCTTAGGAAAAACAATTTTTTTTACGCCGCTTCTCTCAATGCGCCCTAGAAAATAATTGTGGAATGAAACTATACATTACCTACCATATTTCTTTGTCCGTCAACTTATGATTTTGTTAAAAAAGAGGACTTGTCCGGTTAAAAGAGGACGTCTGGTAACCCTAATCAAGCAGGACATTTTCTGGGGCATGTGCATAGCTCTATGCTCTTACCCCACCGCAACGGATGCACTTGCCCCATGTCTGAATATCTTCGGGGTAAGAGCACACTAGCGTTTTTCTCAATAAATTTCAATAATTCAACAGAAATTATTTATTTAAAGTAAAGTAGGTATAAACAATTTTTTTATTACTTACAAAAAAATAATAACACAGAACACACAATTTCCTTGAAAAATCCAGCACGTTTATGATAACCTCAAAGTTGATATGCACTTTACATGCGGTACTTTCGAAGTGGTTGGCATAAATCGGGGATGCCCCTCATTACTTTCCCGATATCTACGTAGATAGGATGGTATTAAGTTTGAGTAGATTCCTACATATTAGGTATTGCAATTGTGCTCATATTATATTAACAAGGGCCCGTTAACGCACTTACCCCGTTTATGCACTTATCCCACTCCATATATATATATATATATATATATATATATATATATATATATACAGGGTGAGTTATTAGTATCCCGGCGGTCGGTAGTTGATAAATCGTTTGAGAAAGAAAAAACATTTTATACAAAAGTTGTTTGACTCGCCATTTTCTATAACGTAAAATTATTGTCATTTATGTGTTGCATTTAGATGTGACGGAAAGTATGTGCATTTTTGTAAATGGAACGTCCTGTATGTTTTATAATATTATGAATACTACTAATTTTTTTAAAGTCACAGCGCTAATAGTTCGACGGATATTCCGACAGATATTTTTTTTATTCCCGTTGCAGGATCTTTTTAAAAACTATGTAAAAACGACATTTTTGCAGATTTTGCCTGTAAGCTACCTGAGACAATAGTCAACGCCAGTAGGTAGATGATAGTATCCAAAGATATTAGATACACTATACAGGCTGTTCATTGAACTTAGCAAATTTTGATGTTTTTCAAATGGCGTTTTCTCGAGTTTTTTAAATGGAACAGCATGTATAATATGTGTTGGCTGTAATAACCCTTTATTTCGCTCCAATTTATATCTAGTACGTCATACACCAAATGTTACTATTTTTTGTGATATTTGCAATTTAACGAAAATGTAATGCAATTGTAAATTTTAATATTGCTGTGAATAAGGTATTTGATAGTTTGATGTAAAGTCTTTAAGTGGCGATAGAACAGATAATTTAGAAACGATTTAACCAGCTTGATCCTTATACAACCGTTATCAACATATTAACAATTTTGTATGAAATTATGTAAGTATATTTTGCCGTCTATCGTATGGCCACCAAAGTCGCGATTTAAAAATTTCAAATTAGGTACTGCTAAAGTAAACCCTAAACCCTGTACTTTTAGGTTAACTATCGTGACAATTTGTTGATTTCTGAGTGTTCAAAATCAGATTTTCTTTGATGTGATTTATGTGCTCACACACAAAAACCAAATATGCAACAAAAACAAACTGATAGGCATCTTTAGATTCAGATTTTCATTCATAGCAAAAAAATCTATTAGAAACCCTTCCAAATAACTCACTTTCCATTCACATTATCAATATTACTCATACTATCATTCATATTATCCCAATTTTGAATTGTATCACCAGAAAAATAACCTATTTTAAACCAATTAACAATAGTAAGTAGATATTGTAGGGTGTTTTTTTTTTTAACTGAATACAAATCCGTTCTTAAACGTAGCTCATCAAGACAGATTTTAGCGTTTCTGTTTGTTTTTGTGTATGAGCGCAGAAACTATTACAATGAAACGTCTCCGCACAATGTTCACACAAGTGAACAATTTTTCACGATAGTCCTCCTGAAATTACACTGTTTCTGGTTTACTTCGGACCCCAACTAAAGTTACTAGGTCTTCAGGTTCGCTCGCTGTACGTATGTAAAAATTGAAAACATACTTATAAAATTGTGTGATACCTTGATAACCGTAATACTTTTTATATGAATAAATCTAGTTAAATAGGTTCTAAATGACTTCTTCTTTAACCCTTTAAATATTTTACATCATGCGACTCAGCACAGTGTATATACAGAGCAATATTAAGGTACTAAATGGCATACTACTCTTTAAATTGCAAATATCCCAAAAACTAGTAAAACTAGATATACGATATAGTGAATATAAATTACAAAGAACTTAAGAGACATTTCAATTAGCAATTAAAATTTTAAATTTAAAAATCTCAATTAAAAAACATTTAAAAATGTTTAAAAACTAGTGCATGCTACGATCACCCTGTATAGCGCATCTAATGTTTCATGACATCAGCATCTAGCTATGGGCTTAGTTATAATGTGACAAAATTTTAGGACAATATCTGCAAAAATGTAGTATTAACGTAGTTTTTAAGAAAGGCTTGCAATTGCCAATATTTTGACAAACAGTTGAATATCTCAGAAACTATTTACTTTACACAGGTACAACTTACACAGTTGGAAAGACAACTTCCTTAGTATTCATAGTATGGTAAGATATACAGGGCGTTCCATTTAAAAAAATGTACTGACTTCCGGTCACGCCTAAATGCAACACCCTGTATAAATAAAAATAATTTTACGTTGTAGAAACTAATGAGTCAAATAACTCTTGTATAAAACATTTTTTTCTTTCTCAAACGATTTGATGACTATCGACCGCCGGGATACTAATAACTCACCCTGTATATATATATATATATATATATATATATATATATATATATATGGAGTGGGATAAGTGCATAAACGGGGTAAGTGCGTTAACGGGCCCTTGTTAATATAATATGAGCACAATTGCAATACCTAATATGTAGGAATCTACTCAAACTTAATACCATCCTATCTACGTAGATATCGGGAAAGTAATATATATATATATATATATATATATATATATATATATATATATATTTAGATAACGCATACAACATGAAAAATCAGTATTCCACAGGGGACAAATATAAGTTTGCTGAATTCATGAAAAATAAAAAATTACCATTAAATTATAGAGTTTTATCTTTGGACGTAATAAATTTGTTTGGAAATATTTCAAAAGAATTGGCAATTAAAGTAATTAATCAAAAATTGCATAATATTAAAAACTTTACAAACATCATGACCGAAACACGTTTTATTGAACTTGTAATGTTTGTGTTAGACAACAATTATTTTTCTTATTATGGATTCTTTGCTTGGTGAATGTTTACCCAAATTGTCCTTTGGGGTTCCCTTTATAAAAAAGTTTGTTGATGATTTGATAACAGGAGTGCCTGAGAATTGCATAGAAGAAATGTTGAAAGTATTTAACAAATACGATAAAAACCTACAGTTTATTCTAGAACAAGAAGATCATAATAATGGAGTACCATTCTTGGACACTAAAGTGATTAGATTTCCAGATGGGAATTTAAAACTAGACTGGTATCAAAAACCAAGTTCATCTAATAGTTAGATAATTTAGAAAACTAAAAATATGGGTCAATTATAGATATAGCAAATTTAACAAACAAAATTATTAGAATCTTTGGTAATGAAAATATAAGGATTGCAAAGAAAAGTATTAAGACAGTAAATTGTTTATTCAGTATGCTTAAAGACAATCCCCCCCCATTATTGCAATCAAACGTGATTTCTCGGTTGTAGTGTACTGATTGCCAATTGTTTTATGTTGGACAGACTTCACAACTTGTAAAGTCTAGAATATCGGGACACAAAAGTGAGTAAAAACAATCAACAGATGTACTTTGGCAGCACACGTTAATGATAATGACCACAAAATAAATTATGATAACATAAAAATATTAGATATAGAAAGAAATTATTTTAAAAGATCATTTTTAGAAATGTATCATATTCAAAATAAGGATTCTATGAATAAAAGATCGGACATACAGAATTTATGTAACATCTACACTTACCTGCTGGAATATAAAACTATAAATAATAATAACAACAATAGTTTATTGGAGGACGCAATTACATTTTAATAGTGAATTTAGAAGAATTTAGTTAATTCAGTCAACAACAAAGTCACCGGGGTTGAAATGTTGGCAATATTATTCGCATTGAGAAGAGAAACATTACACATGTCCCTTGTATTTTCAATTTTGGGCCATCGATAGGTGTTAGTTTTAACCGTTTCGTTCTGTTCTGTTCATTTTATTTTCGTCACAAATGGTTCTTAGCCTAATGTGCCGCTTGGATAGAGTGTGAAAATGCTAGTTGGATGATAAGATGTCGATTTTATAAATTAACCTCAAAGATCATGTAAGTTTGTTTAACCTATTGTTTGGTATAATATAGTGTAGTGAAGAATATCTTTATGTAATTATTATTATAGTGCCCTGAAGAAGGCGCTAGAATAAACGTCGAGAGCTTGGCTCAATGGGTAAAGAGTAATATTACTAAGTCTCCCAGTCGAATTCCCATTAGTCATCAACTATATAAATTCTGTATCATAAATTACTTTATATTCCGCTTACGATAAAATATTGTTTCGCTCTTTCTTCTGCCGAAATTCAAAATTCGATGGCATTTAGTGCATTTATCGATTAATTCGCCACTGAGAATTGGAGAATAATTAAGTCTCCACTGTTTCATTGCTATTAATTCAATATTTCCGCTACATCTTTATTTACTTATAGTTAATAACAATCAATAACAGCCCCTATAGATGCAAATAAGCACCTGGGGTCACAGCAATATTTCAGCTTGCATTCAACCTCCACCTTCCACCAGTACGAAAGTTTTATCATACAAACAATTCGCAGTGGTGAACTATGCCGACGGTTTTCGTTTGAACTTTTCCTACTGAGTGTAGGCGCGCATCCGAACGTGCGGTGACCACAGAGACAGCGGCGTTCGTGACTGTATGCGGACTGTACAGCACAATGCCGACCGAAGAGAGGGAGATATTCCAAGGGGCGTTACTATGGAGACGGTATTCCACCAATCGTGGCGTCCGTTACGCAGCGGTACGGTACCGCTCCGCGCTGCTGAATAGGCGACTGCTCGTCGCGCTATAACGGAGAAAGGCAGGAGTACGATTCGATTAGCATAATATTCGAGCCGCTTGAAATGGAGTAGGAAAGCGGGTGAGCAAAGTTGTCGGGTTTATTTCGGGTTTATTTATTGTTTGCTCGATTTTGGCGGCAGTTGTGGTTATGGTTTGTAGAATTTAAAGCTATCAACTGATTCCAGATTGTATAATTATCATTTATTATTGGACTTATTTAATTAGTTTTGCACTCATTTAGATAATTGTATTAAGGTAAAAAACATCAACCCACGAAGAGAAAGTCTCATAAATCGGGGGATGAAGGTGACGAGTCATTCCTCAACGCTATATGTCGAAAAACAGCTTGAAACTATCCCCGATTTTGTCGGATTTAATATCCAATTGGCTTTTAATGTCGGTTTAATGACGGAGTTACTTTAGTAGTTCTAGTTATAGTTTAAATGTGTTATTTAGACGAAATTACAAGTCTCTCTGCTTTGATCTTATACGGTACGTGAAACAAATGAAAATTACTTAGGGAATACCTATGTGAAAGAAACAAAAATAAGTCGAAAATTCTTAGTCAACACAAAGGAAAAAGATAAAGCAGTTTGAATCAAAGAAACCACTAACTATAAATATACAGGGTCCTGCAACTCAGCTCCCGTCTTCTGTACACACAGAAAAGTGATCTCTCGAACGAAGAGAGAATTCTTGGCTGAAGTAGTTGGTAGGTTCGTATATACGCGAGCGATTATTGACTTCAACTAAGAAATTTTATTTCTTGGAATAATTACTAGATTTAAGAAAGTGGTTACTCTGGTGAAGTAAGTAAACAGTCTTCAATGAAGTGTATATTCCCGGTAAATATTTTTAGCTACTTCACGTAAGAATTTTAAAGATTTGGCACAAATACGTTTTCTATTGCTAATAAACAAGATAGGTATGTTATATTTACTTACTCGTTCTAAACTGTTGCGTGAGTTACATCAAACTATTCCGTGTTGAAACATTTATTGTACACTATAAATCACAATACACATCCCCAATAAATCACAAGGCACATCCCCTACGGGTATTTACTTCGTTATTGTTTTTGTACTAGGTTAGCCTCCTTTACCGGCCTCTATGGCGCCAGTATCATGCGCGGGCGCGTGGTATTCCAGAGTAAGGGATTACTTGAAAGAAGTGAGAATCACTTCAGTCAAATAATTGGTGGGTTTTTATTCAGTAAACAATACTTACTTATATTAAATGTCTTATATTTTCTTGGATCAAGTAACTACGCACTTGGACGGATTTACTATTACTTCCTTGGAGAAATTAACATTTTTGGGACGAAAAATTCAATTACTTCTTTCAATACAATATTGGTTCTTATAAAGAGAGAGTTTATTTGTTGACAGCATTTATCTGAGAAATTATTTTACTTATATAGAGTATGTGGCATTTCTTGTATATACCTAACTTTCTACATCCAAGTAAATATGCATTTGAATCTAGTAAATAAATTCAAGTAATTATGTTTTCTCGTTCCAAATAATCACTTTTCTGTGTGTAGCTCAGTTACTAATAAAGCTAAGAGTTTGACATTTTGCAGGCTTACCCTATACTGCAAGCTACATTTCAAGAAATTGTTTTTGAGTGTACAGGGTGTCCCAAATATGTGCAACGCCATGGTAATATATTTTTTTAATTGCATGCTATATATTTTTTTACACATTTGGAAGCCGTTTATGGTTGCCTACATACCACCAAAATTTTATTGAAATCGGTTAAGTAACCTCGATAATAAAATTTTGCAATTTTGAATTGCTTCTTTCCTTAGCTTAGTAATAAAATGTGTTCTACTCATAATATGATTTGTTCCGTCGACACTCAATGTCTGAACCGAAGAAGAAGTGTTGACAGTATAATATTGATTTTTTGAAATAAGGCGTTATCGAATCGCCCACTAACAAAGCATTACCAATGTGCCTGATTTGCCAAAAACTTCTCTCAAATGAAGCTATGAAGCGTTCTAGAGTACGTGAACATTTGCTAAAAATTCATGCTGAAAGAAAAGATAAAGATTTATCGTATTTCGAAGGACTGAAAGAATAACTTTGATGATGATGAAGATTTTATTCGTTTGCTACTTCACACTGAAGTACGGTGGCTATCAAAGGGTGCCTGTTTAAATCGATTTTAAAAACTCTTTGATACAGTTCTAGAGTTTTTTTGGAGACAAAGGAGGTTTACAACGAGACAACATATATCCTGTTAAGTTGCCAAGGGAATGACTATGAAACTGAGCAACCTATTTTTCTCTGCTGGTATCGTGAAAATATTCACGCGTAGTAACGCTGCACCGTTCAGACTAGCCGAGAGTTGCTAAGTTTCTCCTTAATTCATTTGGCAAGCTAACAGAGTGATGTAAAAGAGTTGGTAGGAGTCGACCTTAATAAATTACCAAGCAGCAACAGCTTATTTGACAGACATATTTAACAAGTTCGATGAAATAAATTTACAACTGCAAGGACATAAGCTATTATTGATAAAGTTGATTATTTCTGCATTTGTGTCGAAACTAACCCCATATAAATGAAATGTAAATCAAGGGGAATTTGATCAGTTCTCAATCTGTCAACAATAGAAAAATGCGATGAAGACTTGCTGAATTACTGTCAGCAAGGCATTTGGAGGCACTCAACGAAGACTTCCAAATACGGTATGAGGATATTCTCCAATCGAAAATTCCGGATTATGTTTTGGACCCTTTACGAGTACAAATTCCGAGGAGTATTTACAACTGCCTCTTCCTGCAGTTGTAATTAATTGAAATATCAACCAATGAATAATTTAAATTAAAATTTAAAAATGGGTTACACTGGTTTTAAAATGTTTGCAAAAAAAATTGGCGAATTTTATCCCGGATTGTGGGCAATCGTAAAAATTTTGTAATAGCATTTCTGTCATCATATTTAGTTGAACGAGGATTTAGTGCACGCACAAATCTTTTGACAAAAACCCGAAACCGCCTACAAATAACTGATAGAGGAGATATAAGGATGTTGTCGACAAATCTAGCACTAAATTTCGATAAATTTGTGTCAACACACTAGGCACACCCTTCCCACCTGGATTATTTTCAATATTAAAACATGATTAATATGTATATTCGTGTTATATTAATCACGAGCGTATTGTAGTAAATACAATTTAAAGTTTTGAGTTCAAAGGTGTTTTATCTTTTTCCTATGTATGAAAAGAATGAGCTGATTTCCTGAGGGGGGCGGCAACACTAAGTTTTTTCGAAAAGGCGGTGGTGAACAAAATAAGTTTGGGAACCACTGCCGTACACCAAGCGTTCATTCACTCTTGGAGTTCGGACGAACCACGTCGTATTATTCTTTTTAGTTACACTGGTAGTATTATAGTTTGAATGTTGGGAATTCGTTACTTATGTATTGTTGCGAAGTATTGATTATACTGTGTTGCATTGGGAGTGTTTGGATTCATTTTTTCGATAAATCTAACAATATATATATATATATATAGGATGTTAACCTGCGTTGATATCTCAGACGTCTTCTTCCAATTATATTCCAATATAATTCCCAATATATAGAGTGATTTTCTAAAATATCTGGAGAATGAAGAATCTACAAAAAAAAATGTTTGAAATAAATAATAATATTATTAATAATATTGGGTAATATTATTGGGGAGAAATTAATTTCTGCTAAAATTAGCCCACTGCTGCATTTGCATGAAAAAATACTACTTTCTTGTTATAAGCACTTGAACTTTTGACCTTTACAAATCTATATGGCTGGTAAATAAACAACTTTTAGCGTAATCCAGGAATAACGACGCGGACGTAGCAGTTTTCTGTTAATATTTTGCGGGGCAAACTCATTAGTGTTGTAGTATTGTTGTGAAATACCAAGCCTGGCAACGTGGTTGACAGGTGACAACCTGTCAACAACGTGTGATTTGAACAAACGAAAGTTATATTGTTGTTATTAAAAGTTTTTTTTTTAACAAAGAACGTGAAACACGCAACGATAGGTGTCAGAAGTCGTGTTTAGTAAAAAGGTGCCATAAAGAAAGTTCTACAAGAACTGCGGATGGCTGAATTGAGAGATAAATTGGCTAAACGATATCAACAGACTGTTGGATTTAAGGCGACCCTGGTTTCAACAGTGAGAAAAGCTTTAGCAGAAGGTCTGAATCCAGAAGAAGTTGAACTCGACGTCGACGAAGGCAATCCTGAAGAAACTACGGAAATAGACGTTTAATAATCATTGACGCGGGTTATGAAGGCAATTCAGGACTCCCAGAGAGAACTGCAAAAATCTCTGGTATGTGAAATGGCTTAACAACAGAAGTCCTTACAAACGTTTCTTGATGAGCAACGAACGTTTCTAGAAGCCCGTCTTAGCGAACAACAGAATCAGTTATTGGACGAACAAAAAACATTATTGGAATGTCGGTTGAGAGATGAAATAGAAAACCTACGAAAAGAAGTTAATACAAAGATTGGAAGCCGGCGCGCCGTGTTTCAAACCCAACAGCAGACCATTGCGGGGGAAATAAATCGAAACCTCCTAAGTTTGACGGTGACACTTCAACGGGAATGTTTTTTCACGCCAATTTGAAGCTGCAGCAGAATCGAACATGTGGTCGATCGGACAAAAAGCTACAGCTCTGATATTGGCGCTTCGAGGATCGGCAGCGGAACTTACTCACTATTCCAGAAAATCAACACGAAGATTACAATGTACTATAGTTTAAAGTATTGAATTATGGTATGGAGGTGAACAAATGCAGCAAGTTTATCGTATCCAGCTTCGCAATAGAAGTCAAAAGAATAGAGAATATTTACAACAGCTTCATGCGGATATCGAGAGACTAGCTCATCACTCATACGCAAGTGCCAATCCCTATTTTCTAAATGAAGTTTCAACCGAGACATTTGTCAATGCCATCAGCGACCGTGAATTACAGCAAGCGTTACGTATGACAGGAAAGAAATCTACAGCCGAAGCACTAGCATTTGCTCTTATGTTTGAGTCTGCTACAACCGCTTCCCTTAGTGCTGTGAGGGTAAGAGAACTGGACGTGGAGGAATGTCTTTGCAATAAAGCCCAGGTATTATGTAGGAAACAGCAAAAAGAAACTGTACGTTGCTGCACACAGAAAAGTAAATACTTCACTCAAAGCAATATGCTTTCATCCAAGTAAATGATTAGTTTGCTATAGCCGCAAGTAGATATTTTCTCAAGTTAAGAATAAAGAGATATTGTTGAATTGACAGGATCATATGCATGTATATCTGAGAAAATATTTTCTTGCAATGAGTATAGATATTATTCATTCAAGAAAACTATTCTCACGTTGAGAATAATGGAATTTTCTTAAAGTGAATATATATGCTTGACAATGAGAAAATATTTTCTTGAAATGAGTATAGATATTATTAGTTCAAGAACATGATCATAATGTATTGAATAGAAATTACTGTTTTAGTTGTTTTTAAAAAAGGTAGGGAATTGTGTGAAATAAGTAGACAATAACTTAGCGAATGATATCTGTTTTATTGTATGAAATTTCTTTGCTTAATTACATATACAGTGTGTCCACGAAAGTCCGCACCATATGGAAAAAATTTTTATTGTGTATTTCTCAGAAAATTTTATTCTTTATTAAAGTTGGCGGCTCGTATGAAATCAAAACTGCAACCGTCAAATATGTAACTTTCGGTGCCATATACCGAGCGATTCAGAATATATGAATTTGTGATAAGAGTAAAGTACCTTTATTTTCATTATTATCGATAAACTTTATTTAGAAATGTTGTTTAAAAGTAAAAATTATATTCAAATATGAAGTCAGAGCCACCTACCTTGAAAAGAAATATTTTCAGTTTTTTTCTTAATTGTGACAAATATTAGTAAATGCCAGTGATACTAAAAGGTTCCTTTTAATCTATTTTTTGGAAATTTGAATACATTTTTTATATTTTTTGTTATTTTGGTATGATAACTAATGTTTATTTGGAACTAGCGCAAAATTACTCATTTTCTTGGTGCGAAGTTGATATTTCACCCTGTAGATATTAATATATCATACAATAACTAATTCAGGAGCGTGACTTACCTTTTATTCAGTTAATATTAATGACTGTGGATAGGTTTATAATAGTAGTTATCCATCTACAGCGAGCGATTCTCAAGTGGTGGTACGCGCGAAATATTTTTTTTAAGGTAGGTGGCTCTGACTTCATATTTGAATATAATTTTTACTTCTAAACAACATTTCTAAATAAAGTTTATCGATAATAATGAAAATAAAGGTACTTTACTCTTATCACAAATTCATATATTCTGAATCGCTCGGTATATGGCACCGAAATTTACATATTTGACGGTTCCAGTTTTGGTTTCATACGAGCCGCCAACTTTTATAAAGAATAAAATTTTCTGAGAAATACACAATAAAAACTTTTTCCATATGGTGCGGACTTTCGTGGACACACTGTATACTTACCTATTTATAAATTATCACTACCTACAATATCTAAGGCATGGAAAAAAGACACCATATTCTATTAGACATCAAATTGTTTCCATTATATTACACAAGTAAGTTTTCTGTGGCATGTATGTTGATTTGGTGACCACTATATGGCTAGGCAAAATTTACGTACCGTGTGCGTCACAAGTCACAACTACGAACAGCGTCGCAAATACGTTGAACATAAGTACTGTGGGCTATTCACGCAAAATTAAAACTATATACTTTCATAATATTATAGACCGCGTAGTTATTGCGTACAGTACCTACAAAATTAAGATATACTTACATATTGAACTCTTCCCGGACAATACTCGGTAGTCAGCGAACACGACGCCATAGCAGACCCCAACTAACTGAAGGCAAAGGCCGATGCGAAAAATCTTAAATCTCGGCAACGTTCGTGCACGTTTGAGTGTAAATGCGCAAGCGCGTTGCAAGCAATGGCTTACTTGATTCAAGATATTGATCAACTTCTTGAATTGAGAATTTAAACTACTTGCTTTGAAAATTATATACTTAACCGAAACTAATAACTCTGAGATTGGGCTATTCTTGAATTGTGAGAACAAGGAATTCTCAAATGAAAGAAATTGTTTCAAACCAAGTAAATATTAACTTTCATCTAAAGCAATAACCGCAAGTAAATAATTTTCTCACGTTTTGAGAATATACTTCGCTGTGTGTGGAAATGTAATTGCATGGGCCATTGGCAGAGAGACTGTAAAGTCCGATAGACGGCAAAACAAGAAGTACTGTGGGACAAATGTGGCCACGATATGGAAGATGGTTGCCGTTCAAATGAGCGACAAATCTGGCGGGACGCCGGTTGGTTGGAAAGTGTTTCGTCCCAAACATTGTTCAAGTACCTCAATTAGAACGGAGCGAAAACAGTCTTTTGTATACGGTAAAGTAGGGCGAATCAATAACAGCATGACGGTAGATACTGGAGTTCGAGATGAATACGAGAGATTTGGCTAAAAAGAACCGGCTAACCAATGTCGATTGTTCGTTAAAGACTGTAACAGAGGAAACAGCTCCAGTATATGAAAAGTTAAGAACATACATTAGTCTGGGCTCTATGACATTTCCTCATTTCTTTTTAATTGCAGACATTGTAGATGAGTGTATACTTGGGGTAGATTTTATGATGACTCATAGAATCACACTCGATGTCGGAGAGCGAATTCTAAAATGCCACAACGTTGAGATTCCGATGTTGTTGGGTGCAGATAATCAGGCTATACTTCGAACAGACATTGAGAGTGATATAGCCCTCTCACCACTGTCTGTTTGTCCCTACTTAATGAGCGTCCGGATAATGGAAACATCTGCATTGTAGAACCCAGGGAGGTATAAGTACCAGGCATTGTAGTGGGAAAGGCATTAGTAAAGGCCGATGGAAACCAGAAAATTCCGGTATTGTTAAATACATTTCAAAGGACAATCAAATTAAGACACGGTGATATTACTGGCAGTTGTGAACCCGTTCACCAGGTAACTGCTATGGAAGGGATAAGTCATGAAAACGAAGTCGTCCACTGGAATTCTAAAGTAATAGCACAGCTCCTGTCAGGCTGCCAAATGAATAATATAATCAATCCAATCGAACCATGCGATGCCTCTGATTCGGCCCATTCGTCAATCGCCCAGGAGACTACCTCTAGCAAAACAAGCGGAGGCTGCAGACATGATAAACTCTATGTCCAACCAAAGGAGTTATAGAGGTATTATCAAGTCCATGGACGCCTCCAGTAGTTAAGTAGTAGTTAGTTTAGTTCAGGTAAGGAAAAAGGACGGCAGCACTCGGTTTTGCGTTGACTATATTGTAGATTAAATGATGTCACGGGAAAGGACAGTTGTCCTTTGCCCAGGATTAATGCTACATTAGAAACGCTTGCTGAAGCCAAATGGTTTTCAAAACTAGAATTAAAAAGCGGGTACTAGCAGGTCGAATTTCATAAAGACGATAGAGAGAAAACTGTATTCTCTGTTAGCAGTGGTCTTTGGCATTTTAATGTAATGCCATTTGGTCTCTGCAATGCACCAGCAACACTCGAGCGGTTAATGGAGTGTTTACTGCGGGGACTCACATGGAAAACTTACGTAGTGTATATGGATGACATCCCGATTGGTAAACATTGATTGGTAAAACATTCTAGGAACATCTGGGGAATTTGAGAATCACGTTTAAATAAATCAATAAAGTTTATCTCTCCCACTCATTGGATTTGGAATATCGCCATTGCCAAAACGTGTTTTGTTGCATCATGCCCCTAGGGTTTTGCACTGAAATTAATAGAAATAGCATGCAGTATAAACGTTTTACAACTGTGCATATCCACAGTACGTATATACCTAGGTTTTAGAATAGAGCAATTTGTCGAACAATAAGGTGTAACTATCATTAGTTGTATGAAAATTCTAGTATCGCATATGTAAATATTCATATTGAGCACAAAGCTTGGCAGAAAGTAACACAAACCGATATAATATGTATGTGTATATTAAATAAGGAAAATACAAGTAGAATAAATTAAAAGGTTAATATCACCATGCACTTCTTATCGATTTAGTGCTGTCTTAAATAACCTATCACAACCGTTACACGTCTATGTCAGGGGTCTATGTTCGTGAACTAATCTATGTGTAAACGCATATACGGAAGATTACTTATTTTTTTTAAGTAATTGCAAACAATATTCTTCATGATATTGATTAAAGTAGACTCATAAATAAGGTGGGCAATAACCATGAGACATATGCATTAGTATCGCTAGTAATTTATTCGTATGGCAAGGATGAATTGCCGCTTGGAATGCAGGCGTATACGTTGAAACATATTTCTGCAAACGGTTTCAACCGTCTGCGGGTTCAATTAAGTGCATAATACGTTTTGCACTATTCGTATAGGGTATAACGTATACGGTTCACTTGAGGTTTAAGCGCATAACTTACTTTATACAGTACAAACCCTAGTCCGGAGATACGTTAATCCGGTCATGCTCTTTTCAGACCCCAAATTCGTACCCAACTTGCGTACGGATATTTCGGCATGTCGATGTGAATACATGTTAAAACTTCTAGAGTATACATAGAGAGAAAATTAGTCTACCGTAGTATGTGACCGCTAACGAACGTACAGCGTCTGGAACAAGTGGATAAAGTAACAACAAAGAAGTGGATATGTATATATAGCTGTATCTCAAGAAGGCCAACAAATAGTGTCAAAACCTTTTTTGGCTCCTCGGGTGTTTTCGAGGACTTGGGGTTCCTCGAAACGCAGGTGGAGTTTTTGGAATAGTGCGTTGGCACGTATTTGTAGAGTTTTTCTGGCTTTGCGCGGGTGTTAGAGCAAATTTCTGGTGAGAGGAGTGTTCACTGTTAATCGGATCTGTCGGCCGGGCGCCGATTCTGTCAAAATCCGTCCAATAATAATGGAGTTGGACGCACACCGGAAACAGGGTGCGGCCGCAGGTTTCTCATTTGGGACGCCGTGGGGGTTGTTTCCAGAGACTGGAGAGTGCGCGTAATAGATTCCTAGTGTGGAGTTCGTTAACGTGACACCGGGATCGACCGGATCCGAGGAGATTTTTCCACCGAGGTTGGTGGACTGGAATGCTATTCTTGATCCTTCACCATGACAAAAGTCACTCGTGATTCGTTGTAATTCGTTATATTGCGAGTGACTTATATTCTTGACCACTCGTTTGGGAAACGTATTCGTTATACAGCGGGCGGATTTGGCGTGTCGTTACATAGTTGTTGACAGCTTCTAACGTCATATTTACTTGATTTTACAATCACATTAACCTACACATGTGGAAATGTGGAGAACCAGCGACAAAATATTACCCTCCTAAAAAATCAATGGGAAAAATGATATGGAAAAATATCGAATGAAGCAATTCCGGCCGAAACGATGTTTAATTAGGCAAAAATTGGATATATCGGTACCCGCACAAAATATTTTTTTCTCAATTATAGATGAAAATATGTGCTTATTGACCGGATGTCACCGACCACCTAGAAGAGAAAAGATATTCTAGGCAGTTTACCAAGTACTTCAGGCCAAATGGAGTTAGCCACACCAAGTTTTTATGAAAGCACATATTATTATTATAGCCATTATTAACCCAAAGAATATATGTATCGTATTTAACAATATATGGATATACAATTTTTCTTTAATCTATTTAAATAAACATTTTCCATAAATTAATCAATAAACAAAATAAATAAAAATTCTCAGGTTGCACTATGTAGTGCCCAGGCCTCCCCAATTTCTTGCCAGGTTTCTCTATCTTGCAAGTCTGGTATATGTTATTCCTCCCATCTTTTTTAATTCATGTGTCCATCGTTGTCTTTGTCTTCCTATGCTTCGTAGTCGATCCAATGGTGTCCATTCCATAATTTCCTTCACCCATCCTGTCGTCTTTCTTAGTGTGTGTCCAGCCCAACTCCATTTAAGTTGTTTTATGGTTGTTGTTACGTCGGCAATTTTTGTTATTTTTCTTATGTCTACTAGTCTTCGCCTGTCCTTTAATGTGATGTTCAACATATTTCTCTCCATGGAATTTTGGCATACTTTTATTTTCCTCAGGTGTTTTTCTGGCAATGTCCAAGTTTGACATCCGTAAATAAGTGTCGGACACACGCACGTATCAAAAATTCTGCGTTTGTGCTGGTTTTTGTTTTAAATATATTTGCTAGTGACCAATATTTCTGCCATGCTTTCGAAATTCTTGTGCTAATTTCTTTGTCCGTTTTGTTTTGTATTGTTATTATTTGTCCCAGGTATGTATATTGCGAGACGTATTCCAACCGTGTATTGTTAGTTGTGATTTCTTGATGGTTCTCATTGTTCGTCATAACTTTAGTTTTATCGATGTTAATTTGTAGGTCCACTTTTGCTCTATGTCGTGACAGATCCGTCATTTGTTGTTGCAATTCTTCCGCTGATTTGGCTATTAGTACGATGTCGTCTGCAAATCGTAGATTGTTTAAGTATTTGCCATTGATCTTTATGCCAATTTCATTTTCACTCCATCCCAGCTCTCTAATGACTTTTTCCAATACACAGTTGTAAAGATCTGGAGATAGGGGGTCCCCCTGTTTAACCCCTTTGGATATTTTAAACGGTTTTCCTAGCTCTTCTAATTTTATTACCGCGGTGTTGTTGGTATATAAATTTTTAATTATTTTTATATACCTACTTTATATTTATGCCCGCCGTCGATCGGCTTGTGTTCAATCGAGTCGAAAGCCTTACGAAAATCCACAAATCCTAGGTACACATCCAAATTATACTCTGTGGATTTCTCGATCAGTTGGTTTAAAATATGTAAGTTAACCAATGTGGACCTTCCTCTTCGGAATCCCGCCTGTTCATCCGATTGAAAATCCTCTATTTTATTTTTAATTCGAAGTTGGATTAGTTTTGAGAAGATTTTTGCGATCGTTGGACTTAGGCTTATGGGTCGGTAGTTATTAATATTGTTTGTATCACCTTTTTTATGTAGCAGTATTATTTGCGAAGTTCTCCATTGTTCAGGGATTGTCTCTTGTGTTAGGATTTTATTAAAAAGAGTTTGTAGCGGTTGGGCTATATCTTCGGAGATTATCTTTATTAGTTCGTTGTTTATATTATCTTCTCCTGTACATTTATTTAGTTTTAAGCCTTTAATAGTTCTTGTTATTTCCTCTATTAAAAACAGAGGGGGTATCTCATCTTCACTTCGTTGTTCATCAAAGTTTAGGGTATTTTCATTTGAGCTGTATAATTTTGTAAAATATGTGGTTGCTTTTTCTAGTATGGTATTTCTTTGGTAATATTTCTCTTTGTCGTGTGTTAATTCTACAATCCACTCCTTTCCTCGTGATAGATCTCTTTTCAGTAGTTTAGTTGAATAGTTCTGGTTTAATATTATATTTACTCTCTCAAATTCATACTTTTCCAAATCGCTTTTGATTGATTTCTTTACTCGTTTTCTCAGGTCGGTCAGTTCCATTTTCTCTGTTGTCATTAAGTTTTTCTTTCGTTCTAATTGTGTTCTCTTCTTAATCAGTTCTAGTGTTTCGTGTGTCAGTTTTTGTTTTTTCTCTGTACCGGTGGATGTTTAAGTTCCGCTTGTGTTTTATTGATCAGATATATTATTTTATCGTGCATTTCTTGCGTACCTAGTTCTTCAAATATTGTAATTTGTTTTATGTTGTGCGTAAATTCATTTCTAAATTGGTCTTGGTGCTTCATTATAGTTTCGCTTTTAAGAGGTTGTATATGACGATGTCTTCTTTGTATTTCCCCAATGACTAATGTGGATCTCACAAGTCTATGATCGGATGTGAAGTTGAAGTTATTTAATACTTCTACGTTGCTAAAGTCTGTTAAGTGGTTAGACATTATAAAATCTATTTCATTCTTGTATCCCGCAGGTGATCTCCAAGTCCACTTCTTACTTGGTTTTTTCTAAAGAATGCATCAAATTTTTCATGACATCAGCATCTAGCTATCGGTTTAGTTATTATGTGACAACATTTTTAGGACAATTACTGCAAAAATGTAGTATTAACGTAGTTTTTAACAATTTTTTGACAAACAATTGAATATTTCAGAAAATATTTACTTTACACAGGTACAACTTACACAGTTGGAAAGACAACTTCCTTAGTATTCATAATATGGCATGATATACAGGCATGATATACATATATATATATATATATATATATATATATATATATATATATATATATATATATATATATATATATATATATATATATATATATATATGTTACGGTCATAGTGATAAATAGGTTATTATTAATAATAGCCAAGTGGCGAGGTTAAAGTGAAGAATTTATCACAAGAACCGGCTATTATTAATAATTTCCAGCATGCTGTGGTTAATGTGATATATTTCAATTCGATATTGCATTAAGGTGATGCTACAATATAATAGAGCCTTTAAGGTTTGTTAAAAGCTTTAAGGTTTATTTTCTCAAACACGTACTTTACTTTTCAAAATCAAACCTACCTTTAATAAACTGAATGTGGGAGTTTACTGTGGAATCAGAGGATGATGGTTGCTTGCTTTTTTAGATTGTAAAATGATACGTACTGTGAGCGGGGAATTGGCCACTGATTGGTATACTAAGCCAACATACTCAGGTAGATATATACACTTTTTTTCTAACCACAGTTTCAGTAACAAAATTAATACTGTTTCAACAATGAAGAATAGAATCATAAAAATTTATAATCCACGATTTCAGCCTTCAGCACTTAGTAAATTGAAAACAGTTTTTCTTAATAATGGGTTCCCGAATGATTTGCTGAATAAACTATTGTTTTCTACCAATGCTTATAGAATTCCGCTTGGCAACGATGATATCCCGCGGCATGAAGCTGATAGAAGATATAAATGTTTAGCAATGATAACGGGTTTAACTCCAATTTTGAAGAAAATATCTCTACCCCTTCTCCCAGAACACACTAAATTAGTACTTCATTACCCGAACAAGGTTAATAACCTATTTAGTAGATTAGAAGATCAAGATCCGGACTGTTACAAGTCTAACCTAGTTTACTGTGTAGGGTGTTCTAATTGTCAGGCTAAATACGTGGGTATGACCTCTCAGTGGCTGAAGAATCGCGTTTCTTTACATAAGAGTGATTGTCGCACGAATAAAACTAGATGTGCCTTGTCAATACATTGTATAGAAAATGACCATAGCCTTGACTTCACAAATATAGAGATTTTAGATGTAGAAAAAAAATTATAATAACAGACTTTTCTTAGAAATGTACCACATTAACACAACTGCAAACACTGCAAATTTTAGAAGCGACTTGGACGGTCTTAGTAATATATATTCCTTCATAATAGACAATCTCTATAAACATAGGTCACTCAGATAATAATTTATATAATCTCATTTTTAAGTTAACGCCTTTCAGTATGTTGTACAAGGGGAAGAAAAAATAACAAATCCGGCTTCGATATAGTCGGTTTCCTTCGATCAGTGTGTACGTAGTACTGTGACTGTTAACAACTCTATACTAGTTTTAAGTTTTAAAATGTTTATACTCCGCATTCGGAAATGGTTTTGCTGAAACTTCAAATTGCCATCTCTACTAACTTAGTTGTAAGTGAATTGTTTGATGTTTCGAGCCAATTTCGTGGCTCACCATGGGGATCTCGCTTATTAGTGCAGATAGAGCCTATGTTTAAATTTGGCAAAGTTTTGTATTTTTGTACTAATCAATTATCATAAAAGAAATGTTAGCCACCATTTTTCATTTTAAAGATATCCGCAGAAAACTGAGATGTTAAGATATCCCTTTTAATTTCTTATTCAAAACCAAACGTAGCTAGACATTTGAAACAAAAAGCAGCGACTTTTTAACAAGGAATGCAGTGTTATTTTGTAATTTTAAATAACATCAAAGATGGCTGCGCAACCATGGCCAACTTTTGTTTTTCTTATGGGCGCCATGTTGAATTTTGGCATTTTCCGATAGTCGTGTTTTTTCTCATTTCCGCAATGTATAACATGGCATTATTTTTTAAAACAATGGTTTCATAATAAAAAACTTTCTTCTTTTTCTCATTGTTTGTCGTGCTTATCAAGTACCCAACTGGTGCTTGGTTACAGACCGCCTGCGCCAGAGTGACCAGAGTGCTACAGATTAAAAACATTCAAATTGTAAAAGAAGCAAGTTTATTCAACAAAAATCTTATTTTTTAAGTAAATGTCAAATTGGTCGCCATTTTCTTGGAGGCATATAACCGAACCAGGTATTCTACGCCTGTTGTTATGCTCTTTTAACTGTTCTTCCCGGAATAGCGTTGACCGCATTTGCTATTCGATCTCGCTAACGCTCGATATTTCTGCGAGTAGCGTGATAAATTTCGTCGTTCATAGTTCCCCATAGAAAATAGTCCAGAGTTAAGTCCTCTGAACTATTTTCTATGGGGAAATATCAGGAGATCTAGCAGGACATTCCACCACACCACCATTACCAATTCAGCGATTTGGAAATTGAAGATTCAAATAATATCGTACAACTTCAAAGTCTGACTTGTGTGGTGTTTCTACGGTTTCAATTTCTTTGTTCGTAATGCTCTCCAAACACGTGTTTGCGGCAATTCCAAGTTAAGGCTAGTTCCCGCGTAGAAATCGGAGGATCGTCATTTATCTAAAAACCACTAGTTGAAGCATTGCAAATTATGGTAATCTAACGCTTACCATTTCCAAAATATCTCTTTGATCGTTTTCAACATTTCCATGAGGATTTTAAGAATTGCGGGGTTTACTACACGATCCATGGTCCGCTAAATTTCTGTACAATGTTAGGAATATTGTACGATGGGGCATTTCTATGAGAACAATAATAAACCGGGAATTTATCGGGAATGTTCGGGCTATGTGGTGAGCCAAATTAAGCAATGTATGTATACAGGATGTGTGTGTAATTAGGCTACGAAATCAACGCAATAAAAATGCCTCGAAACGTTATTTATGCCTCAAATATCGATTTCTCATGAGTTTTTAAATTATTATGTATTCATACCTGGTCTTATTTTGAAGATGTACTAATTTTCAAATGAAAAAAAATGTTAATAAAAAACTAAAAATATTTTGACGTCAAATTTGGACAAAGTGCTTTTAGTACCGTATTGTATAAATTATGTAGAAACTTTTTCATATTTTAATATATTTCAATTTTTATTTTCAAAAATCAAATTTACAGCTTGTGACGTCATAAGTAAATAAAAAAATATTTCTTTGCATAAGCACGTAGTATTTCGATTCTAATAGCTGATTCCAAAAGTTCAAATATTTTATTTTTGATATCACTGGAATACATAAAAACTTAGCCTGTATATTATAATTCACTTACGATATGTATAAAAAAATAAAATGTTAGTAGTTTTCGTTATAATAAAACAAATTTCAAAACAATCTGAAGCTATAGTAATAATAATAATGATGTTTATTTAGTTAATAGAAACTAATAATCACAATATATTTGGTTTCCTTAGTACTAAACTTATCAACTACTTAAAATTAGCCAATACATAAACCCGACATGATGTTTTAAAAAGACTTAGCGAACTACTGTTTTTTATATCACTTGTTAGGCTGTTAAATATCTTCAGTGCTTTATAATAAAATGAATTTTGCGCACTGCCTTTTGTATATTTTGGTAATCTGAAGTGGTCCTTTTGCCGAGTATTGTATTCATGCTGCTGACTATTGTATGTTAAATAATTACTCATATAATTTGGGAGTTTATTATCTATGCATTTATATACCAAGGTGAGTGCCTGATATATCGTTCCTTGTTTAACATTCAAGAAATTTAATTTATTCAACATTGACTCGATACTGGTTAACCTGGAGGTTTGGAATAAAATTCTGATAGCTCGATTCTGATTGATTGTTGTACATACTTGAATCTTTTTAATGTCTTTGGCTGTACACAAAAATAATATACTGCTGCAATAATTAAAATATGGTTCTATAATCGTATGGTACAAAGATATTCTAGCTTTTAATGTTAGTTTATTAGATATTCTTCCTAAGTAGCTAATCTTTCGGCTCACCTTTTTAACTATATACTCCATATTACTCGTAAACTTCAAAGTATTGTTTAAAATGACACCTAGATATTTAAATTCGTCCACTATCTCAATAACTGTGTTATCGATAACTATTTCTGGTGTAGGTTTTACTGAATTTGTATTTACCGATATCATAGCTTTTGTTTTCAGTACATTCAAACATAACTTATTTTCTTTATACCAATTTGATATCGAAACCAGTTCAGAGTACAATGTCGCGATTACATCAGGTAAGTTATCTTCTGCAATTGATATTAGTGTATCGTCTGCAAATATAGTCAGAATATAGTAATGACTATACTCTTTCGAAAAGACGAAAAAAGTTGGGCAAACAGTCTGAACACCTCTGACATACATAATATGTATATACAGGCTGCATAAACTCCTTGCAAAGTATGGTGTAACACCAGCGTTTAAAACTAACACCCAACTCATGAGCATTTTGTCAAAGCAGCGTCTCTCATCTGATTCAATTTTGCAACATAGTGGTGTTTACTTGGTTAATTGCCTGGACTGTGACGCTATTTATATAGGACAGACGGGGAGGAGACTGGAGAAACGTTTAAGGGAGCACAAATCTCACTTTAATTCTAATCTTTTCAAACATCGCTTACTTACGGGTCGTAACATTGATTACAGTAACGTTAAGTTACTACATAAATGCAACAAGGGCTTTCGGATGAATTTACTTGAACAATATGAAATCCATAAACACCTTTCCAATCCCCAATGCACATTAATTAACGATCAAAAAGAATTTTTCTATAAACCTCTATTTACCTTTGTCTAGGTTCTCCAGTCTTCTCTTGGCTGCGGTTTGCTCCGAATTTATCATTGTTGGTTGTTTATTGTGATGCATGTTGTTATATTTCAATTATGTTTGACTTACTGAGCACTTTTACATTTGTCTCGACTAAGCTTAGAGTATTTTTGATTATGTATTTGAATTTAAATTTATATTTCCTGATCTGGGGATTTTTCGCCGTCATGTTTATATACTTTGGAACTGATATCATGTGACCTCGACATCCCTTCCTTCGCGTATGTTATCGGCTGCAGTTGTCATTGCGAGAGGCATATCTCAACACGTGTGATTTTTCCGACACTGGGAGACTCTAATAACCCGTCGTCGCGTCTGTCTGAACTTGTTGTTTTCGCTGCGAATACCGAACTGATGAAGCCCGCCATTTACTCTGTACTTATGTTTTAAGAATATGACAGTGAGTATTTTACCTTTTTTTATTTTTAATTTTGTTGTGTTTTGCTCATTGCGTCTGTTTTCCACTTTAGTTTTCGCCGATGATGCTTTAATTAGCGAAACCGGTCCGAAGCAAATAAATATAAACTATTGCAAAAAGAGGCTTTTCTTTTCTCCAATAATATGTATATATTTATATGTGCAGAAATTGGACTGTACTTTTAATAATAAAGTAAAGCTAACGGAAAATCAGTCTTAAAACTTTATTTTTTTGACTCCTTAACCAATATTTTACACGATTTTTCGTTATACGATACATTATTATTACATTATTACCAATGCTGGTCATAAAAGCGTTAATCCGTTAATCGTTAACTAACGAAGTTAAATTTTTCGTTAACGAATTAACTTTTAAGTAACTTTCAAAACCATTAACGGACTGACTAACTTCCGCTACATTAATCATCCGTTAATTCAAGTCCGTTAAATCGGAAATATCATCAATAACTATTTCAAATGGTTGTATGGGCATTATGTGCAAGTTCGGACTTGGTTTTGCTTACATGTGTGACGTACTACTTTCTGTGACGTGGCGTCCGTATATAAAGAATGCGCGCGAGTTGCTTTGTTTTTAGGTGTTTTAACTCCAACCCCAACCCCCTCAAGCTCCCTCTACTTCATTCTGTACAATTCAAACGCGCAATTAAATTCGTCAAGTCCAATGTGATTTTTTGTTTTACTCTATGAAACATTTTAAAATTACCAAGTTGCATGGAATTAGGATCAGTTCGATCAGTTCTAAATATGTAAGTGCGTGCGTTTATAGCAACAATCTAGGAATTTTTGTCTAAAACGGAAAATTTTGTGACACCACTGTGTATAGGCGCGAAACATAACCTATTCCGCATTTCGTTATTTGTTATTGTTTGCTGTAATTTAAAAACTTTGTGCCGAAGAAAAGCGTAATCAATAATTTAATAGCAAAGCATGGAGGTTATGTTTGCTACCACCCCAAAGCAACTATTGTTGTCAAAAAAAAATCACTGATGTTCAAGCCATGCGATTTATTAAAGTTGCACAGATGTAAATGGTGTACAAATTGTCATACAATTGCATTGATGAAAGTGCAGGTTTAAACTGCATAGATATAAAAGTAGCTTTAGTTGATCTTTTCATCTTTGTATCTCGCAATGTAGTTCTTTTAGTTACCACTGTATCTAGTTTGAAAATTTTCTAGGCAATTTTTACATATGCAACCGCAAGAAAGGTCCGCAGCTATTTGGGTTGCATACTCACCGGTAGATCGGCACTCAACGTAACCTTTATTTTTTTTTTAAGTTAACGATTAGCGGTTAATTGTAACTTCCGTTACATTTGTAACAAATTAACGGACTATCGGTTAACGAAGTTAACTTTTTCGTTAACGGATTAACGATTAACGAAGTTAACTTTCTGATTAACTTTGCCCAGCTTTGATTATTACATTATTATCATAGATACATTATTTTGTTTGGTTGTCATTTGTTCGCTCCCTATTTCGTTCAGGTCATTTTTATTTAGCGACATGAACTTATTAAAATGTATGTGAAAACAATTGGTTACTACTATACTTCATAAACAAAATGCACACAAAAATTAAAATATGAAAATTTCTACAAGCATTTATTTTTTTAATTGATAAATGTATTGTCGCCGAAAATCTATCCACACTAAAAATTTCAATTCGATTGGACTTGGGAAGTAGGTATATATCGATTGAACATACCAAACCAAGCAACAAGTGAATTAAGATAAGCGTAATAAAAAAACGCTGCTGTCCGCTGGGCAGACCTTGGCAGATAAAAATACCATGACTGAAGCACGACATATCTAGGCATACACAGAAAAAAATTGCCACAAACCTACACGTATCTACACATTGGCAGTCCATTTTGTGTACGCGAAACCTTAATATATGGGATTTCCGAAGGGTTTTATTTAATAATAGCACAATATTTGATGAATATAGTATTTAAAAACATCAGTACAAACCTTGCTCAAACAATAGCCAATAAGTAAAATAACTAAAGTTGTATAGAATTTCAATAACAATTTTTATTGTGCGAGCGCAATATTTCAATATATCAAGGAGAAGAGAAATTGGACCGGATAAAACGGTACGTAACAGACATGTCCGTAGGAATTTGATCAAAATATTTATATGACAGCCTACTCAGTTAATTGGCTTTCCAAAAAAATAATTACCACCGTTATCCGCAACAACACGATAATTCGAATTATTAATTCCTAGATTCGACAAAATGACCACTATGCGGCGGTCTGTAACCAAACTCCAGTTAGGTAGGTACCTGAACGTTTTTTGAATCTTACACCATTATTTTAAAAAATATTGCTAACATGTTATACATTGCGGAAATGAGAAAAGACACGACTATCGGAAAATGCCAAAATTCAACATGGCGCCCATAAGAAAAACAAAAGTTGGCCATGGTTACGCCGCCATCTTTGATGTTATTTCAAATTAAAAAATGCCCCTGACACTGCATCCCTTGTTAAAAAGTAGCAGTAGAATGTTTTTGTTTCAAATGCCTAGCTGAATTTGGTTTTGAATAGAAAATTAAAAACGATACCTTAACATTTCAGTTTTTTGCGGATATCTTCAAAATGAAAAATGATAGCTTAAATTTCTTTTCAGATAATTGACCCACAGAAAATTACGAAACTTTGCCAAATTTCAACATCTCTCCACTAATAAGCGAGATCCCCATGGTGAGCCTCGAAATTGAATCTCCCTGTATATATATATATATATATATATATATATAAGGAAAGCTGGTTAATCGACGGTAAGATATAAAGGAGAAAGGTATTTGTCGGGCAATTCCGTCATACGAAGATCGAAGATCGAAGAAGCAACCGTATACACGTGTTTCGGACTATTAGTCCTCATCAGTACGGTATAGCCAAGGAGCAAGATGGACACTCAATGGAAAAACACTCAAATGGTTCCCTATAGGGGGTGACCAATGTCGCCAATTTGGTGCTTCAGTCCCAACATCTTCAGGATTCGAAGACAAGAAGTGACGTCGCGCCGGAGGTGACTGGTACACCCCAGGTACACCATAGCCCATGGAAATTAAAGGAAAGCTGGTTAATCGACGGTAAGATATAAAGGAGAAAGGTATTTGTCGGGCAATTCCGTCATACGAAGATCGAAGATCGAAGAAGCAACCGTATACACGTGTTTCGGACTATTAGTCCTCATCAGTACGGTATAGCCAAGGAGCAAGATGGACACTCAATGGAAAAACACTCAAATGGTTCCCTATAGGGGGTGACCAATGTCGCCAATTTGGTGCTTCAGTCCCAACATCTTCAGGATTCGAAGACAAGAAGTGACGTCGCGCCGGAGGTGACTGGTACACCCCAGGTACACCATAGCCCATGGAAATTAAAGGAAAGCTGGTTAATCGACGGTAAGATATAAAGGAGAAAGGTATTTGTCGGGCAATTCCGTCATACGAAGATCGAAGATCGAAGAAGCAACCGTATACACGTGTTTCGGACTATTAGTCCTCATCAGTACGGTATAGCCAAGGAGCAAGATGGACACTCAATGGAAAAACACTCAAATGGTTCCCTATAGGGGGTGACCAATGTCGCCAATTTGGTGCTTCAGTCCCAACATCTTCAGGATTCGAAGACAAGAAGTGACGTCGCGCCGGAGGTGACTGGTACACCCCAGGTACACCATAGCCCATGGAAATTAAAGGAAAGCTGGTTAATCGACGGTAAGATATAAAGGAGAAAGGTATTTGTCGGGCAATTCCGTCATACGAAGATCGAAGATCGAAGAAGCAACCGTATACACGTGTTTCGGACTATTAGTCCTCATCAGTACGGTATAGCCAAGGAGCAAGATGGACACTCAATGGAAAAACACTCAAATGGTTCCCTATAGGGGGTGACCAATGTCGCCAATTTGGTGCTTCAGTCCCAACATCTTCAGGATTCGAAGACAAGAAGTGACGTCGCGCCGGAGGTGACTGGTACACCCCAGGTACACCATAGCCCATGGAAATTAAAGGAAAGCTGGTTAATCGACGGTAAGATATAAAGGAGAAAGGTATTTGTCGGGCAATTCCGTCATACGAAGATCGAAGATCGAAGAAGCAACCGTATACACGTGTTTCGGACTATTAGTCCTCATCAGTACGGTATAGCCAAGGAGCAAGATGGACACTCAATGGAAAAACACTCAAATGGTTCCCTATAGGGGGTGACCAATGTCGCCAATTTGGTGCTTCAGTCCCAACATCTTCAGGATTCGAAGACAAGAAGTGACGTCGCGCCGGAGGTGACTGGTACACCCCAGGTACACCATAGCCCATGGAAATTAAAGGAAAGCTGGTTAATCGACGGTAAGATATAAAGGAGAAAGGTATTTGTCGGGCAATTCCGTCATACGAAGATCGAAGATCGAAGAAGCAACCGTATACACGTGTTTCGGACTATTAGTCCTCATCAGTACGGTATAGCCAAGGAGCAAGATGGACACTCAATGGAAAAACACTCAAATGGTTCCCTATAGGGGGTGACCAATTTTGTTGGTTGCTTCTTCGATCTTCGATCTTCGTATGACGGAATTGCCCGACAAATACCTTTCTCCTTTATATCTTACCGTCGATTAACCAGCTTTCCTTTAATTTCCATGGGCTATGGTGTACCTGGGGTGTACCAGTCACCTCCGGCGCGACGTCACTTCTTGTCTTCGAATCCTGAAGATGTTGGGACTGAAGCACCAAATTGGCGACATTGGTCACCCCCTATAGGGAACCATTTGAGTGTTTTTCCATTGAGTGTCCATCTTGCTCCTTGGCTATACCGTACTGATGAGGACTAATAGTCCGAAACACGTGTATACGGTTGCTTCTTCGATCTTCGATCTTCGTATGACGGAATTGCCCGACAAATACCTTTCTCCTTTATATCTTACCGTCGATTAACCAGCTTTCCTTTAATTTCCATGGGCTATGGTGTACCTGGGGTGTACCAGTCACCTCCGGCGCGACGTCACTTCTTGTCTTCGAATCCTGAAGATGTTGGGACTGAAGCACCAAATTGGCGACATTGGTCACCCCCTATAGGGAACCATTTGAGTGTTTTTCCATTGAGTGTCCATCTTGCTCCTTGGCTATACCGTACTGATGAGGACTAATAGTCCGAAACACGTGTATACGGTTGCTTCTTCGATCTTCGATCTTCGTATGACGGAATTGCCCGACAAATACCTTTCTCCTTTATATCTTACCGTCGATTAACCAGCTTTCCTTTAATTTCCATGGGCTATGGTGTACCTGGGGTGTACCAGTCACCTCCGGCGCGACGTCACTTCTTGTCTTCGAATCCTGAAGATGTTGGGACTGAAGCACCAAATTGGCGACATTGGTCACCCCCTATAGGGAACCATTTGAGTGTTTTTCCATTGAGTGTCCATCTTGCTCCTTGGCTATACCGTACTGATGAGGACTAATAGTCCGAAACACGTGTATACGGTTGCTTCTTCGATCTTCGATCTTCGTATGACGGAATTGCCCGACAAATACCTTTCTCCTTTATATCTTACCGTCGATTAACCAGCTTTCCTTTAATTTCCATGGGCTATGGTGTACCTGGGGTGTACCAGTCACCTCCGGCGCGACGTCACTTCTTGTCTTCGAATCCTGAAGATGTTGGGACTGAAGCACCAAATTGGCGACATTGGTCACCCCCTATAGGGAACCATTTGAGTGTTTTTCCATTGAGTGTCCATCTTGCTCCTTGGCTATACCGTACTGATGAGGACTAATAGTCCGAAACACGTGTATACGGTTGCTTCTTCGATCTTCGATCTTCGTATGACGGAATTGCCCGACAAATACCTTTCTCCTTTATATCTTACCGTCGATTAACCAGCTTTCCTTTAATTTCCATGGGCTATGGTGTACCTGGGGTGTACCAGTCACCTCCGGCGCGACGTCACTTCTTGTCTTCGAATCCTGAAGATGTTGGGACTGAAGCACCAAATTGGCGACATTGGTCACCCCCTATAGGGAACCATTTGAGTGTTTTTCCATTGAGTGTCCATCTTGCTCCTTGGCTATACCGTACTGATGAGGACTAATAGTCCGAAACACGTGTATACGGTTGCTTCTTCGATCTTCGATCTTCGTATGACGGAATTGCCCGACAAATACCTTTCTCCTTTATATATATATATATATATATATATATATATATATATATATATATATTGTAA
The DNA here is from genome assembly GCA_963966075.1 of Aphodius sticticus. Lineage (NCBI taxonomy): Eukaryota > Metazoa > Arthropoda > Insecta > Coleoptera > Scarabaeidae > Aphodius > Aphodius sticticus. The sequence goes on along the minus strand of OZ014508.1, from coordinate 39,916,528 downwards.
AAGATTAATGGGTAAACAGTCTGAAGTATATTTTATTTATTTTTTTCTTTGCTAATATTTCGGACAAATTTTCATCCTTCATCAGATGAAATATCTCGGAAATATCACTATAAACTATATAACATTATGAAACATTGAAAAAACTCTTGTCAAACAAATTTGTTTCTGCAAAGAATTAACATCCATTATATATATATATATATATATATATATATATATATATATATATATATATATATATATTACCGTATAATTAAAAGAAAGTTGCATTTCTAATAAAAACCATTGTCATACATATTTTATTTACGTATTTACATTATTATTATCGAAGTTCTAGTTCCTTTGGCGCTCGATATACTTCGAACCTATCTTTTGCATAATCATGAATGATAAATGTATGATAAATGTTGCACGCTAAATTAAACGTAGCTACATAACTCTGTGGCTATCCTAGCGAGTGGTTGTCAAGAATGCAGAATCATCGAGTCATTCGCTATTTTGGCACTCGCTTAGTAACGTTTGCGCGCGATAGCGAGTGATGCCAAGAATAGGGCCCCAGATGCCCACCTTGGCACCGTTTACTTTATATTGTTTTTTTAGTAACTTACTACAATTTGATGTTGCTTGCTTGCACTTGGTATCTTGTTACTTTACTTGCGACATATATGTGTCATTGTGACAGTGCCAGAATTTGCGTGTCAACTTAATTAGAATTTGGAAAGTAATACATATTATTTTTATCATTTGGAAGATATTATACTGATAGGTATTTCTTTATTATACCCCACCACATTTACTGTGGTAGGGTATATTGGGTTTGTCACAACATTTGTAACACCCTTAAGCAAGCGTGGCAGGTATAGGACTTGTATATATATATACAATTATTATTAGGGATTAGGGGAGTTGCTTAGGAACTCTTGCAGTCATATTTTCGGGACAGGGAACAGACGGTAAGCGTAGATGGTGTGCTGAGCTCAAGCTCGTCCATATTAAAGTTTGGAGTGCCACAAGGGTCAATTTTGGACCCTCTTTTATTTTTGATGTACATGAACGATCTGCGACGGTGTGTGGGCGTGGGAGATTTGTACCAGTTAGCGGATGACACTAGTCTGGTCATTTCACATACCGACCTTGCCGATATCACATGTCTTGCGAATGAGGCAATCCAAAAGATGAGCCGATGGTGTGAAATAAATGGTATGATGCTAAATCATAAAAAGACGGCATGGTTGCATCTTTCGCTGGAGACGCCGGATCGGTCGTTACTTGTTAGAGAATCCGGGAGGTCCATTCCGTTGGACTCTCCTACTAAGTTTCTGGGGGTTTATCTCCAGCGCAATTTGAAGTGGGATGAGCACATCAGTTTTACAGTTAAAAAATTGAATAGAGCATACCACTGTATGTATAGACTCAGGGATATTGCTGCAATGGATACCTTAAGAACTTACTATTACGCACACGTAGAATCAATTTTGGCATATGGTATTATTTTATGGGGTTCATCCACACGTATTGATTCACTGTTCCGCCTATAAAAAAATATTTTTGAGATGTATGCTCCGTCTGAGCTACAGAGAGTCCTGCAGAGATCATTTTAGGGAGCAATCTATATTAACACTTCCTTGCCTGTATATATACAGACTATTGAGCTACTATCGGAGGAACAGGAGTAGTTTTGTGAGGAACGGGGATATATCTGTATCAATGACCACTCGGAGCGCCTTACGCCTAGCAGTCCCACGTCACACGTCCACAGCCTATGAGAACGGCCCGCATTACGCAATAATTAAGACTGTCAATGCCCTGCCGCCGGGTATCTTGTCGGCACAAAGCATGGGATTGTTTAGAAGGGAGGTAAAGAGATATCTGCTTGCCCACTTTAGAGGAGTACATGACGGCCCATCATTAAGTGTTTGCTTTGAGTGTTATTTCTTCTCTTTTTTCTGTATGCACTTGACAATTGTCTATATCTTGTAGGGATCAAACGACAAATAAACGATTATTATTATTATTACTATTATATATATATATATATATATATATATATATATATATATATATATAGAAAAAAAGTATGCTCCTCTATACTCCTCGATGTGATAAAAGCCTTCGACAAAGTTTGGCACGAAGGACTCAATAAGCTGGATCGGCTACTACCCTTCGATTATAGCCAACTATTAAAATCATATCTTTCTGACAGATACTTCCGCATAAAGCAAGATAATGAGTACTCAACTTTTAAAAGTAAGCTGGAGTACAACAAGGTAGTGTACTTGGTCCAATTCTTTACCGTCTATACACACATGATCTCCCGCAACTAGATGGTGTTACCATTGCCACGTTTGCTGATGACACTGCTATCATGGCAGTAGATACAAATGTTGAAGAAGCAACACTAAAACTGCAAAATGCTGTCAACGATATTAGTGATTGGATGCAACGATAGCTGTTTTTTTTTTTTCGGTGCGGAGTAGGAGAAATGCTCATGCAGACCAACCGCTTGTAGGCACCTATGATGCTCGCTCGTCGAGCTGTAGTTCATGCGGTTGGTACTGTCAGACTCTTACTGACTAAAACTCCCGTTCCCTCTTGCCGGGGTCTACGAAGCGGTACTCCCCTCACGGGTTTTAACCATCACTTCGACGGCATCAGGGCTTTTAATGCTGTGTCATGGCTCGTTCCACACGTTCACGCTCCCTCAGCACTCCTGAGACGTAGTTATCGATGACATTCCAGTTTTCGCGGGAAACCAGCATAGTGTGCACCACATTTTCCGGCGTTAAACTGGTATCCAGCTCCGCCTCCGCGTCCACCCTTCGACGGCGGGTGACTATGCAGTCGAAGAAGACATGTCTAGCATTCTCCGCTACGTCACATCGTAGGCACGTGTCCACCTCCTTTTTCCGGATCATCTTCAGGTAGGTTGCAAAGTTCCCGTCGCCAGTGAAGAACTGCGCCATATACTGGTTGACGTCTCCATGTTTCCTGCCCAGCCACACGTCGAGTTCCGGAATCAGCAGCTTCATCCACTGCGCCTTCTGAATTTCCGCAGTCCACCTATCCTGCCACTTGCCCATTGCGGCCCTTCGCGCCTCTTCCTTCTCCATCTTCCCATAGTGTATGGCCGCTCTCTCCTCAATGAGGAGGTCTATGGGGATTGTCCCCGCAAGCACTGACAGGGCAGCAGAAAAAGCCGTTCTGTACGAGGAGGTGATGCTGATATTTAGTCTGCGTTGCTGAGAGGAGGGTCTGTCTGTATTTCTCAAATTTTCCTTCCAACCTTCTCTTCGCTGACGTCGGGCCGCCTATGTTTGGCATGAGTCTCCTGAGGGCCGCCATAGACTTCTCCGCCTTTTTTTGCCACGTACAGGGCGTGCTCAGTGAACCGCAGATTGCGGTCAACGGCGACCCCCAGGTACTTCAGTGAGGGCTGGGTGGTGATTGTCCGTCCACTGAAGTTAAAGGAGAGGGTCTTGACGGTATTCCTGCCCCTCGTGATGGTTGCCTCGGTTTTTTCCACTGCGATTTGCAGGCACTTCCGATCGAACCATTCCTGGACGCTGATCAGGATCTCTTCAGTGTTCCTGATGATGGCCTCGGCTGACCAGCCCTGTACAACAACCGCCAGGTCGTCTGCATAGGCCAGTAGATGGACGTTTGGTAGCCTTGGGATGTCGAAGACGTCGTCGTAGGCGACGTTCCACAACGTGGGGCCCAGCACCGAGCCCTGTGCGACACCTCTTTTCATGCGGTAGGGCCTTCCGTCATGAACGATCGTCCTTGCGCTTAAGTAGCCTTTGGTGCACTCGACGAGGTAAGGTGATATCTGCTTAGCCCCCATGGCTTCAGCGATCTTGTCCCAGCGGATGGCGTTGGAAGCATTTTTGACGTCAATCGTGACGAGAAGACAAATTCTTCGCTTTCCGCGCCGGAACTTGTCGCATTCCTCGTTCAGGCTGATCATCCTGTCCAGGGCGTCCATCGTCGAGCGACCCCTCCGGAACCCATACTGCTGCTCCGCGTTGATCAGGCATATTTGTCGATGTTTGACCTCGTTGCTTCCGGCGGGTTTCGGTTTCTCGATGAGGACCAGTTTAGCACATCTCCAGTGGGGGGGATCATCATCCTGACTATAGCCGCCGGGACTCCATCCGGCCCAGGGGCCTTCCCAACTCTTAGGTCCTGGGACGCATTCAGGATCTCTGACGCTGTGACCTTATCGGGTGGCTTCCCCGCGCTCACCTCTGTAATCCAAACCACGGTTGGGGCGTCCGGAAAGAGGTTCCCGATGATTTCTCTGGCGGCGCAGGCCGGGTCCAGTGCCACTTTGTGCCACAAGTGTGGTCGTTGACTTCGAGCAGGAGCTTGTTCCAGGCCGTCCTCTTGGCTGCCTTGATGGCTTTCCTCAGCTGTTTGCGGTGTTGTTGGTAGTTTTGGGCATCTTCTTCGGCTACCTGCGGGGTGCTGCTGGGCCTTGTCCTGTTCCTTGTGGCAGTTCTCCTGCTAGCGTTGCATTTCGTTCTGCAGTCAGCCACCTCCTGGATCCACCAGTAGACCTCCAGTGGCTTGGAGCGCGAGTAAGTCTTTGGACCGAAAATCTTGTTGCAAGTGTCGTGGGTTAGGTTGTCAAGTTTTGTCACCGTTAGCTGTTTGACTTGCAGTAGATTGTTTTTGATAACCGTGGCAGCTCTTCCCATTTTTTGTCACTGATCCGCCATTTTCTCTCTGCGTGCGTTGCCTCGAGTACAGGTGTGGAGATGGTCACGACAATGTGTACGTGGTCGCTGAGGTTCTACGATGCCAAGGTCGCCCACGTTGTCCTGTGGCCCCTGAAGTGGTTGTTGACCATGGACAAGTCCAGGATCGATGAGCTTGCTCTTCGCCGCCATTTGGGTATGCCGAATGTATTTACGACGCGAAGGCCGCTAGCCGAAATGAACTCCGCCATGGCACGTCCCCTCGGTGTGTCCGTGGTTGCGCCCCAGGCCAGGGACTTGGCGTTGAAATCCCCACCAAGGAAGACCTTTTTGCTCCTGAACATGGTTAGCAGTGTGGAGACTTCGTGGAGCGTGCTGTTAAAGTACTCCAGGCTTTGGTTTGGGGAGCAGTAACAGGCGATGTACAGGGTGTTCCGCCATATTATGTAGGAGTAGTCATCTCCTCTCCCAGCCTTTGTGGGTCTTTCTTGGCGGAGTATCCGGATTACCGCATTCCTGTTTGAACTGGGAAACCACCGTTGGTCGTTGATGGACCTTTTGTGCGGCTCAGTGATGATGCCCGATGATGGCGATGTCGATCCTGTGGTCCTTAAGCGTGCGATCAAGGAGAGTCATAGCTTCGTAACTTGCGTTCATGTTGGTTTGAAGGATACGCACTGCTTCCTCTCTATGTTTGTCGTTGTGTTTACTTGACATTGATTGATTGGTTGGACTCTGCTTGTCGCGCCGACGCCTTGCTCCTTCTGCTTTGGACCGTTCGGAAACCCTCCTTGTCTGTTTCCTGGGTGGTATGACTGCTTAGCTCCTCGTCGGAATCGTTTCGGTCCTTGTCTGGTTTCGCGCTTTTGCCCTCTTCTGCTGCTTGGGTTGTGCTGGCCCTTCTGATGATGTGCCCCGCTTTGTTGGCTCTTGCTTCCTTCTCCATATCTCTGACCAGACGTCTGTAGGTGTCACAGGACATTGAGTTCATAGAGTGTCCACTCTTTTTGCAGTCATACCAGGCTCTCTCCGCAGTACATTCTGTAGCATTGTGACCATGCTTGCCACATCTCTGGCAGAGCACTGACTTGCTCGGGCTACCCTCGGTGCTCGGACACTTCTCGCGCATGTGCCCCAGTCCTTGGCATCTGTACCACCTAGACGGGCACATCATTGGAAGGGCAGTCTTCTCCTGCCAGCCCACGTCGATTTGACCTCCGTTACCGGTGACAAATTTGGCCATGTCTTTGGGAAGGTCAATGATGGCTGTGTAGCGGTTGATTCTGTGTTTGTTGCTTACGAGGTTTATGCGGTACTCGCCTTCCTTGAGTTTCGCCTTAGTGACTCTCTCAATCCCTTCCTTGATGTCGGCTGTTTCCGTGAGGCAGTCCAGATTCCGGATTATAATTGTGGCAGTGGGGGTTTTCTTCTGCTCTATTTGATTGTCCCTTCCAATAATTACTTTTACTGCCTCCTTGAAGGCTTGTGCCGCTCCCTCCTTTTGCTCTTGGAGGTGGAAGATTAGAACGTTGTTGGAGTTCCTACTCATGTTGTTTATTTTGACCCCCAGTTCTTTTACCTATGTTTATCTCCTTTCTCATCTTCTGGATAATCTGCCCGTTGTCAGCGGCGGTGCTGTTTAGCTTTATGTCTATGGTTGTTCTCATAGTCTCTCTGGGGGTGTACGTTCTTGTCCTAGTCTACCCTCGGTTCTTTTCTACAGCTCCCGTATACGACGCTCTGCTGTTTCCATAGACCGTGACTATTTGTCCCGTCCCATGTCCCAGGTACTCCACAACTTTCCTCGTCGTGTCGGGGTTGCCGATCGTGTGGTTAGTGATAGCTATGTGGTTCAACCCGGGGTGTTTGTCTTTTGCTATTTCCAGTACTGTTCTAATGTTGTTGAATACTTTGCACCTGGCTTCCTCCGGACTGTTGTGGAGGTCTACCAGCCCCACCGCTAAGACTTTTCGGGTGATGTTGTTAGTGGCGGCCTCGGCCTGGCAAATGTCGATGGAGGTGGAGATTTGGATGTATTCCCCCTCCGCCAGTTTTTTCTCCATTAACCATCCGCCCAGCCGGGGGTTCTCATCTACCAGGCTTCTGATCAAGGGGTTTTCTCCCAGTGTGCCTGTTTCACATGGTATGGCGATCAGTTGCTCATCGTCGGCCTTCAGCGGGTTTCCCTTGCGGACCACTGTAGCTTCGTAATGTTTCTCCGCCCAGGACAGCCCCTCTATGTTCAGGAAGCTTTCGTAGCTTTTAATGTTGCAGCCCCTCCGCAGCCCCTCCGATATCAGAGTCGACTCCGGTGTGTGTGGGTCCTCCGCCTGCGTCGATATGCTTCTGACTTCCATCTGCTTGTGTTGTTTTGACTGCACCGGGTCTTGCAAGCAGGAGTCGCAAGCCGTTACAGTTTGCGTAGAGATGTGAGCGTTCTTCATGGGGACTTCGTACGAAAGCCCCACCCTGTTCTTTTTTATCTTAGGGTGGCTATCCTTTTCCTGCTTGCTTTCTTTGTACAGTTGTTCAGCTCGCCTTAAGGCCACTCTCAGTGCTGTGATTTTGTCCTTCATCTCCGCGCGGTGTTTTTTTTACTATACCGCTTTCCAGTTGTAGGACTTTCTGGAAGACCGCTTTCATGGCATTTTCCAGCTTGAGGGTTAATTTGTCTTCCTCAGTTTTGTCACCGGGGGGAGGGGACGAGTGCGATCGTCTCCTCTTACTTGTTTGGTTGTCTTCAAGCTGCCCGTCCTGCTTTGTTGCAGTCTTTTCCACTTTCTTTAGCACTGGTGTACTGGAGAATATGGCGTACGTCGGCGTTTCCGGGTTTGTGCTTCTTTCTCGCATTGGGGTGCTGCACGCCGGTTCCGTCGCTTCCTCGGCCTGGGTGTCGTCCGTGAGGTTGTAGATGGGGCTTTTGAATAGGTCTTCGTCCTTGAACCTCCCCTTTGAAGAGTCCCGTGTCCTTCTTCCCTAGAGGTGTGAGGAAGGTTTCCCCGCTGCTGGTGCTCATACCGTCTCCTTTGTCCTCGCTCTCGTCGGAGGGAATAGAGAAGTTCAAACCTGCTATTGATAAGCTGGACTTCCGGATTTTGCGTCCTTTGTTCGTGGACCCTTTTTCGCCGTCTTTGCCTTCTTGCGCGAGCCCCGTCGGTGTAAATATACTTTCAGATGGACTTCTCCGCATAATGTCGCTTTTGCTGAACGGGTCCTTCTCTGTTGCTCCAAAAGGGGTTCCAGGTCTGTTCCCTGTTGGGTTCGTACTCGTGTCCGTGTTCATGCTAAGGTCGTCCCCGGTCTCCCGGGGGGGTTTAATGTTAGAAAGATCCATGCAGGGTTGTGCCAGCGCATCGTGCGGGAGGGGCAGGCCGGCAGCACAGGAACGGGTATACCCTCGGGGGATGTTTCCCCTACCACAGCTCCCTGAGGCTTGTGCTTATGCCGTTTCTCCAGCCCCGGAATTCTCGGACGGGTTGGGCCCGCCCGGAGCAACTGTGGGTTCCGACACCCACAGCCCACCCCGCACTCCCTGACCAGGGTCCGAAGTGGCTGCTTCCTGGAAACCTTATGGATCGGTTTCGGCAGTTTTCACACATCAGCCCGTCGTGAACCCCCGACGGGCACACCTAACTCCTCCAGAAGATCGTCCGGTCATCGTAGTTCAAGTTCTCGCGTGGTCGGCTTCGTGTTATCAGTCCTGGACATACACAGTGCTTGACAAAGAGTTCGAAATGGTGGGCGGAGGCGTATTCAGTGTCTCGCTAGGTCGTCTTTTTTTCCCCAGTCAGGTTTTTTTTTTGTTGAAGAAAATTTTGTTTTTGTTTTTAGGGATCAGGGTGGGAGAGGGGGAGTTGACCCCTAGCCCTCGATACCTAATAGCGTCGGGATCAGAAAAAAGGTTTGGTCAAGATTAGACCGATAGAACAGATTTTTGAGTGCCGCCATAGGATTGAGAAAAAATGACGGTCTCAGCTCGGGAAATCCTGTGCGCGCCACCACATTTACACCACTCACAATGTGTGAGGTATCTGGGGAAGAGATCGTTCGCTTCGGGAAGCCAGTCCGACCGTGCCACCGGGGAAAATCCCGTTGACCCGGCCGGGCAGAAATCACAACAAGGTGATCTCATGAGGGAGTGCAACGATACCTAATTAGATTGCACGAAACCAACTCCGTTCACATAAATTTTACCAACAAGCGAATACGATACGTTCCAGTTAAAATAAATAACACCACCGCACCGTACCCTACTCGAACACCGCAAAATACCTCGGTATGACGCTAGACACCAAGCTCCGCTGGAGAGCACATGTTAAAAAGAAACGAGAAGAATTGGGCATAAGATACAAAAAATGTACTGGCTTATTAGTAGGAAGTTGGCTTTGACGACATATAATAAACGCCTACTTTACAAGCCGATACTTAAACCTGTGTAGACCTATGGTATAGTGGGGCTGCACTAAGCCCAGTAATATCACCATCATTCAAGGGTTCCAAAATAAGGCGCTAAGAAACATCGTGGGTGCACTTTGGTATATAAGAAACAAAAATCTCCACAGGGATCTTGAGATGGAATTAGTAACCAATGAAATTGGAAAGTTTGCAGAGAATCATCAGAACAAACTTCTTCAGCACACGAATGTCGAGGAAATCCAGCTTCTTGACAATAGTGACAGTGTGTTAAGACTAAAAAAACTAAACCTTTTGAGTGGGTGAAGTGATGTTAGAAAAGCAGAGCACAGTGTTATGTGAGTGATAGGTGAACAAAGCGGAGCAACAGGCAGTGTGTGAAGTTTAAAGCGCTAGCATCCAAATTAATTTAAGTTACACCAACTTAATGTCACATTTGTATGTAGCAATTTATGTTACATTAATATAGCTAGATAGTCATCAGACTAGGTGTTATACACAAGTACCTATGAGGTGCTGTTAATTAATTAAAAAAAGGTGGATTGTCCACGTCCTTATAATAAAAGTTATTTATTATTGCAATATTTTGATACTATTGTATAAATCATAAATCAGCATCTTGCTCGGCTTGTAGATTGTTATAGGCCATCAGCAAATGTTGTTGGCATGGAAAGTCATCATATAACCGCTGTCACCCAATATGTAAAACTCTCCACATTTCTCCACCATTGTTACACACTGGTGATGTTCTGAAGAAAGACTATTATTAACGAATCCTGGATAGCCCATAAAAAGTCACGGATTTTTCATTTGTGATCACAAACAGAATTTAAAGAAGAATCGATGATTCATCATTTACATAATATGTAAATTACAGCAAAGCACTATACGTTAAAATTTGGTTAAAATTTAAAGAAAAATCATGTATGGCGTTTGCCCAATGTAGAAGAGCCGTGGGAATGACTTGGGGCCTATCTCCAAAAATAACCCTTTGGATCTACACCGCAGTAATACGCCCCATGTTAAGCTACGCAGCAGCAGTATGGTGGGCCAAGCTCCGGAACACTACAGCTTGCATGCAATTAACAAATAATCCAACGTCTGGCATGCCTAAGGGTGACAGGTGCTATGAGAACAACTCCAACTGCAGCACTGGAAAACATCCTCTGTTTACCGCCCCTACCCTTCTTTATTGACGGGGTGGCGCTGACAGCAATGATTCGACTGCAAGCCCTAGACATGCACTGGTCAACAAGGTGCGGGGACAAAGCAAACAACTTCTGACAGAAGCTTGCAAACAACAACCGATGCTGGCAAGTCGGGTTGATGTTGGCCCCGTACACTTCATCTTTGATAGGCCCTACAATATATCTACCTGTGCTCCAGAAAATCAGGATTAGACCACGATTCAGATATGGACCGATGGTTCTAAAAACTCCGTAGGATCGGGGCCGGGGTATATTGCGGCAAACCTGAAATAAACATTTCAGAACCGTGGGGAAAATACGCTACGGTCATCCAGACGGAGCTGTATGGAATAACCCTTGCAGCAAACACAATAGCACAGTCAATGAAAGACAAGAAAGTAATAATAAACACAGATAGCAGACAAGCAGTGCTGGCAGTCGGACGGAACAGACTTACATCACCTCTGCTAGTGGGCTGTCACGAATCCCTCTGTGAGGCGGCCTGCAGGAATGATGTGACGGTCTGCTGGGTAAAGGGGCACACAGCAGAGGTTGGGCAAGAGCAATCGGACAAGCTGGCACGCAAAGCAGCCGGCAAGAACCCATGCTCGCCAGAACCTTACCTCGCTCTAACAATGTCAGCACTTACAGAATTAGTAAGGAAAGAAACCGAGAGAAAATTTCTAGACCACTGGAATAAATTACCAGGCAGTCGTCAGGCGAAAGAAATGCTTTGCTACCCCAACGCTATGCGGACTGTCCTATATACGAGGATGTCTAGAAAGAATCTACGACTAGTCACTCGATTACTAACAGGACACTGCCATCTTCTAAAGGCCATGTACACCCTAGGCTACAGTGCCACGGACATCTGCAGAGGATGCGGAGAAGAAGAAGAGGCAGCACGACACATATTATGTGACTGCGAAACACTTTAAGAACTTAGGTACTCTATATTTGGAGTTATAGAGGCTGGAACGAGCGGAATCAGGACGGCGGACCCTGGTACAGTCTTAGCCTTCGCCACAAAAGTGCGTTGGCTGGACGGCTAAGCCTACCGTCTTGGGGAAGTTAGTACAGGGGGCCTACTGTGGCCCAAGAGCTGCGGGTTTACGCCTGCCTTCCCGACAAATCCAGAATCCAGACACCTGAAGCTTGGCAGACTCCTCCCAGAACACCTGGTGTAATAACAAATCTTGAAAATTAACACATGTAAGATCAAAGAAGTTAGAACAAAGAGTTACAAATGTATAGAATACATCTTCGTTCGACTGATCTTGACGGTAAATACCGTATATGTACGATGTTCTAATAACTTTTGTTATCTGTGTGTAAGACATTTCATTGTTTATTCCTCGTTGCGTCTTGTGCGTTTATATTTATTTCTTTTTCGACTTTCAGCTGGTCTGATGATGGGCGTAATTGCCCGAAATTAATTACCATTGATCATAAAAAATTCTACTAGTTCGCCACGAAATATTTTATTTATTTCCTTATCCAACTGTATAGAATACCTTTGTAACTCTTTGTTCAATTGTTTGTTCCGCGCGCAATATAAATCATAACGATTCCCGGAATTTCGCGCACCACGTAAGAAAAACGACAATAAAATTTTTATGGCTGCCATTTGGCCTTTCGTTCAATGATGGTTGCTTACATCGATATTGTAATAGGTAATAGCTACAGCGCAGTCGTGACTGGATCAGGAAATTTCGATGTCGCTTCTGCGAGTAATAATTCCACATTGTTTTTACTTTATCATATGTAGTATGACATTATTGTAATCGTGCCAAAAAAATCCAGGATTCTCATATGTTGCATATCTGTTCTTCAACATATAAAATATATTAAAACTTTTGGGCGACATCATGCAACGTTATTTATATAAAATGTTAAAATCAGTGGTTTTCAACGTGCTTACAACCTACGTAAACTAAAATTTTCAACAAGATAACTGTAGCATCCAAATTTACACCAAACGTAAAGAAATGACTCAATAAACGCCCTGATTCTGCATCTCATTTTGCTGATATTTTAGGACGATGTTTACAAAACATTGATGTCAACATCGATGTTTAAAAATAAAATCATCGATGGCAAAATCATCGACCATTGAGCAATAACATCGATGTATATAAAACATCGATAAACATCGCTCACCATTAGCAAGCCGTCATTTTTATGAACTACCTTATGGCTAGTATTAAGGAATACAGTGTACTTTTTCATGTCACTGCTTCTATGAACACACCGTCAAATTTTTAATTGATTTTTAAATTTACTTCTCTCCTGGCTTCACTTTCGCCAAACATTCCATTTACATTTTCAAACCTGACCAATTAAATTTCCTACGGTATAGCCAAGGAGCAAGATGGACACTCAATGGAAAAAAACACTCAAATGGAGACCGAAAGGGGGTGACCAATGGCACCAATTTGGTTCTTCAGTCCCAACATCTTCAGAATTCGAAGACAAGAACGGACGTCGCGCCGGAGGTGCCTGGTGTACCTGGGGTGTTTTTCATGCATATATATATATATATATATATATATATATATATATATATATATATAACGCAACTCAACATCAAGCCCTGTACATTTATTATTCCATAAAGATTAATACTTAATATTGTTTCGCAAGAAATAGAAATGTATAACGGTAATTTATAAGTATTAAGTAAATTACTGTTTTCTCGCATGATTTCATGTTTTTTTAATAAAACAAAACATTTTATCGCATCTGCAATTTAATATTAGGTATACTTTGAAATAAAATTTTTGATGGCGAACAACCCCTAAATGGCAATAATGTCCTTAGAAAACCAACTGGACCGGAAAACATATTTAGTCCAAGTTTTTACGTGTCCACACACGTATAATATAACATGGCAACGTTATATAAGAGACAGATTTGTGGAAAAACGTATATGCTTGACAGAGCTAGACGTACGCGCGTTATCGTAATGTGATTGTTATTTCCTAGTTGAGGGAAACACACTTAGGTTGCTTATGTCGGTTGGTTATTGCAAAAAAAAATGTCTATAACGTTTGCAAATATTGTTGCATAATTATTAATAAACTCAGGAATTATTAATAACTCAGGAATTACGTAGAACGATTCAAGAGATTAAGCAACAGTCAATAAACAAAAGCCTCGAAGAAATGACAAGTGACGCAAGCACATATTATTCTCTATGGAAGGCGACTAAAGGACTTAAAAAACCAATCACACAAATTCCGCCTATAAAAAAACCGGATGGAACCTGGGCTAGAAATGCCAAAGACAAAGCCATAGTCTTTGCCGACTACTTGGAACAATCCTTCACTCCAAATGAAGACAGAAGTATGGAAGAAACGACTAATTCTGCAATAATCCAAGGAAATCGAATACCTCCCGTTACTCCTAAAGAGGTAATAAATGAAATTAAAAAAATGAAAACCACAAAGTCACCTGGGTTTGATCTAATAACAGGTGATATTTAAAAAAAAATACCTAAAAAAGCCATAGTTAAGATAACAAACCTCTGCAACGCAGCATTTAGGCTTAAATATGTGCCAACTGTTTGGAAAACCGCGGAGGTAGTGATGATTCCCAAGCCAGGAAAACCACCAAATGAAGCATCCTCCTACAGGTCAATTTCTTTACTGCCCACATTGTCAAAACTGTTTGAAAAACTACTTGCCAAACGACTGAAGCCAATCTTAGATAAAAGAAACATTATACCCGCTCATCAGTTTGGATTCAGAAACAAACATTCGACAATTGATCAGGTACACAGAATAACAATGATAATAGAACGAACTTTAGAAGAAAAAAAGATATGCTCCTCTATATTCCTGGACGTGGCAAAAGCCTTCGACAAAGTTTGGCACGAAGGCCTACTCTATAAGCTGGAACGGATACTACCCTTCGAATATAGCCAACTATTAAAATCATACCTTTCTAACAGATACTTCCGTATAAAGCAAGATAATGAGTACTCAACTCTCAAAAGTATTAAAGCTGGAGTACCACAAGGTAGTGTACTTGGCCCAATTCTTTACCTTCTTTACACACATGATCTTCCGCAACCAGATGGTGTTACTGTTGCCACTTTTGCTGATGACACTGCTATCATGGCAGTAGATACAAATGTTGAAGGAGCAACGCTAAAACTGCAGAATGCCGTCAACAATATTAGTGATTGGATGCAACGATGGCTAATTGCATTGAACGAAACCAAATACGTTCACATAAATTTTACCAATAAGCGAATACAACACGTTCCAGTGAAAATAAATAACACTACCGTACCCTACTCGAACACCGCAAAATATCTCGGTATGACGCTGGACACCAAGCTTCGCTGGAAAGCACACGTTAAAAAGAACCGAGAAGAATTGGGCATAAGATACAAGAAAATCTACTGGCTTATTGGTAGGAACTCGGCTTTGTCGACATATAATAAACTCCTACTTTACAAGCAGATACTTAAACCTGTGTGGACCTATGGTATCCAACTGTGGCGCTGCACTAAGCCAAGCAATATCGCCATCATTCAACGCTTCCAAAATAAGGTGCTAAGAAACATCGTGGGTGCACCTTGGTATATAAGAAACAGTAATCTCCACAGGGATCTTGAGATGGAATTAGTAGCCAACGAAATTGGAAAGTTTGCAGAGAACCATCAGAACAGACTTCTCCAGCACACGAATGTTGAGGCAATCCAGCTTCTTGACAATTGTGACAGTGTGCGAAGACTCAAAAGAACTAAACCTTTTGAGTTGGTGAAGTGATGTTAAAAAAGCAGAGCACAGTGTTATGTGAGTGATAGGTGAACAAAGCAGAGCAACGTGCAGTGTGTGAAGTTTAAAGCGTCAGCATCCAAACTAAATTTAAGTTACACCAATGGGGAACACTTAATGTGGAACACTTTTTATACGTACCAATTTAGGTTAGCTTAATATAGCTAGATAGTCGTCGGACTAGGTGTTATACACAATTACCTATGAGGTGATGTTAATTAATAAAAAAAAATAATAATGATTAATAAAAACATATTGTCACACGTCGAACTTTAGGCCAGTCGCCCATATAGCTGGTGTGGCGGAAGTATGATAGTGACGTGGCGGTAATATGGTGGACTGGCCAATGTAAACAAATGCATGTACGAACGCCCACCAAGGTGATGCGGCAGTGTTATGTAACTGTCGTGATAGTGAATCGGATTCCACTCATCTCTCAATGTTCAATCTTGAGTGGCAAGCGCGCCAAGCGCCGCTCGCCGGCCGCCACTGCTGTCAAGAACCGCAAGCTCAGCTTCATGTGCTCTTTCAGTTTGTTTACTATTTTTGATTTTGTTTTATGTTTACTGTGTTATGTAAAAAACGTTTTGTGATGAGTAACATATAAATGCAAGAAATAGTGTATGTGATAAACGAAAGAAATATTTTCATAGGTGAGTAAATATTAAAATCATAACCTATACCTATCTGATGACCTGTATTTTTTTCAGATTTCAAACAAGCCACCCGAATAGATTAAATATATGGAATAATAAGAAGCAAACATTGGCACTTTCCAAATATAGCAAATTGTGTGGTGCAGTCATGCTTGACAACGACCACAACAACGACTATGACAATTACACTACGTTCAATAGGTTGACTATTCAACATAGCTGCACCTGCATTCAGTGTTATTTAATTTCTACCACATTTACAACAAAAACGCAAAAGGCATCCCAAAAGTCATTTAGGTCTCTAAATCTTGACCTCGGCTCTTGCGCTGATATGTCCAAGCCTGCCGTAAGTAATTATTTTCTTAACCTCTATTATTTCAAGGTTAGATTTCACAAAGCAATGACAACATTGTTTTATTTGCAGCAAATTCAGTCCTACATACCTCATCAATAAAATTTGAAACGGTCCCTGTCCGAACTAAAGGGAAAAATATTACGCTCCAATAAAAAGTTTGCCGCAGAAAATATCAACGTCAAAGTGAAAATAATTGTCCAACATATTTGAATAATTTTTACTGTTTCTTCTAAAATGCATAATTAACAAGATTAAGTTAAGTGGGTTCTAGCCGAAACCACTTATTAAAGATTTATTAAAAACTCCTAGAAAAGCGTATATAAAAGATTAAACGTTTTTCTCAAAGGAAAAGCTACTGTTACAATAGTCTTCCTCAGGCGGGAGGTGTCTAGTCAGATAAGAATTTACATACTTACTTTTCATCAAAGAAAGTTTATTTTTGTTAAAATTAATAGTTTTTGTAATTATTTATATTTCAACCGGTAAATTTACCAATATCACTTTATTCTCAACAAAACAATAATTGAATATAATATGTATTACATTAGTAATTGTTTTTTTTATAACGATGCTATCTCCATACATTTTCAGCAATTAAGTATTGACTTATTGACTACTACAATAACTGTTAAACAAATATTTCCTTTCTATACCTAACTAGTAAATTAACTAAAAAACCTAAGGCATAAAATATTATTTATGTACATTTCGAATGACATAATATGTAATGAATGTTCATGCTCATATTTAGGAAATTGGTGATAATTCATACCAGTATCAGAATAAGTGCCATCTAGCGGACGTACCGCGCACTCTTATAATATTACAGTTCACATACAAATCTGACTAACCGATAGTAAGTATTGGCGAACTGAACGATTTTTTTATTTCGCAGTGGGATATAGGAATAATGTAGGAACGTAATGCAAGATTTAATTTTATGTTTGTTCTTCATATATGTGAAATTAGTATGAGCGGCATGCGAAACAATGCTATCTAGCGGACTATTATGCTATTACAGTGAAAGAACAAGCTGCTACGCACTGCCTGCCGGCGCACCACCTAAGTGGGCGTTGAACCACGCATCCGTCTTATCACAATCTAGCCACACTTATACCTCCCCAATATCACTTGCCACTGCCACAACCACGCTTCCGCCATACCACCTATATGGGCGACCTGCCTAAGGAATTAAACAGGATAGTAGTCCTTCACCACTCGTAGTTCTATCCTGACGGAAAATTTCCCTAAATAACGATAATAATTATTATTTGCTGCCTGAGACAGCAACTCACCGATGCAACAGTCTGTATGTTTCCAACAGACTGATATGTTTAGAGCGACATCGCTGTCGTTTCAGTGTTATAGTCGATCTCACCAGTGATGCAAATACTCATCGATTTCTGCTGTTATTTTCCACATACGCTACATTCCTATACATTGCCGTGTGTTAGAACGCTATAGAATGCTTATGATACATCTGCTGTACAAATTAAATGCGCCCAGCGAAAAAGTACGTCTTTTCTTAGAATGACATTTCTAACATCTAATACTGAACGTAAATATTGAACGTTACCGTATTTTAGCAAAAATGTTTTCGCTGATAGGTAAGCCGCTTAATAAAAAATCTATGGTGATGGTTATTTAAAGATTATTTAATTAGTAAAGATAATAGCAATATTAATTTAATTTCTATAATATCCGCCTCGATAGGCAAAGTATTTACAGTGATCTATGTTCGGTTGCCTATGCACAACAATCAAGCTGCGCGATACGCCAAAATCTTAGTTCATACACTTATAAGCGATGAGTTTTACAGCACTCGTGAAATCGACTATAATAGCTGTTGCCTCTCGCGTCGGTGACTTTGCTGCCTAACTGCTTCGCGATACACAGAACAAAAAAAAAATAAAACGATACACACAAAAAACACAATACTTTTATTGTTATTGTGGTGACAAATCAATGTCATCTAAATTCTAAACTAATTCTCAAAACCGTTGTCAATCGAATACAGGTGAACCAAACCATGTAGAACTTGTTTTTTTTTTCGTTAGGACTCTGTATATTGCTCGTGCTTCATATATTATTTAGCATGACTGTATTTACTGATACCTGACGTTAATATGCTATGTAGTAAGACGATTAGGTGCTCGCCCACGTTATGTTATTTTTATTTCACCGTTCGTACACATAAATAAACGCTGAAAAAGCAGTGGCGGGCGCGTGGCGTCGGTATGTTCAAAGCAGCCCCTGCAACATAAGAAATTCATAGGATTCTGCTGTTGCGGGCCCGGCTCTTGAATTTAAAGTCGCCGGTGAATATATTTCAGCGCGTGTACACGCAGCTGAGCTGACCTGTCACCGGCTCACTTACAATTTGACAACATGATTGCCTGCGGCAGTTTACTACTGGTTTTATAAATTTAAATGCGAAATTTGTTTTTGGTAGTACATTAGGGTAGGGTGGAGCACATTTGGGCATGGGGCACAATTATTCAATTGAAATTTCTTTTTCTATTTGTGAAAATATTTAATAAAGTTAGCACACATGTAAATACGGAAACAGTTTATATTTACGTTTGTGTTTAAATATTTTCGCCCCATGTTTATATGTGGTAATAATATACAAAGGAAAGATTTACACGTCGTATCTAGAAACTAACGAATCATCTTTACAGAGCGGTCTTCTACACTAAAAAGTAGTTGACTGTTACCTAATTAAACAGAATTTTAGGCCTCTTTTCTACGATACATATCATCCGGGTTCAACATTTGAAAACATTTTATTCATAGGAATTATTATGCCTACCATCATAGGCATCAAAGACATTTTTAGTTATTCGCCAAGTTTGTGCATGCTAATTACAATTTTAGAGCCAGTGGCTTAGGTACCGTGGAGCTGTTGGAGCAACCTGCTCAACCCAAAGCTGTAAATATGTATCCGGAAATCCCAGGAACGCATGTTGACATCAGCGAAGAATAGAGGAAAACCATCGTTTTTTAAGTAAAAGCGTTTAACTATTTAGGACTTTACATTTCCTCTACTTTATACTACTTTATATGTAGTGTAAGAATTTCAAATTTGAATCTTAAATATTATGTAATTTTAAGACTTATTGAGTCTTAATTACTGTTGATTATGTGACTATTATTTTTCTAGACGACTGTGCTTTTTTATTCATAGACGTATCACTGAGTTAGCAACATAAAGAATAATATATTTTTGAGATACGCTGATGAAACAGGTGATCGATATGTAGAAATAATAAGACTGAAATAGTATAATATAATACAAGTTTTATAAGACAAAAATTGGCGCACGAGTACTGGAGTAGTGGAACGAGTGCGCCAATACGTCTTATAAAACGAGTGTTATATACTATTTTTTCTACTTTGCGACATTAATTTTACATACATTTCGAAAATGGTGGTTGTCAACTTATAATCTAGAGTAATTTTATTTTCAACAGTTGGTACTTGTGGTAAAATTCACAAATACGATTGAGGCGACCCAATAGCGATTGAGATGTCAAGCTTATTTTACACTTGACGTCAATATCATCAATCTTGGAAAACTAAAAGTGACTAAAAGTTTATGATCTAGTGTTGTCATAACGACACCGAAAGCGGTTTCGTTATGAGTTTATAACGAACGCAAAGTAGAAAAATGGTAGTATGTAATCATAATAATTTTATAATCTTTATCTATTCACTTTGTATTATGAATGTAGGTAGCATAGTTATTGACAGTTGATAGCTTAATATTTTTAAAATCTCTAATCTTAAAATCTCCTAATTCAGGTTATAACACACGCAATTTTATGTGTAAATGTCTCTGTTTGTTGTTCTGTGAGAATTTTTTTTGCGGTTGGAGAATTATTTAGGTGTTCCGGTAATTTTGACTATTTTTGGTTAATGGATTATAATTCAAAAATTATGAATTTTATTTAAAAAAATGATTCCTGTAAAAAATTCTTAGAATTAATACTAGAAATAAAGAATGTAAAGGTGTTCCATTAAAAAAAAGGAAAAGTTATGAATTGTCCATAATAAAATCAAATATAGAAAACATATTTAGACGATAGCTTGTTTAAACCCAAACAACTTTTGTTTTAATTTTTTTTTTAAATTTCTGATGGCTGAGAATCATTTAGCTGTTCCGGTAATTTTGGCTAACCCTTGTACCTAGATTAAGTTATGTTTGACTGTATTGTAGATTTGGGCTGAAGATATCTTTTTGGTGAAACTTATAGATTTAATAAACTTATAGAACATTATTCCACAAAGCAAAGAAAAAGAGGTTTTTATTTACACATTTTTATTAAATTTTCACATTTGTAACAAGATGGACACATTCAAAACTAATTATTTATTATGTCATGTTATTTTGGTACACTCCAAAACGCTCTGTAGAAAGCAGTACAAAACAACCACTTGAACATTGTTTATGGAAGCTGAATTCGCGTCGCGTCTCTGTGCTCGCGGGGCCTTAATAAATCGCGCTACCTTCTAAGGCATTAATATCCATTACGACGAGTTCTCCTTCGGCGTACATAAAGCTAAGACCGGTAAAGTGCTCCTACTGTTTATAAATTATTGGACGGGCATCGCGGTCGCTCGGCCGGCCGGATCGCGATGTTCCCGAGAATTCAGCTCGGAAGGACGGTACGCTACGTGTCGTCCTGGCCACCGAAAGGATACCGCTGTCTTAGTATAGTGCGTTACATACAATATGTTACGCATGTTATGTTTACTTGTTTTTGCCTTCCTAAGTTAATATAAATGCAGGCAAAAGTGGTGTGCAACTGCAAAATCAAAGAATTTGGGTTCACCGGTGCTTGACAAACGCATTATGAATATTTGTTATGGCTCAGTGCTCTAAAATGTTCAAGCCTCCGTAATAATAATAATAACAAGATATTTATTCCAACCATATAAATTATATGTACCAATGAAATAATACAACTTACAACAAAAAATAAAAAAAAAAAACAAAATAAAATAATATTT
The DNA here is from genome assembly GCA_963966075.1 of Aphodius sticticus. NCBI lineage: Eukaryota > Metazoa > Arthropoda > Insecta > Coleoptera > Scarabaeidae > Aphodius > Aphodius sticticus. Next base: position 39,895,417 of record OZ014508.1, on the reverse strand, counting down.
AAACGGCAACTGACCTTGATCTTTCACGACTGGAAACATCTATTCACCTGTTTATGTAGAGCTTTACTTGGAAATGAATTGAATTATGGAGAGATCTTAATGATACGAGATAAAAGTAGAAAAAAGATCAGGAAATCTTAAAATAAATTTTGGGTTAAGGGAAATGATGGCACGTTATTTTCGTACAATAAATTATTTGAAAGATTGAATTTTCTAATTTCTTCGGATTTCTATATTTTGTTTTGTTACATAGCAAACACAAGATTATTAATAAATATCTCACTTTGTAATTCAAAAAATAAGACCGCGCTTGCCACACTTGTGCAATCTTGTAGTGCAAATTATCACTATGAATTTGTTTTTTATATCGGTCTGTTGTAATCCTTGTCCCTTTTTGTTTAATCACGTGATAGCAAAAAAATTGCAAATAAGCAGTTACAATAAACGCGTTAAAATAGTAAATATTGAGGTCACCTTCGTGTATGCTATTACCAACCTCTCAAATAGGAGGTCTTCGTCAGCCGTGAATCCTTAACGATAATACTTACGATACTCCGTTTTGCACCAAAAAAAATATGTTAGAAATTACGGAAAGGTCTTTAAATGCTCTTGTGGCTTTAGAGTCGTTAGACTTTTATTTTAAATCCAAGTAATATTTATTTCATGTTTTACTTAATGTACTACTTTCTGTATCTCAGTTTTAATAAAAGCTACATCCTTTGTGTCTATATTTTGGGTAACGTTTTATTTCTAAAATATACAAACAAATGAATGGCTAAAATTACGTATTCCTTATTTTTTATTCTAGTTTATTTTCGGAAAGTTGTGGTATTTTCTTGAGATTTTGAATTTGGTTTTTATAAACCTTCGTTTGCAGGACACTGAATTAAAATGTAATAAAATTTTAACTTTACAGTCTGTTGAAGCAAACGTTAATTTCTACAAAGTAATAATAATAATAGTTTTAAGTTCTGGTTTAAATGGAAAATATAAAATACAAGCCATAAATGCATATGCAATTCCAATATTTCGGTACACTGTTGGAGTTGTAAACTGGACGTAGAAGGAAATACGCGATTTGGACATTAAAACTAGAAAACAGTTAACATGAAATTTTATGTTTCATCCAAGGTCTGATGTCTGCAGGCTATACCTGCGACGTTTAGATGGAGGTCGTGGCTTGCAGCAATTGGAAAATATTTATTATTTGGAAATGTTGAATTAGGAAATTTTATAAAGACCACCAAGGAGGATGAAGTCATTAAACAATTAATTAGGGATACTTCTGGTCAATAATTAGTCAATAATTAGTAAACATAGTCTAATTTTAGAAAAATTTCAGATGGAAGAAGTAGATAATTATGGAACTAAAATTTAAGTGGAGAGTTTAAAGCGAGATATTAAGTTAAGAATGAATCAGAAAATGAGAGAGGATTATGTTAGTAAGCCAATGCATGGTCAATTTTTAAAAATTGTGGATGGTGATGGCATTTCAAAGTCCGGATCGTTATCTTGGGTTTGTGATGGGAATATTAAGGCGGAAACGGAATCGTCTATAATAGCGGCGCAAGATCAGGCAGTACGTACCAAATATCATGAACAGAAGATTATGAGCATTGCTCATGATGGGAGTTGTAGACTGTGTCATCCGCTCTATCATTTATTGTCGGCATGTCCAGTCAATGGATGTGTCTCGGTGGTATGACCACATTCCTGTTGTGAGTAGCGAATATATTACCATATTATTAAACATGTTTGTTGTCACTGATAGAATACTTGATGCTAATAAGCCAGATATAGTGGTAATTTCCAGACGAAGTTGTGCACGTTCATAGAGGTCTCGGTACCTGCTGATGCGAATGTTGTAAGGAAGGAGCTTGAAAAACAACTTAAATATAGGGATCTCTCATTAGAAGTTCAGCGTATGTGGGGAATGAAATTGAACATTGTTCCGGTGATTGTAGGTTCATTGGGAGCAATTACTCTAAATTATAGTAAACATGTGAAGGAGTTGCCGTGCAAAATTTCGCCCTGGGAAATTCAAGAAATTACGGTTTTGAGAAGCGCGAATAATTTGTGGAGTGTTTTATCATAAAGAACCCTAAATCTGCTGCTCAATATTTCATCTTTACCTTCCTTTAATGTATATTTATTTATTATTAATATAATGTATGTGTTTTTATTGACCTCTGCACAACGCTGCAAGGGGTTTCTGCAGTTTTCCTTTACTTCGTAAAGAAAAATTTATTACTTTATCATACGCAGTATGTAAAGTATTGTAATCGTGACAAAAAAAAATTTTGAGATTTTAGCGGAAATATGTCTTTTTGGGTCCCCTGAACATTTTTGACCAAGGTACAAAAAAATGTCTGTGTGTGTGTATGTGTGTGTGTGTGTGTGTGTACCCGTTTTTGTGGCGACGATTCCGGAGAAACTACTACACTGAGAAAACTGTATAGTAAAAAGTGTATTATAGCCAAAAGTATTTTAATATCTATAAATGTGTATGTTAGAAACACATATTCCATTTAATAAATGGTAAAGTTCACGTATTGTAAGTATCATTTGAATTTGAATTTGAAATATTATAATTCTGTATCTTCATTTTTATGAAACATTATTATAGCATCACTAAATCACTAAATTACTGAAACTAAAATACGAGTACTTAAATTTTATAGGGTTACATTTTAAAAATTAAGATACACTTTTATTACCTTTAAAATACTATATTTGAATTTGTATCTATATTTTGCCTATAAAACCATCCCTTATATATTATAATATTGTATGTTACCATTTATAATGTAGAGTATATGTGGCTTATTAGAAAGGGTACGTATAGATGGCGCGTTAGTTCACTCTCCTCCTATAAAGCCACCACCTTTGGCTATATAAGGCCAGAAGGAATATGGCGAAAGCATAGGCGTAAGTACTTCATTATTGTGTTAATATAAATGAAGCATTTATTCTGTAAACTCAAACAAGTGTAGAACAAGTGAAAGTATATTATTGAAAACATACATTAAGGTATCGGATCCTTAAAAAATGTATTTAAAATATGGTATTGAAATATCTATACAACTAACTATATATTAAAAATTACTATAGGTAACCATTTACATGCAATTCAGTATCTTAACATTTAAAACTGAGTATTTTAATTTTTATAAATCGAGTTTATGCTATTTAAGTACCTATATTAAGATTTAAAATATTCATATTTTATTGTTTATATATATGATTATACCTTTTATAACATCATATTATAAGATCTACTATAAGACAGTATTATAACATTTCATATACTGTACTTAACATATGCGTATTAGAAGACTTATAACTCAATATTCTTGTCACAAATGGTAATATAATTTATCATAAGCATTATGAGAATTATTATAATGGTTCCTTAACAGTTTTCTCAGTGTAAAGGTATCGGGACGAAACTGCATATTTAGAAGTTTCATAACCAAACTTAGAGCTGAAAAGCTTTCTGTTGAAAAGGGTCCAAAGGAACTGGTGGTTTACTCTTAGCATTTTTCGAAGATTTTGCAAATGAGCCGCTATTTGTGTAATGTCGTCAAAATAGTTAAATAATAAATTAAAGGAGAGGAAATTTTCTATAATTTATGTATATGACATTCTTTGGTAGAATTTATAGTTTAGCTGCATGACCAAATTCTATTTCATCGAAATCGGTCGTACTGTATTAAAACTAGTAGCCAGGATTTGTCAGATTTTTTGATTCTAATGACAGTACGTAGTGTCAAACGCTAATGTTTCGACAATAACTTCTGTCAATATAAGCTGCATTCGGATATTGTATTACACTTTTTACCAGTCCCTGCGTCTTATCCTATTCGACCAATGTTAAATTATTCCGCGTATGAAAGGCGATGGGTAGATTGTTTTTGTAAGCTATGCGCAGGCGCGCTGACTCAATTTGACCGCGAATTTTAAACAACATTGTTGCGCCCTAATTTGCGCATGCGCGTAGACCTCACGCATGCGCGTAGAGCACGTTGGACTTGTAGAAAGAAATAGAATAGAGCATTTTCCATCTCGCTTTGAATCCTGAACAACCTCTCCGTCTAGCCGCAATATAAGTATGTATTACATATATTCTTTTTACACCCAATAAGACGTAAGTGTCATTTGGACCGGTGTACCCGGTGTCAACGGAGTACAATATCCGAACGCAGCTTTAATCGACATAAGTATCTGTCTAGTTCTACTAGTTTTATTTTAATGCAGACATGGCCGATCTCGATCAAATAGAATATCATGCAGCTAAACTATTAATTTTATATATAGTATGATAAAATCATGTGCCTGGCCACATAAGATTTTTTTTTATTTTCAAAGCATAAACGGCGTTGTTTTTCCAAATTGAGTTGAGCTGCAGTAATACCCACAAAGGCAGTACCCTAGGATACAGCGAAGCTCGGTACTACCAATCTGCCCTTCATTTGCTCTTCATTTATTTTCAAAATCTATTAGTGTAATTTTAGTACTTATATGTTGTATCTAAATTATATTATCTAGGTTTAATATATTTAATGAGATGTATCAGAGAGTTCCAATAAATAATAATAATAATAAAAATAATTCGAACATTGACGAGAGTGAAACCACAAACTAAGAAAACTTGTGAATATTACTAAAATCCAGGGTTGCGTTTAAAAAGGATATGCAGCCAAACATGTTTCATGATTGCACCCAATGTTTCATAATTTTTAATCAGCTTTTTTTGAATGCTGCTGACATTGTCTTGTAGCCATTCATTAGTATACAATAAACTCCAGTTCGGGGACAAACTGTTTGACCGAGGGCAGAAAATGTTTGCCCTCGGTGGGATGAACCAATCCGGAACTAATGCGTATGAGCCATACCTCTCACCCATACGCTTGTACCCCCCCCCCCCCCCCCCACCATGAATCCGCTGTTATACGTGAATGTTGAGGTGTTAGCATTAATACCACCTTAGAGTAAACAAAACAAAAAATATCCGGCTCAATACTATCAAGTCTGTGACTGATTTTATGAATATTGGTTAGTGCTTCTTCGTATATTTGTTTATAACCACCAATAATCACACACACACACACACACACACACACACACACACACACACACACACACACACACACACACACACACACACATATATACCGGGTTATCAAATTGAAACGTCTAGAAAAAAATACTAATTTCCGATAAACACGCACCAATACTTACTTCCCCTTCGGCCCGAAACCAATTCGAGCGTTTTCATTGGTTACTGTTTATTATGCTTCGGTCTACAAACCAGTGGCGTACATGCGGTCAAAGCAGCTGATAGAGGCATAATAGAGGTTAGTTTCGTGTTGTCGCTATTGAACAGTTATTCAAACTTTTATTGTGAATTATGGATTACAAATTACCGTGATTGTGAGCTAGCATGCCTTACACAACATAACAAGATACTTTCATAGTGGAGGCCTACTTCAGAAATGGTGATAAGCAGGAAAATGGACAGTGGGAATATTCCGTAAATTTATGCGCGGAGGAAGTGAATTTAAGTTGTCCCTATCTAGAGGTTCACATGCCCACCTTGTTTCGACACATAAATCGCCTTATTAACAAATTCCGGGTCACAGGATCTGTGGACAGGAGCACTGGCGGAGGACATGTAAACGTTCTGATCTTCTAGATCAGCGTTTCTCAATCCTGTGTTCCGCGGAGTCCTATGAGCGGAGCGGAGTCCTATGCGGCTGACGTGTGCGGGAGGACAGTGGAAGATTGAGATTGAAGATTGAGAAACGCTGTTCTAGATGATACCAGGGCTGATGTTGAACAAAGCCCTAATACATCAATACAAAGGAGAGCATAACAAGCAGATAGGCACACACGTTAATATCACCATAGGTTTTAAATTCCTAATAACTAATATATTTTTAGGTATTTCATATGGTACGATGCACACAGCAGTGGAAAAAAAGTTAAAAATGCACCATACAAGGTGTCACTCGTCCAAGAATTACTTCCATTGGATTTTAGACGAAGAGTGGAATTTTGCAACTGGGCTAGGGACATTCTGGATGTCAACACCTTCGATTTAACTTTTTTTTCGATGAGGCGTGGTTTAGTAAGAAATTCTATAAGGATAGTTATTTTTTATTCCTATAACACGTTTGGCCAAAAATTCTTTCAAAGTGTTGTGCTGCGTAAGGATTTTCTCTGCAGTTTGTCATCTGGAGTTTCATCAAAAATTTGAGTCAGTTGTAACTACTTTGTAAGTCGCAAATATTCCGTGTGTGTTTTCTTAAGTCAGCTACACGCGTAACGATAAATCGTAGCAATTTAACTATGCAGACCGACCACGCAGGTTTATCTAACGTGTGTGTGGCAAATTGTAGCGATTTATCTCTACGATTTACCATACACTCGATTGCTAAATATGCACAGTTAAATCGCTACGATTTATCGTTATGTGTATCGCCAGCTTTAGTCGGTAGTTTTTTTTTTCATTTACCGTCACAATTTTATATAAGTTACTTTACATTTATCAACAATGTTGTGGCCGACATTTTGGTATTTTCATAAATGATTTAGTACTTAACTACTTATTATACGTTTTATGGCTAAAAAATAAATTAATAGACAGCTACAAACAAAACCTATTGCATATTAGTGTAATAATTTATTCTACAACAAAGCTATGTAATCAAATATATGTGTTATATCTTACTTCCTTTTTAAATAATAAATGTATTCTACCTTGTAATTGTTGTTTTTATTATTACTTTTAAGTTAAGTTTGAATTATTCGCTAAGATACATATTTTGTTCATGGACGTCTGTATAGGCAACTATAATTGCGTAAATGTACGATCGGCTGCTTCCACTTCGTACTTTTGCATACATACCCCCACGAGACGAGTCGCACATTTCGGAAGTAAGTAGGTATTGGTATGCGTTTAGCGGAAAACAGTATTTTTTCATAGACGCTTCAATTAGATGATCCGAGATACACATATATATATATATATATATATATATATATATATATATATATATATATATATATATATATATATATATATATATATATATATATATATATATATATATATATATATATATATATATATAATGGATGTTAATTCTTGCAGAAACCTGCATATATTGATATGAAAATTTGAAATAGTTAATACAAGATGGCGGTAATTTTTTAAGTTAAAAACTACAGCCACGCCTGGGATTCGAACCCAGATTGTCGGACCGGCAATCCGTACATCTGGGTTCGAATCCCAGGCGTGGCTGTAGTTTTTTAACTTAAAAATTACCGCCATCTTGTATTAACTATTTCAAATTTATATATATATATATATATATATATATATATATATATATATATATATATATATATACTAGAAACTCAACGTTAAGTAAAGCCTACTTCTTACCTAAAATACATAAAGATGGTACACCACTTAGACCCATCATTACAGCTTCAGGTTCAGCGACTTATAAACTATCAAAACATTTAGCTGACATTCTATCTGTGTCTTTCCTTAATACCACCGACTATAATGTTACAGATTCGTTTGATTTTGTTAACAAAATAAAAAATGTAGTAATTCCCCCTAATTATACTTTGGTTTCATTTGATGTGGTCAGTCTATTCACGAACATACCGCTTGATCTGGTCACTGACATTGTTGTTGAGAAATGGGATTTAATAAAGCCCAACTGTTCTTTCTCGTTGGAAACTTTCATTGAGACATTGAAGTTTATTTTCTCAAACGTGTTATTCACTTTTAATGATCAATGTTATCTACAAGTGTTTGGTACCCCAATGGGTTCCCCTATTAGTCCCATCCTAGCTGTTATTGTGATGGATTATGTATTAGACCATACCCTGCCATTTTTTAGTTTCCACATACCTTTTTTGTATAAGTTTGTTGATGACATTGTCACTTGCGTTCCGATTGGTGAGGTGGAGGACGCGTTGACGATCCTTAACGGTTTTAATGGGAGTATACAGTTCACGGTTGAGGTGGAGACTGCTGGTTGCGTTCCTTTTCTGGATTGCAGGGTTTTGAGCGTGGGAGGCGGTTCTGTTTCTATTGACTGGTACACAAAGCCAACTTACTCTGGTCGTTACATAAATTTCCACTCAGGTCATGCCTTCAGCCATAAGATTAATACCATTACCGCCATGAAGAATCGTGTACTAAAAATCTGTGACCCACAATTTCAGCCTTCAGCACTAAAAAAACTTCAGAACGTATTCTTGAATAACGGTTTCCCATTGAAATTGGTCAACAAGATATTATTTTCCACGTACACTAATTCTACTGACACTGGGAGCATATTTGATCCTCCCAGCGACCAAGTGCCTTCTTACATCAAATTAATGTCATTACCCGTTGTAACGAGCAAACTTGTGAAAGTTTTTCAACCGTTAATTTCTGATAACATAAAAGTAGTTCACCATTATCCATTCAAATTAACAAGAATATTTAGTAAAATTAAAGATGTAACACCCTTACTTTTTAAATCAAATGTAGTTTATTGTATTCCGTGTAACGATTGTGGGGGCAAATATGTTGGTCAAACTAGTCAGTGGCTTCGGAGCCGTATTAACTTGCATAAAAGTGATTGTAACACAATGAAGACCAGATGTGCATTGGCTTGTCATGCTTTGCAGAATAACCATACTTTTGATTTCAATAATGTTCAAATATTAGATACGGAGTGCAATTACCACAATAGAATGTTTTTAGAAATGTATAATATAAATTGCACTGATAACACCGTAAATTTTAAAAAAGATACTGATTCTTTAAGCATTATTTATTCGAACATCTTACAATTTGACAAAAACCGTCACAACACAAGAACCAATTCAATTAGCAGTAATTCAAGCCTAGTTTTCTGACCCCACTGGTTTAGGGAATTTTCTTGTGTGACGTGACTGTACAATTTTCACTCCACACAACGGTTTGCGCTGGCAACATCTGTCGTCCTGTTTGTTTTGATGTGCGTACACGTGTTGTGTTAAGGTTATTATGTTCACCGAAAAGATGTTTAATCGCGTCTTTAAATGAAAATGTTAACCTTCAAAGTTCTTGCCGCCTCATGTAACTCCACGTAAGTGTTTTTTGTTTGATTTTTGTTGTTTCGATGGCTCATTTTGTGCTTGTTCCTTCGTTGTAGAATTTTTTATTGCCTGAAGAAGAGCCCATAACGGTTCGAAATATAGCAATCAACAAAGAAAGCGAGTTTCTCAATTATTAACTGATCGAACACCCAACTAACCTCCTCTCTACAGTATCACGATCAAAGAAGCTTATATTCAACTTCATTACGATTAATTATGGGTTTCTACAATGATATCAAGCTACGATATGGACATGCTGTCGTCGTTCTTATGAAGCAATTAAACAACGTAAACACCAGGCTGGCTAAGATGAGAAACCGTTTGACTTTTTTGATGCGATGTAAGAAGATGAACGTAACCCCAAGGCACATCAGCGATGGAATGAAGACTACTGTCGCTCTACTAGAGACAACGGACCGCGTACTCCTCAGAAAAATTAATAGGTTCACAAATAAATTAAAGACGTCCACTATCAGTCTGGAAATACAAATAACCCTAAATAGTATCAGTAAGTTGGAATTGATGATGTATGAGTTGAATGTGCGTGTGAAGAGTGACTTGCCGTTTCATGTTTGGTCTAGTTTTCATGATTCGCTGGTTTTGAGTTATAAAAAAGTTTTTAGTCAAGTCAGGTTAACCAACAAAAGTAAATTTCAGAGATTACTCAACCAGTTTGACCGTGATAATAGTAAGATATTTATTGATAACACGAAGTGGATCGTCAACCTTTCTTCCACCAGTGTACCCGTTGACGTCATTGATCTTTTGTCGCTGGGACCCAAATTCTGCTTGCCTGGTAACAGAAACAATGTTAATATAAGACGCTTGTTGATGGAAGTCGAGAACATTTTGACACGTTGCTCTGAGGATGATAGGGATGTGGTAAGAGCTCAGGTCACTAACATCGTGACAAATTTTTTAAACACTCCCGTCAACGTGTCAGTATTGGACTCACAACTATTCAATTCATTAAATAAGACGACACAGTTCCTTAAGAACAACCCCGACATCTTGGTTACCAGGGCAGATAAGGGAGCGACCACGGTTATCATGGATAAGAATCAATATTTGACTAAGGCGGAAAAAATGCTTGGCGATGAGACAACTTATAGGAAAATTAATGGTAATCCTCTTGCTTCTACACAGGACAAGCTTAACAATTTCTTAAAAAGGTTAAACAGGGATAAGCACATAAGTAAGGTGGATCTTGAGAGACTGACTACTAGAAACTCAACGTTAAGTAAAGCCTACTTCTTACCTAAAATACATAAAGATGGTACACCACTTAGACCCATCATTTCAGCTTCAGGTTCAGCGACTTATAAACTATCAAAACATTTAGCTGACATTCTATCTGTGTCTTTCCTTAATACCACCGACTATAATGTTACAGATTCGTTTGATTTTGTTAACAAAATAAAAAATGTAGTAATTCCCCCTAATTATACTTTGGTTTCATTTGATGTGGTCAGTCTATTCACGAACATACCGCTTGATCTGGTCACTGACATTGTTGTTGAGCAATGGGATTTAATAAAGCCCAACTGTTCTTTCTCGTTGGAAACTTTCATTGAGACATTGAAGTTTATTTTCTCAAACGTGTTATTCACTTTTAATGATCAATGTTATCTACAAGTGTTTGGTACCCCAATGGGTTCCCCTATTAGTCCCATCCTAGCTGTTATTGTGATGGATTATGTATTAGACCATACCCTGCCATTTTTTAGTTTCCACATACCTTTTTTGTATAAGTTTGTTGATGACATTGTCACTTGCGTTCCGATTGGTGAGGTGGAGGACGCGTTGACGATCCTTAACGGTTTTAATGGGAGTATACAGTTCACGGTTGAGGTGGAGACTGCCGGTTGCGTTCCTTTTCTGGATTGCAGGGTTTTGAGCGTGGGAGGCGGTTCTGTTTCTATTGACTGGTACACAAAGCCAACTTACTCTGGTCGTTACATAAATTTCCACTCAGGTCATGCCTTCAGCCATAAGATTAATACCATTACCGCCATGAAGAATCGTGTACTAAAAATCTGTGACCCACAATTTCAGCCTTCAGCACTAAAAAAACTTCAGAACGTATTCTTGAATAACGGTTTCCCATTGAAATTGGTCAACAAGATATTATTTTCCACGTATACTAATTCTACTGACACTGGGAGCATATTTGATCCTCCCAGCGACCAAGTGCCTTCTTACATCAAATTAATGTCATTACCCGTTGTAACGGGCAAACTTGTGAAAGTTTTTCAACCGTTAATTTCTGATAACATAAAAGTAGTTCACCATTATCCATTCAAATTAACAAGAATATTTAGTAAAATTAAAGATGTAACACCCTTACTTTTTAAATCAAATGTAGTTTATTGTATTCCGTGTAACGATTGTGGGGGCAAATATGTTGGTCAAACTAGTCAGTGGCTTCGGAGCCGTATTAACTTGCATAAAAGTGATTGTAACACAATGAAGACCAGATGTGCATTGGCTTGTCATGCTTTGCAGAATAACCATACTTTTGATTTCAATAATGTTCAAATATTAGATACGGAGTGCAATTACCACAATAGAATGTTTTTAGAAATGTATAATATAAATTGCACTGATAACACCGTAAATTTTAAAAAAGATACTGATTCTTTAAGCATTATTTATTCGAACATCTTACAATTTGACAAAAACCGTCACAACACAAGAACCAATTCAATTAGCAGTAATTCAAGCCTAGTTTTCTGACCCCACTGGTTTAGGGAATTTTCTTGTGTGACGTGACTGTACAATTTTCACTCCACACAACGGTTTGCGCTGGCAACATCTGTCGTCCTGTTTGTTTTGATGTGCGTACACGTGTTGTGTTAAGGTTATTATGTTCACCGAAAAGATGTTTAATCGCGTCTTTAAATGAAAATGTTAACCTTCAAAGTTCTTGCCGCCTCATGTAACTCCACGTAAGTGTTTTTTGTTTGATTTTTGTTGTTTCGATGGCTCATTTTGTGCTTGTTCCTTCGTTGTAGAATTTTTTATTGCCTGAAGAAGAGCCCATAACGGTTCGAAATATAGCAATCAACAAAGAAAGCGAGTTTCTCAATTATTAACTGATCGAACACCCAACTAACCTCCTCTCTACAGTATCACGATCAAAGAAGCTTATATTCAACTATATATATATATATATATATATATATATATATATATATATATATATATATATATATATATATATATATATATCACCTCTTAACAAACGTTATAAACACCCTGTGTATGTACCACAATTGTATGGCTCCATATTAATAAACTGATAAAACATATCGGTTAAGTGAATTACTTTGTTAAGTAAAAATGCTGGGTTCGATGAATTTAATTAATTTATTCGGGCATTTGCCCGAATATACCCATAGATGAAAAATGGAGCTATTTCTAACCAAATTGAATTACTTTGTATCATTTCGAATACTTCTGCTTTCAAACAAAAGAAGAAATAACTAAAAAAAAACTGCTTTTATTTTTTTTCGGACCTGTGGAATTATTGTCTTTCATTCAAAAACCCTAAAGTTTGAGTTGTTAAAATGTGCGCTCAGGCGTTTCTCATCAAGGGAAATAAGTTTTACGTATCTTTATCAGCCGAAGAATCACTCCACTCTATTGGGACAGCCTTTATATCCTTTAACTAATTTTTGTAATCTTATACACTAAAATTGTAAATGTATCTCATATGATTGAGCAAAAAATTTCGATCTTGTGATGATCATATCCACCTTTTCCGTAGCTATTTGTTGTGGGTTGCGTGTAAGGTTTTCTATTTGGCGCAGTATATAATGTAGGTAGAGAGAATACGAAGCGACCCAGCGTTTTTTTGCATACGCAAGGACGGAGATGCTTAGCAGTCAAAGGATCCGACTCTTGGTGGAGACTGGAGCGGCCGTCCTCAGTGCCAGAGTTTTTTTCTCACGCGAAAAGCGGAGGTTCTCGCCGCCGCCGCGGGGGTACGTAAATTACCAAAGAACAAACGGCTGACACGACCTCAAGCCGTGTCAACTGCCCGCCGGACACAAAACGTTTCGTCCCATTATTTCGGCATGGAAAAAGGAAGAAAACCCTACGCGAACGATGCTCTTGTAAGCTATTTATGGTATTTAAGTCAGTAAAATTATCGGATCGTTCGGCGTTCTCTATAATATAAATGAAAAATATATATTTACGGAGGATTGCAGAAGTTGAAATAGAAATGTTCAATCCTTGTTGCAGGTCGGTTTTATTTGTTGTAATCGGCTATTGTACAGAGACTCCATTGTGCAGAGACGGCAACGGCAAAAACTTGACCATTTCCGAAATATGGCCTTCACAACGTCATGAAAAGTCTTATGTTATACCTACCTTGTTTTCTTGCGGAAATGCACCAAAACTAGTGAAAGCGTTTTATTTAAGCACTTCCCTTCATTTTGATGGGATTTTTCTAAAATTAGGATCATTTACTAGCGTATATTTGAATACATAATTACAGGTGGGTATTAGGTACATAAGGATACTTCTTAATCTTCTGATATGATGTATAAAATATGATGCACTGTCATGTTATCAAAGAATTGGCTAGCGGAACGGTTTACCCAGCACATAAATACGTTATTACTCTCACGTCCTTTGACGTAAACGATCTAAAAATCAATAAAATGATCAGTAAAAAGATGCTAAAATACCCAATTCGCTCATCTTTGACCGTAAATAACAGACGTAGACACAATATCGTACCGGTTTTTATTTCTTAGTTTACGTCTGTTATTTCAAATGGACCCCGAACTTCAGTTAGCTGTCGGTGTTTTAAGACCACTAGTTTTTATAAAAAGCTAAACCTGTTTCTAGTTTTTATATTTATCAAATTGATTTTAGCCATCCTTTTAGATTTTAGATTGATTCTGCCTAATATTGTCTAACTCTTCGCCGACTTTTGTTTCTAATAGATCTAGGTCACTGTGTTCTCTGTAAGGAAAAGTAATTTGAAATGGAAGTTTTCCGAAATAACAGATTTCAGTTCAGATTTCTTGTAACTGTTTAAACCTATTAAAAGAATCAGTTTCCGTTAGATCTTTATGGTAGTTATCAGTATGGTTCATTTTGCTAATGTTTTCAATGTATTGAGGCCGGGAGTCGGTAGTATTCTTTATTTTTATGCGATTTGTTGGTATTAAGTTTACTAGGTTTATGTATAATATCGAAGTTAAACTGCTAGTGTCCTCTGATAAAAGTACTAGCGGGCACCTTTAAGGACAATAGGTAGGTCAGGTGTGCGTGGTCTGTGATAAGGTTAAACTCATTCCCAGACAGGTACGGTCTGAACTGTTTTAAGGCCCACAAAATGGTTTTTGTTTTGTTTAGCGTTCGAAACCCATGCGATTTCGCGTTGAGACAGGACAGCAGCCAGTGCAACATTGGATAAATGGGTCGAAAGAATAAACGGTTTATTGAAATCCGGGTATGTGACTTAGATAAAACAACAAGGTACATATAAAAAAAAATCGCCCATTTTCGGCATTTTTTTAACCCCCTTGCCCCTTTTCTACTGCTTACTACACTTATACTACCTATACGGTTACCCTTCTAAATAGGTCATAATGTTTCATGTTAGAAAATTGGGTTACCCACCGTTAGCCTTCGAACAGATCGACTTGGACCAGAAACAACGCGGTATAAACAATATAATAATAATAATAATAATAATAATAATAATAATAAAAACTAAAAAAAAAAAAAAAAAAAAAAAAAAAAAAAAAACTAGAAAACAGTTAACACTAAATTTTATGTTTCATCCTAGGTCTGATGTCTGCAGGCTATACCTGCACCGTTTAGATGGAGGTCGTGGCTTGCAGCAATTGGAAAATATTTATGATTTGGAAATGTTAAATTTAGGAAATTTTATAAAGGCCAACAAGGAGGATAAAGTCATTAAACAATTAATTAGGGATACTTCTGGTAAGTCAATAATTAGTAAACATAAACTAATTTTAGAAAAATTTCAGGTGGAAGAACTCGGTAATTATGAAAATAAAATTTCAGTGGAGAGTTTAAAGCGACAGATAAAGTTAAAAATGAATCAGAAAATGAGAGAGGATTATGTTAGTAAGCCAATGCATGGCCAATTTTTAAGAATTGTGGAGGGTGATGGTATTTCAAAGTCTGGATCGTTATCTTGGCTTTGTCATGGAAACATTAAGGCTGAAACGGAATCCTCTATCATAGCGGCGCAAGATCAGGCAATACGTACAAGATATCATGAACAGAAGATTATGAAAGTTCCTCATGATGGGAGTTGTAGACTGTCATCAGGCTCCGGAACATGTCTATCATTTGTTAGCGGCTTGTCCAGTCTTAGCTGAGTCGCATTACATTGCTAGGCATGATAGGGTGGGAACATACATACATTACAACTTGTGTTTAGGTTTAGCAATGGTTGTGTCTCGGTGGTATGACCACGTTCCATCTCCTGTTGTGAGTAATGATCATATTACCATATTATGGAACATGCCTATTGCCACTGATAGAATGCTTGATGCTAATATGCCAGATATCGTGGTAAAGGATTTCCAGAGGAAGGTATGCACGTTCATAGAAATCTCGGTACCTGCTGATGCGAATGTTGTAAGGAAGGAGCTTGAAAAACAACTTAAATATAAGGATCTCTCAATAGAAGTTGGACGTATGTGGGGAATGAAAGTAAACATTATTCCGGTGATTGTAGGTTCATTGGGAGCAGTTACTCTAAATTATAGTAAACATGTCAAGGAGTTACCGTGCAAAATTTCGCCCTGGGAAATTCAGGAAATTGCGGTTTTGGGAAGCGCGAATATTTTGAGGAGAGTTTTATCATAAAGCATCCTAAATTTACTGCTATCGTACTACTTTTCATCTTTACCTTCCTTTGTATATGTCTATTAATAAATATCTGCATGTGTTTTTACTGACCTGTACACAACGCTGTACGGGGTTTCCACAGTTTTCCTTTGCTTTGCAAACTTGTGTTGCAAAGCATAAATGGCGTTGTTTTTCAAAATTGGGTTGAGCTGTGGTGATACCCGCAAAGGGAGTACCCTAGGCTTCAGCGAAGCTCGGTACTACCAATTTGCCCTGATGATCCTCATTACTTGTCAAAATCTATTAGTGTAATTTTAGTATTTATATGTTGTATCTAAATTATATTATCTAGGTTTAATGTATTTAATGAGATGTATCAGAGAATTCCAATAAATAATAATTAAATAATACCAAAATGGAGACGGAAAAGACACAATACGCGGTGGCACTGCACAACATGGTCACTGAAAGGTTCCCGGAACTAAGGACGAAAACGGCACAGAACATTGTCGACCAAAGAAGGGCGCTCATGTCAAACGACAGGTTGAAACCAGACACCATTGATCGAATAAGACAAAGAGCTAGGCACGTACTGGGCGAAAATGGTGAGACTGAACCCCAAGCACAGGGAGAACGGGATGCAGCACCGGAAAATATATTACAGATGGACGCTGATGAACCCCAAGAACAGGGGGAACGGGATGCAGCACCGGAAAATATATCACAGCTGGACGCGGATGAACAAAAAACGCACGATGAGTTCGAGCGAGTATATTTTATGTATGAACATACTGACCCACTTGGTCGACCACAACTACCAAAACTGAAAGTTTCGCAGACAGCAATACAGACAACGATAACTGCAAACAAGATAATTTCCGCGCGAATCAGAGAGGGCGACGCGCTGCAGACGATACATACCCTAGTATATTGCGGAGCGATGACTACCCTAACAAGAAATGGACAAAAGGTGGACTGCGATAGAACCCACAATAGTAAAAGAAGGAAAGTAGACACTCAACCGCCATGGGAAAGAAGATATGATTCAAAGATCAAAGAGCTCAGAGAGCACATTGGACGACTTACACAATACATGAAAGGTAACACGAACCAAAAAACGGAGAGAGCAATTGAGCGTATCATAAGACAACATCAAAACGACGAGGATAAGACACACCTTCAAATTCTTGACCGACTAAAGCAAAAATTAGCGGCGACTGCCAAACGACTAAGAAGGTACCGAAAAAGCAAGGCGCGCAGAATCGAAAACAAGACCTTTAACAACAGCCAGACTGCTTTCTATCGGAGTCTACAAACAAAAAACGCACAGCAACTGCAGGGAACAGTGCCTACTGCAGACCAAATACGAGAGTTCTGGACAAGCATTTGGGAGAATAATGTAGAACAACAAAACGTAAGACTGGCGCAAAAAATTAAAAAGAAAAATATAAACACTCCAACAATGAACTCCCACGATATAACACCACTAGAAGTAACCGAAGCTATCAGAAGAACTCACAATTGGAAAGCTCCCGGACCAGACGGAATACATAACTTTTGGTGGAAAAGGTTTGTAAGTACGCACGGACCTCTCGCAGCGGCATATACCTATGTGATAAACTACCCAGAGAACATGCCAGAATATCTAACCACTGGTATTACATACCTCCTACCAAAGACAAACCCACCCCAGGATTTGCCTGAAAAGTACCGACCAATTACCTGCCTCCCAACCGCATATAAGATACTCACCTCAATACTATCCGACAAAATCTACCGCCATCTGGAGAACAACGAATTACTCCACGAGGAACAAAAGGGATGCAGAAGAGGATGACAGGGCTGCAAAGAACAGCTAGTCATAGACAATGTCATCACCGTTGATGCAAAGAAGCGTAAGAAGACATTATACACAGCATACGTGGACTACCAAAAAGCCTTTGACAGCGTTCCACATACTTGGCTCATTGACGTTCTGGGCATATATAAAATAGACCAAGTTCTTGTTAACTTTTTGGAGACCACCATGCAACGATGGAAAACAAACCTACATCTGAACACCGACACACAGCGCCTTAACATTGGCAGTGTGAACATCCGACGAGGAATTTTCCAAGGGGACGCCTTGAGTGCGCTTTGGTTTTGTTTGGCCCTGAACCCACTCACGCCAATCCTGAATGAAAATGGAAAGGGATACAACATAGGTTCGGATAGAGAACACCTAAGTCATCTAATGTATATGGATGACATTAAACTTTTTGCTAGCTCAGAACAGGACCTGAGGGAACTTCTTCGACTGACAAAATCTTTCAGCACAGGTGTCGGAATGACGTTTGGCCTACACAAATGCAGGATACATGCCATGGTAAAGGGGAAATGGCATAATGTGTGTGAACACACAATGGATGACGGAGGAGTGATTGAGGCAATGCAGAGAGACGAGCTGTACCAGTACCTGGGATACAACCAGAGTTCAGGAATTGACCAGAAACTGGCAAAAACAAAAATTACGGAGAAGTTTAACCAGAGACTACGCCGGATTATGGGTTCACACCTGACAGCTAGGAACAAGACAATGACGGTTAATACCTATGCTATACCCGTCCTAACCTACACTTTCGGAGTCCTGAAGTGGACTGGAACTGATCTGGAAGCCTTTAATACCCGTATGAGGACAACTGCCACGAAATACAGAATCCACCACCCGCGCAGCTCAACGCTTCGATTTCATCTGCCCCGCAAACAGGGAGGGAGAGGATTCGCAGACGTGCAGAGGCTGCATACCACACAAATCAATGGATTACGCAACTTCTTCAAGAACAAGGCACATACCAGTACTCTGCGTAAGATTACTGCCAAGCTAGACAGAAACATAACACCACTTAATTTGACAGCGAGAGATCCCGAAGAAGCGGCCGCACCAGCTAGCATTCAGGAAAAGATAAACACATGGAAGGGAAAAGCTTTACATGGTAGATACCCCAACCAGCTGGACGAAAACCATATCAATCGCGATGCATCACTATCATGGATGTGTAAGGGTAATATCTACTCAGAAACGGAAGGCTTCATGGTGGCCATACAAGACCAAGTTATACAAACCAGATACTACAGAAAACACATCCTGAAACAGACCTTAGATGTGAGATGCAGGAGATGTCGCGATAAACAGGAAACCATAGACCATATCATGACAGGGTGTACGGTTCTAGCACCAATGGAATACACTAAGCGACATGACAGCGTATGTAAAATAATCCACCAGGCTTTGTGTAAAAGAACCAACATCACCATAGAAACCGCACCCTACTATCAATACGTACCAGACAGTGTAGTTGAGAATGAACACCACCGCATCTACTATAATCGGAAAATATCAACAGATAAGCACCTACCTCACAATATGCCTGACATTGTAGTAACACATAAACACGACAAGAAAACGCTAATTATTGACATAGCAATGCCTGCAGCAGCAAACCTCCTAAAAAAGCACACGGAGAAGATCACAAAATACCTACCTCTAGCAGCAGAGATTAAGGACTTATGGCACCAAGAGAAGGTGGTGATTGTTCCCATCATCGTTGGAGCAACTGGAGAGATCCCAAAGACCCTTTTTGACGGCTTGAAGCTAATTGACGTACCAGAAACAACTTACCTACTGATACAGAAAGCGGTCATCCTGGAAACAACTAGCATTGTCCGTCAAGTTATAGATGCTGAGTAAGATATTATGTATGTGTTAGATAAAGCTGTGTAGAACGTGTCTATTTTATATATTCTGTATATTTTGTATATATATATATATATATATATATATATATATATATATATATATATATATATAACATCTATGTCTGCATTATCTTAATAAAAATAAATGCTACAGAGCCAATTACGGTTGCACTTTGCCCCGTAAATCGGTGAAAGTTTCCCAGCTCTTTAAGTTGAGGAAGTGAAACAAAATTCGATAATAATAATAATCATTATTGATCTTATCATTATCATTATTATCATTGATCTTCATTACTTTTCAAAATTTATTAGTGTATATTTTGTATTTATATGTTGTATCTAAATTATATTATCTAGGTTTAATGTATTTAATGACATGTAATTGCGGTTTTGGGAAGCGCGAATATTTTGAGGAGAGTTTTATCATAAAGCATCCTAAATTTACTGCTATCGTACTACTTTTCATCTTTACCTTCCTTTGTATATGTCTATTAATAAATATCTGCATGTGTTTTTACTGACCTGTACACAACGCTGTACGGGGTTTCCACAGTTTTCCTTTGCTTTGCAAACTTGTGTTGCAAAGCATAAATGGCGTTGTTTTTCAAAATTGGGTTGAGCTGTGGTGATACCCGCAAAGGGAGTACCCTAGGCTTCAGCGAAGCTCGGTACTACCAATTTGCCCTGATGATCCTCATTACTTGTCAAAATCTATTAGTGTAATTTTAGTATTTATATGTTGTATCTAAATTATATTATCTAGGTTTAATGTATTTAATGAGATGTATCAGAGAATTCCAATAAATAATAATAATAATAATAATAATGCCTTTATTAACATAACACAATACCAGATGTAACAAAAATAATATTTATATTTAGGGCGGAGTTCAGCACACTTGTTTCCAAATTGCCCTGCTCTTCCACTCAACCCCTTACGCAAACTAGAACGAAGACATAAATGTGCCAACAACAATATAACAATAATTCCGAGAAGTTATCAAAACAAAAACAAACAAAAAATTACTCTCGAGTCTAATTACGCGTAATTGCCGCAAATCCAACTCAACAAAACATCGCATATGCCAATAAGAAATAAAAATTTAAACAGCCTCCGATGTGCGCTCAATGCCTAAAGCCCCCCTGTTCAGCAAACAGACAACATTTCATCTTTCCCCTAAAACTCTCTAACGATATTTTTTTCATATCTTCCCCGGGACCATTGTACATGTGACTGACCTGGTAGGAGAATGACCGTTTATACAGTTCAGTGCGATGGGCAGGCGGAGCTAACAAACCCCTGAATCTTCAATTAAGGTTATGGACATCCGTTCTATAGCATATCTTCCGCATGAGGTATTGTGGGATTCTCGTGGACAGCACCTTATGATATAATATTGCTGCATGTAACACCCTAGTGTTATCCATGTTCAGCCACCCCAAATCGCCCAGCCCATTCGATACATGATCATACTTCCTCAAACCAAAAACAAATCGAACACATGCATTTTGGACACGCTGAACACGCAGCCTATCCGACACCGTCAGGCAAGGACCGTACACGGTATCACAATATGAGAACTTAGACAGAACCAACGAGGTACACAGCATAACCTTTATTGAGGTGGGTAGAATATGACGATGGTGGTATTTAGCTTTTAAGGCCGCATATGCCGACTGTACAACTCGGGAGACGTGAGCGCGAAACCAAATGTCAGGTTCGAAAGTCAGTCCCAAGTTCCGAGCCTGCGAAACAACCGGAATTACAACTCCATCCACCTCAATTTGAACCAAATCTTGAAATTTAGAAATATCCCCCCTTCTACCAAAAACCAAGACTTTTGACTTAGTAGGGTTCAGGATCAAACCATGTGCCCCCGCAAATGTTGCTAGTCGTGCCAGATCCTCATTTAGTTTGGCCAATCCATCCGCAATATCTGTAGGGTTAAATGACAAATAAACCTGTGTATCGTCTGCATAAAGGTGAACCGAACAATACTTAAACATTGACACGAACTCGGATGTGTATATTACGAACAGTTCCGGGGCCAAAATAGTTCCCTGGCCTAGCCCAACCGATAAGGCCCACGACGAATACATATATATATATATATATATAATTGAATACTATTGGCCGGGTGCGTGATGCAAGCGCCTCTACCGGGGTTGACGGGTACTATATCCACAAGGCGTAAATGGAGTAGTTCGCAACTATAGGTGTGTTTTATTGCCACCCGTGTGCAGTTCGTATCCATTCGAAATGATTCTTTTTTGAAGTGAATTGAACACGAGTAATACAACCCATTTGAGTGTACCTATCGCGCGCGCGCATACGCATTCGTGTTACGTGTAGTTAGGCCGACAGATTAAGTTTGTATCGGATATTTTGCATAAGACTTATTTATGCAATGAGTTAAGTACGAATTGCATATGAAGCCGTCTCACCTACGAAAACAAATACACATAACCTCTCCGAGATACAATCGCGACATGCATGTGACTGCAGACTGATACCTTCATCCTATTGGCTGATTTAATTTCAATTCATTTTGAGTACAACTGATCATCTTTTCCGGCTTGTCCTTCAGGGGTGAAGGGGGAACTGAATATGATCAGTTGAAATCTATTCACTTTCATTTTGAATGCGCAATAAAACGCTTTTTGAGACAAGTGAATACGTTTCAAAATGAAATGATCTGATTGCCAGTGGCAATAAAACACACCTTATATGTTACAGTTATCTGTGGTGTTTTAGTGCTCCAATCAAATTTGTATATAATATTGTTTTTTGGCGAATAGCTGTTACTAGTGAACTTTAAGAAGCGTTTATATTCGTGAGATTGAATAAAAGAAGTATAATTTAATTTACAATATATTATAAAATTTAATTATATAGGTAAGGTTATGTATCATGTACAATTAGTTTAGGTTAAGTTATTGATTGTTTGTGGTAACAAAATAAAACATAATGCGCCTTAAACTACTGCACATAGTGTGGGCCGGTTCTCAGTTTCTCCACCACGGGCGCCTAGATCGATTCTCAGGGGTATGCACAGGGTCGGTAAATTTTAAATAAATCAGAAATTACAGCCACAACCTGGATTTGAACCAGGTAATTGAATACTTTGGATATCCTACTTAGTAAAGTGTAGTTTGTTAACGCTAGATCTGTGATGTTTGGCAATATACGGTTATGCTAATATTATGGCAAAGAAAGCGTGGCGCAGACATATAAGTCTTAAGGACTTTTTGTGTTCCAGAACCAAGAGAAAATGAATCCAATACATTATAGGATTTATATTTTTAGCAGTTATTGCTATCTCCAGTTCTTAATAGTCTTTGCTATTTATTTATCCGCTTCCATAATATATAATAATAGAGTTTATTTCCATTGTGGCAACATGGTTACATTGGATGAGTAATTAATAACAATAGTATAAAAAATATAACAATATATGTACACACAACAGTATATAAAAACAACGCGCGTTGCTTTCAAAGGAACAAATTCAAACAAAACATGTACATTGAAATAAACGAACAACATGGGCGCCTACAAGTATCTATATGGCGCATGTCTGAAACTCTTGCAATGTATAAAAACATTTATCCAACAGAAACCTCTTTAAATACCTTTTAAAGCCTGTCAGGGACTCTACGTCTTTCACGTTAGCTGGTAGCGAATTAAATAGTTTGGACCCAGACAGTTAGGAGATTTTGCTTTGATAGTTAATCTGGCATAAGGCACCTGCAAGTCATCCCTCTGACGGGTGTTAACATTATGGATGTCAGACCGTTTTAGGAAACGGTTCTTATTTTTGAAAACAAATACGCACATTTCATAAATATACACTGAACACACAGTCAAAATATTAAAATTATTAAAAATAATTCTGCAGGATGTAGCACTATCTACCCCAGCCATTATGCGAACAATTCTCTTTTGGGCAACGAAAACATCCTGAACAGCGGACGACCCACCCCAGAAACATATGCCATACGCCAGACGAGAACCCACTTGGGCATGGTAAAACTGCAGACTGATTGAAAGAATGTTGATTTCAGTGAATAGTTTTATTATTGATCTTATGGTACCTGGTTTCGAAGCTTCGCTTCGTCTTCAGCCATGCTACAAATACATTAAAACGTCAGTATATACATTTAACAGAACAATAAAACTTGAATTACCGTCTAATTACAACATACTCCGGTAAAAATTGAGGTTATGAGTCGCAGAATGGATTTCATGAAGGAAAAGTGGGTGAAATCTGCAATATGAACGAAAAAACTTACATAAAACACTAGTAACTAACAAGACTCTACAATTACATTATACAATCATTAAAATTAGAGTTACGAACGAGTAATATAAAGGCATTTTACCTAGAGACGAACAACGTGTATGACATGAGAAGTCAGCGAGGAGACTGTGACTAAGAGGTTATACGGTTATGGCGTTTTTCTGTTTATGTATTATGAGCGGCGCGCTTTTCAAAAAAGACCGGTGAACAGGTGAGCGCATTCCATGTTGTGATTCTCATTAAGAAGCAGGCCGGGTGTTTGTAAGTTGTGTCTATGTTACGGTTAAAGTGATAAATGTGGTTTGTATTAATAATTACCGGCTATTATTAATAATAACCGCATCATTTGGTGAATGTGATTAGAAACGCCTAAATAATCACATGGACCGGCTATTATTAATAATTTCCTAACGGGCATGGTAAAAGTGATAAAAACGTTACTTTTTACAAAAGGTCTTTTGTATACAGTCTTCAAAGAAGTTAGCTAAGTTATTTTGATTACAATGAAAGCTATTATATTTATTTACTCGACGCAAATCATCAGTACGGCTAGCCCAATGACCAAAATTAGGAATAATACAAAACATTGATAATACAGAATGTTTTCTTTTGTCTCCCTTTAGAAACTACTGGATATAATTGGTAATGAGTAGTTTTTTGTAAAGGTACAATTACAATTTATTAAGTAAATTCTCAAATTCCAATTATCTTGAAATTTTGCGCATTTAATATTAATTTTTTCAATATTGTATTTTCATGGAAATACTTGCAAGAATAGGCGAGACTAGTTTACATAGATGTTTTTATATAAATTGCACCGCACAAATGATGCAAACATTTTTGTGTAGTTCTGTTCCTAATACGGTATTTTTACTTTTGGTGTTTGACAATAAAGTACTATTTTAAAAATAAAAGATTAACAATAAAATTGTAACAACTTGCCCCAATCTTCCCTACATTAGGTTGTCCATTACGTATACCTACCGTAGCATAACTAATATCTGACGGATATAATCTTTTTATAAGGCGGTTATTATAAAAGTGTTTATCACCAACAAAAAAAAGACTTTTAAATACATTATTAATTTAGATATATGAAAACATATAACAATAACAAAAACCCAAAATAATTCTCAAGTCCAGGAATCAGTTTATAAATAAAATATATTCTTAATAAATAAAATTAACATTAGGTAACTCAAATAAAATCTGTATCACATTTGTGCACTTACAAATCAAAAATAAACAATATTCATAGTAATAATAAAATAAAAATAAAATACAGGTGCAGTTCACATTATTGAACAAAACAAAAGAAGATGACGTCCTATTGTTACAAACTTTATCTTGCTTTATTTTTACAATATAAATGGTGTAATTGTTGTACTACCACAAAAAAAATAAAGGTCTAACACATTTTTTTGTTTTGTATTAAAAAGATAGAGAGAAGTTATAAATAAAAATAATTTTTCTTGCCACGAATTGCAAAATACAGAAGCACTATGTACGTATGCACTGGCAGAATAATACAAACCAAGTTTCTAATTTATTACTTACTTAGCTTTTAAGAATTGCGCAAATAAGCATGACCCAAAGAGTTACACACTCGTGCATGCGATTAGTATAGATTGGCATCTTTTAGTCTCGATTTGATAATCTTCCTTATTTTAGTCATGAGTAGTAACTAAATAAGTTAGTCAGGACTAACGTCACTATAGGCCCAACACTGAAAACCCAGTGAATAGATTCGTTGTGTGGCGATTTTGTAGATACTAACAGAATTCCAAATCTGAGGCTCTACTATATTGTAGCATCACCTTGCAATATCGAATTGAAATATATCACATTGCAGCATGCTCGAAATTATTAATAATAGCCGGTTCATGTGATAAATTCTTCACTTTAACCGCGCCACTTGGCTATTATTAATAATAACCGGTATATAAATATATATATAGATATAAATTGTAATTGTACCTTACCAAAAAACTACCCACATGCATTAAATATAAAAATGGATGTTATTGATAATAAAATGGTTAACTTTTTTGAACACTGTATAAAATGTTATTTTTTTTACTTTATCATACGCAGTATGTAAAGTATTGTAATCGTGCCAAAAAAAAATTTTGAGATTTTAGCAGAAATATGTCTTTTTGGGTCCCCTGAACATTTTTGACCAAGGTACAAAAAAATGTCTGTGTGTGTGTGTGTGCGTGTGTGTGTGTGTGTACCCGTTTTTTGTGACGACGATTCCGGAGAAACTACTAAAGGTATCGGGACGAAACTTCATATTTAGAAGTTTCATAACCAAACTTAGAGCTGAAAAGCTTTCTGTTGAAAAGGGTCCAAAGGAACTGGAGGTTTAGTCTTATGATTTTTGAAATATTTTGCAAATAAGCCGCCATTTCTGGAATTTCGTCGAAATAGTTAAATAGTAAATTAAAGATGAGGAAATTCTGAATAATTTATGACTATGACATTTTTTGGTACAATCAATAGTATAGTTGCATGAGCAAATTCTATTTCATCAAGATCGATCGTACTGCATTTAAACTAGTAGCCAGGATATGTCAGAAATTATGATTCTAATGACAGTAGGTAATGTCAGGCTAATGTTTTGACATGATTTTGACAACACCTACTGTCAATATAAGCTGCGTTCGGATATTGTACACCGTCACTTTTTACACCCAATAACAAGTGTCATTTGAACGGTGTACCCGGTGTCAACGGTGTACAATATCCGAACGCAGCTTAATCGGCATAATATCTGTCTAGTTCTACTAGTTTTATTTTAATGCAGGCATAGGCGATCTCGATCAAATAGAATCTCATACAGCTAAATTATCAATTTTATATAGAGTATGATAAAGTCATGTGCCTGGCCACATCAGATTTTTACTTTATCATACGCAGTATGTAAAGTATTGTAATCGTGCCAAAAAAAAAATTTGAGATTTTAGCAGAAATATGTCTTTTTGGGTCCCCTGAACATTTTTGACCAAGGTACAAAAAAATGTCTGTGTGTGTGTGTGCGTGTGTGTGTGTGTACCCGTTTTTTGTGACGACGATTCCAGAGAAACTACTAAAGGTATCGGGACGAAACTTCATATTTAGAAGTTTCATAACCAAACTTAGAGCTGAAAAGCTTTCTGTTGAAAAGGGTCCAAAGGAACTGGAGGTTTAGTCTTAGGATTTTTGAAATATTTTGCAAATAAACCGCCATTTCTGGAATTTCGTCGAAATAGTTAAATAGTAAATTAAAGATGAGGAAATTCTGAATAATTTATGACTATGACATTTTTTGGTACAATCAATAGTATAGTTGCATGAGCAAATTCTATTTCATCAAGATCGATCGTACTGCATTTAAACTAGTAGCCAGGATATGTCAGAAATTATGATTCTAATGACAGTAGGTAATGTCAGGCTAATGTTTTGACATGATTTTGACAACACCTACTGTCAATATAAGCTGCGTTCGGATATTGTACACCGTCACTTTTTACACCCAATAACAAGTGTCATTTGAACGGTGTACCCGGTGTCAACGGTGTACAATATCCGAACGCAGCTTAATCGGCATAATATCTGTCTAGTTCTACTAGTTTTATTTTAATGCAGGCATAGGCGATCTCGATCAAATAGAATCTCATACAGCTAAATTATCAATTTTATATAGAGTATGATAAAGTCATGTGCCTGGCCACATCAGATTTTTACTTTATCATACGCAGTATGTAAAGTATTGTAATCGTGCCAAAAAAAAATTTTGAGATTTTAGCAGAAATATGTCTTTTTGGGTCCCCTGAACATTTTTGACCAAGGTACAAAAAAATGTCTGTGTGTGTGTGTGTGTGCGTGTGTGTGTGTACCCGTTTTTTGTGACGACGATTCCGGAGAAACTACTAAAGGTATAGGGACGAAACTTCATATTTAGAAGTTTCATAACCAAACTTAGAGCTGAAAAGCTTTCTGTTGAAAAGGGTCCAAAGGAACTGGAGGTTTAGTCTTAGGATTTTTGAAATATTTTGCAAATAAGCCGCCATTTCTGGAATTTCGTCGAAATAGTTAAATAGTAAATTAAAGATGAGGAAATTCTGAATAATTTATGACTATGACATTTTTTGGTACAATCAATAGTATAGTTGCATGAGCAAATTCTATTTCATCAAGATCGATCGTACTGCATTTAAACTAGTAGCCAGGATATGTCAGAAATTATGATTCTAATGACAGTAGGTAATGTCAGGCTAATGTTTTGACATGATTTTGACAACACCTACTGTCAATATAAGCTGCGTTCGGATATTGTACACCGTCACTTTTTACACCCAATAACAAGTGTCATTTGAACGGTGTACCCGGTGTCAACGGTGTACAATATCCGAACGCTGCTTAATCGGCATAATATCTGTCTAGTTCTACTAGTTTTATTTTAATGCAGACATAGGCGATCTCGATCAAATAGAATCTCATGCAGCTAAATTATCAATTTTATATAGAGTATGATAAAGTCATGTGCCTGGCCACATCAGATTTTTTGTTTTCGTCATTGATCCGTCCTTGGGTATATACCAAATATCATTACCAATTATATCCAGTAGTTTCTAAAGGGAGACAAAAGAAAACATTCTGTATTATCAATGTTTTGTATTATTCCTAATTTTGGTCATTGGGCTAGCCGTACTGATGATTTGCGTCGAGTAAATAAATATAATAGCTTTCATTGTAATCAAAATAACTTAGCTAACTTCTTTGAAGACTGTATACAAAAGACCTTTTGTAAAAAGTAACGTTTTTATCACTTTTACCGTGCCCGTTAGGAAATTATTAATAATAGCCGGTCCATGTGATTATTTAGGCGTTTCTAATCACATTGACCAAATGATGCGGTTATTATTAATAATAGCCGGTAATTATTAATACAAACCACATTTATCACTTTAACCGTAACATAGACACAACTTACAAACACCCGGCCTGCTTCTTAATGAGAATCACAACATGGAATGCGCTCACCTGTTGACCGGTCTTTTTTGAAAAGCGCGCCGCTCACAATACATAAACAATACAAAAACATAAACAGAAAAACGCCATAACCTTATAACCTCTAAGTCACAGTCTCCACGCTGACTTCTCATGTCATACACGTTGTTCGTCTCTAGGTAAAATGCCTTTATATTACTCGTTCGTAACTCTAATTTTAATGATTGTATAATGTAATTGTAGAGTCTTGTTAGTTACTAGTGTTTTATGTAAGTTTTTTCGTTCATATTGCAGATTTCACCCACTTTTCCTTCATGAAATCCATTCTGCGACTCATAACCTCAATTTTTACCGGAGTATGTTGTAATTAGACGGTAATTCAAGTTTTATTGTTCTGCTAAATGTATATACTGACGTTTTAATGTATTTGTAGCATGGCTGAAGACGAAGCGAAGCTTCGAAACCAGGTACCATAAGATCAATAATAAAACTATTCACTGAAATCAACATTCTTTCAATCATACCATCACCAGTGAACATGGAGAAATTTATAATCAAAACTGCAGAAGTTGAGAGCGTGACAGGTATGGTTTTAATGCCCGGAACTGGAAGGATACTGAACTAAGTTTTGAAGATAGCATTAAGCAATATTCCTTCCAGCTCAGCGCATCATCAATATACAGCCCCAGAAATTTAATTTTGTTTGTGGAAGTGATTGTATTCTCATGGTCGTATGATTCGACGGTTCTTTGAGGACAGTGATATTGCATGAGGTGGGTTTTACTAACATTTAACAAAAGATGATTCACAGTAAACCAATCACCGATGGCACCAATAACGCGACGACTTGACGCAGCAACCTCCTCCTGAGTTAAACACCGCACAACTACCGTTGTGTCATCCGCATATAACGTGAAATGGGCACTATCGTGGACAAAAGGGACGTCATTGATAAAAAGAATAAATAACATGGGGCCAAGGACAGAGTCCTGTGGGACGCACAAGTTTACAGTCATATAACCAGAGGTATGCTGTGCAATGACTGCCTGAGATCGCTGGGAGATGGAAACACACTGCTTCCGGTGCTTGAGTTAGGACATCACCCATTCCAAAGGAAGACCTCGTACCCCATACCGCAGCAGCTTGGTCTCCAGAATAAGATGGTCCACACAGTCGAAGGCCCGACTGAGATCACAAAAGATTGCAGCAGGGACCTCACCCGCATCAACCAGATCGAGAACACTGTCCGTGAATGAATGTGCCGCGGATGAGGTAGATTTACTCTTCAAGAAGCCGTGCTGGCATGGAGATATTATATCATGTTGAGCCAGGAATTTTCCCAGATAATCCAGAAAACAATTCTCAAACACCGGTCGATAATTTTCCATTAGCTGAGGATTTGCCTTCTAATATACCGGAAACACTTTGCTAATCTTCAACTTTTCTGGAAATTTGCCTGTTTTGAAAGAAATATTGACAAGATGTTGCAGGGGGCGCGATAGCACACCAGCCATCCGGCGTAGCAGAAAAGCAGGAACTTCATCGACGCCACTTGATCGCTTATTCTTGATATTGGTTTTCATGAGAACATGCAGTTCACCAACCGTGATCGGCATCAGAAACATGGAGTATTCAGCCGCCGTCGAGAACGGCATTGCAGAACGGATGGCGGGAACGTGTGGTATATCAGCCACAATGTCCTTGGGAGGTTTTGATAAAAAAATCATTAAAAGAATCAGCAACAAGCGAGGGATCCGATGTTAGACACCCCTTTATATTGACTTCAAGGTCCCGACAGGGTCTGGACCCACCTGACAAGCGCGATATCAGTCGCCAAGAAGCCCGAGATGGATCATCTGAGTCTAGTTATCAGGCTGAGATGAACCCTCCGACGGTCGCGATATATTGTACGCAACTCTGGATAACGCCTCTGTAGAAAAAAGAGATCACTCAACCTTGTACTAGAGCACCTAACGTTATCAGTCACCCACTCCCTATCGAAAACCTCGGGAAATTTCTGGCACTTGGACCTGGGAAAATTTTTCTCAAAATAAAACATGCATTGAATGCCTCGTCGAAGCAGACACCACTCGCACTATACTTCCAGTCCTCCCGAGAAAGATCACTCTCGAAGTGAAGAATGTTGCTGACAGAGAAATTCCGTTGAAACAGATGGTCGCGAGCAATTACACCTTTAGAAAATAAACTGCTTCGGGTTATGCCGTGTGTCAAGATTTGTTAATGCTGACGTTTCGCGAACCATGTTGCCCGCTTCTTCAAAGCTAATTGAATACTGAAGACCTACCAAGAAAGTCTCTCTTATATACCTAAATTTACACCTCGCTGCCCACATCTGGAGCTACCGCTCCATGTGCTTTTCCACCTGACCGCGTTAGGATCGATTTCCAGACCCTACTAATGTCAGTACCGTCCTCGCGATTGATGTCAGGATGTTTGTAAATTTCGATGGCTTCTCTAATAAGCCTTCGATGATAATTACCCACCCTTGCCAACATCTTCGCGTCATCGAAATCCATTGTGTGTCCCGACTCGTGGCAGTGTTGAGCAACAGCGGACTGTTGAATCTTGCCTAGCCGGGTGTCCCTACTGTGCTCCTTGATTCGACATTCGATGCTTCGTCCTGTCTGTCCTACACAGCATGTTCCGCACTCACATGTTATCTTGTATACCCCTTCGTTCTTCAGGAGTGGTGTGATATCCTTTGGGCTAGGCAAAAGATCCTTTACCTTAGCTGGTGCTCTGTACCTTACCGTGATACCCGATTTCTTCAGTACTCTACCGATTCTCTCAGATACCCCACTTACGTATGGTAAGCAAGCGAACCCCTTTGACTCTTGCGGTTCCTCTGAGACTTGTGGTTTTCTTTGTGTGACACCCCGTATGTCAGACTTGGTGTATCAACACTGCCACGAGTCGGGACACACAATGGATTTCGATGACGCGAAGATGTTGGCAAGGGTGGGTAATTATCATCGAAGGCTTATTAGAGAAGCCATCGAAGTTTACAAACATCCTGACAACATCAATCGCGAGGACGGTACTGACATTAGTAGGGTCTGGAAATCGATCCTAACGCGGTCAGGTGGAAAAGCACATGGAGCGGTAGCTCCAGATGTGGGCAGTGAGGTGTAAATGTAGGTATATAAGAGAGACTTTCTTGGTAGGTCTTCAGTATTCAATTAGCTTTGAAGAAGCGAGCAACATGGTTCGCGAAACGTCAGCATTAACAAATCTTGACACACGGCATAACCCGGAAGCAGTTTATTTTCTAAATGATTCTGGCCGTGAAAGCCTACGTTCTTAATTACACCTTTGTCGGTGAATAAATTTGTTTCAAATAAAACCGTTCGATGGTCTGAAATGGTGTTATCAAATACTGCGCATGTAGAAGAGGAATGCGCAATGTTTTTAAAAATATTCTAAATACATTCGCAGTAGTGTCGGTTACCCTTGTAGGCCACATCACCACGTCGTGAAGATTATAGCTAGCAAACAAATTGTACATCTTTTTTAAAAAACATTACCTGAATTAATCAGGTCTAAACTAATATCACCACAAACAATAAACTTTACATTAGCAGTGTAAATAAAGTCAATGACGCTACACAATTGATTCAAAAATACATTTACACCACCGGAAGGAGATCTCTAGCAATTTAAAATAAAAGTATCACCAGCGCCATCGATAGACCAGCATACACAGCATACCTCGATGTGCTTGTCAATGCGAAATGAGATACATCACAGGGACGAACGTTTAACTCTTTTCTATAGAAAGTTGCGGTGCCTCCGCCTTTATAAAACTGTCTGCAGGAAAAACTTCCTATGTCAAAACATGCAATTCGTATTGCGCTTAAAAAATCACCGTTAGACCATGTCTCAGTTAAGCAAAGAAAAATTTGTTGAATAAATATTCTGATTCAATGTAATTAAATTTGTCTATCGTCAAATACTGAATGTTGAGCAGCAGCAAATCTGGCGCGAATATTATTTTGCCGTTTGTTTTATCATGCAGGTGTGAAAAAACTTGCCGACACATACTCCACGGGGCCAGTGAGAAGGTTGTTATTTAACGGGATAATAAAAGGCAAAAGTTCTTAGGAATTTACATTTATTATGATCTATTATATACCTACCTTTTATTTGCCTTATATTTAGATGTTATTCATTCGCGAATTTCCGTGAAAAGTTTGTTAGTTGCGTGGTATATCACGTCTGCTGAGGACTCCTACCATTACTCTCCTAGATGAGGTAATATTGCAGCCGTCATTGCGACGACCACGGACGGGTCGAGAGCGTGCCGTCTCCTTAATCGACCAATATTTCACCGGTAGAGGGCAGCACGGTTGGCGGCAAACGGAGACGTCGTCCGCCACGGTCCGCCCAATGTACCATGCGTTCTCTCCCCTTATCTCCACCTTTTAACTGCGCCGTCATCTCTCATGCTCACTCACACCCGTAGGCAGAACACTAGTGGAGGCGAGATCGGGTGCGTTGTAGGAGAAGTACGGGGGTCGGAGGGACATTCCCGGAGTTTTTAAAATTTGCGTTTGTCAGATCTCACCTTATAAATTATTCAGCATTGTGGCAGAAACGCAATAAATAACTTTGGAACCGGTGAACTTATACGTGCTGGTTGCAAAAAAGTAACTAAAAAATAAATTGTACGATGCGACTTCACTATTGGTGCTACATCGGAGATTATAAAAATAATAGCGCTAAGTAGGGGAAAAAATTAAAAGGTATGTAATTAATTGGAGCCATGCTAAGGGCAAAATAACAGGATTCCCATAACCATTATCGCATTATCATATATTAAGAATGAAGATGAAGATTACTGAACAACTTAGCTGATACCGATGGTTGGATGTAAGAAGTAGAGGAAGCAATAGGCAAACACAAGAACGAACTGGAGAGCAATACGTATATTCGTGGAGTTTCATAGGTGCCAAAAAAAATCCAGAATTCAACTAATAAAATCTGGTGTTGCCTGGCGCATAACCTTATCATACTATAAAGCAGTGCCAATGGAGTCAAACTGTGTCAAACGCTGATGTTTATATACTTTATATTTATAATACTGTCAATAGAATCAAAATATCTGTCAAACTCTGACTAACTAGTTTTAATGCAGACACGACCGATCTCGATTTGAATCTGCTCATGCAGCTAAGCTATTAATTTTACAAAAAAAAATGTCATAGACATAAATTATACTAAGTTTCCTCTACTTTAATTTACTATTTAACTATTTTGACGAGATTACAGCAATGACAGTTCATTTGCAAAATTGTTGAAAAATGCTAGCAGTAAACAATCAGTTTCTTTGGACTCTTTTTAACAAAAAATCTTTCAGCTCTAATCTTCACACACACACACACACACGCACGCACGCACGCACGCACGCACACACACATACACCCACACACCCACACGCACACGCGTGTGGGTGTTTGAGTGCGTGCGTGCGTTCGTGCAAATTCAAATTTATTTTAAAATTTAACGAAACTAAATTAAAATTTGATCACAATTAAATCTAAGAACAATACCATTAATCACAATTTCAATGTCGTCTAAATTCATTTATTAATTGTAAAGCAACATCAAAATAATGAGTGCGTTATTGGGACGTTACATTGAAGCGGTTTGGGCTGTATGCCGCGCTGTTCCTTTTCTATACATAATTCAGACGGCCCTTGGACAACATTTCTCGGACGACACCTCGATCGGGATTGTTTGTATCGAATTAATTTAAATTTCAAATAGGTTCGGGCCGCTCTGCCGTTGGGAAACGATCAATTAACGAACAAATTTGGTCCAAGACTGAACTGAATTCGGTTCGCATTCCGTTTGCAAACAGTAATTACTTCCCAGCAGCAATTACCCGGTTGGATTTATTGAGGACGAAATAGCGTAAGCGGTTTCAGAATATCATTTTGCGTTCACAATTCATACATTATAACATTGTGCAAATTGTAACACTGCTTTTAGTAACTTTTAGGTTTCCTTTAGTAACTTCTAGGTTTCATTTCATTAAAAGCACGTAGATTTTAAAAAGACAGTGGCTGGGGCCTTTGAGAATGATCTCCATTCTCATTCTCGACCTTTTTTCAATAAGAAACGATAATCACAATTAGCTTCTTTATACTGTGACTTATTTGATCTTGCGCATTAAAACAATAGTCGCTTAATAGAGTCGATGAATGGTAAATAACCTTGCATCATTCTCGTCAACTAAACATCAAATAACCTTTTCAGATATAATACAATGACCATATTTACCTGAATAAAGAATTATGCTAAGAACAAACCCGATTTCGATAACTATCGCGGTTGTTTATTCGATAACTTATTAGGATTAATTAGGCATGCCCGTCGCAAACTATTGACTCGGCTCGCAAAAATACGCCAGCAGAACCTTTCAGAATTCTGGTCGCACCATTAAAAATACAGTATTATTTTTTTGTCCGTGGCTTCCGACTTAGTATCAGATCTGGTGGTGTGGCACTTATTTGTGCTTTCTGCATCGTCTGCAATTTATTCTAGTAAATTACTACGAAAATTTAGAATTGGTTTCGGGTATACGTTCATTGCCATTCTACAGTACTAATATTACGTACAATCGCATTGTGATTGTGATCTATATTCTATTTATAGACAGCAATTATGTGAAGAACACAATTACACAGCGGTATGTGATAACACTACGAAACGTTAGGGTACCATTTAAAATTGAGAGCAAAAAGGTGGGATTGAGATTGGCAGATCTTTTAATTTTCTACAATCTTTGTTCTATTCATCTTCTTCCTACGAGTTTTGCTATGCACGTAGCACTCCGATGACTTGGCCATGGGCATTAAGGCCGCTCCTTCACACTACGCGAAGTGTGCGCCAACGTTGGTCATCGGAGTGCTCGGCGTAGCGAGACCCAACTCCGTCTATCCACATCGCTGACATGTGGACTTCATCCGCTTTAGTTCATTCAGATTCAGCATTGTACGTGCTAATGGTTTAAAGTTTTGTTACCCATTTATGATTTATTTTAATATATACTGCATAATTTGTTTGTACGTACGCAAAGACCAATAATGATATACTACTATTTTTTACGCAAATAGGGTATATGTAGAGGTACTTATAAAATGTAACAAGATTAAAACAAAGTTGTTTTAGTATTTTATAAATTTATACACAGTAGAGGTGGGTAGTTCGCAAACGATTCATAAAGACAGTATAGGTGCATAGTTCGCGAACGAACTGTTTAGATAAATCCAGCTCTTTACAATAAAATGAACTAGTTCAACTGAATTGCCTTGGGGAGATGTATTCACTATTCACCGTGTGACCGATTTGATTGAAGTGGCGATACGTGGCGGCATGTGTGGCAGGCGTACACACCGGCAGTATTGTGCATCAATAAGGGTAAAGGGATCCGCTGGCACCTCGGACGTCTGGCGTTTGATTGTTTTTTTTTTATCTTACGTCGCGCTTATGCAGACGACGTCGGCCATTGTACAGATAATAGAATATGTAAATAATGGAATATATAGATTATAATGAAATTAATGAACATTTCCAGCTTTTACATATTTGATAAGGTAATTAAATAGATTATAGTTTTTTAATTGGATATGCTACTATTATCAGATAATTATAGCAGCCCCTAAAGTAGCAATATAAATAATATAATAAATTTTCAAATAAATACACCTACCAGTTTACTGTTAAACATTAAACATTTAAAATTTTAAACATTTTTTAAACATTGTTTAACAGCTTTTATTCTAGAGTCTTCCCATGGTTTCAAGAAAATTACCTAGAACTGTTGCAACGCAATATACTTTTAGTCCGCTCCTTCACACGATGCGTAGTTTACGCCAACGTTGGCCATATGTGACGCTGCTCACAATGCGCGCTGGCACAATGCTCTAACCAACTGAGCTATTGTACTAGCGACCCAAAGGTCCCTGCTTTAAATCCAGGTTTTGGCTGTAATTTTTAATTTATTTAAAATTTTGATCCCGCGTGTATATATATATATATATATATATATATATATATATATATCTTTATAAAGGGTGTTAATTCTTGCAGAAATCTGCATACATTAATATGAAAATTGGAAATAGTTAATACAAGATGGCGGTAATTTTTAATTTTTTAAGTTAAAAAACTACAGCCACGCCTGGGATTCGAACCCTGATGTACGGATTGCCGGTCCGACGTTTTTAGCAATTAGACTAACGTGACCTATGACATTCAGTAGGTTAATTGTTACTAAAGGAATATGAGTAAAAGTTTATACCTTTAGACACTTTTCAATTACATCAGATGTAATTGTCAAGTATTATCTAGGTATTACGCTGCGCTGCGCTGCGCTCCCCTGCGCTCGCCTACGCTCCGAACGCTGTCCCACGCTGGTCATGCGCTGGCCCACGCTATGAACGCAAGATGCCAGCGTATGTAGTTTTGCGCCTGGCCGCTGCAGTCAACAAAATCTATACATAACCCCTAAACATACTGCAACGGGCGATCATCCCGCGGCTTTCCGTAAAGAGTTTTGAGGTACATGATCGAATATGACGATCTTGCCGACGATCCAATTGTTCCAGTAAACTGTAGAAATTCCATAGCTATTATTTAGAGAACTTTATTTTATAAATACATATGAGAACGTGTCTGAAGAATGCGATTAGGTATGCGTACATGTTATTATTATATATAACACATTTTAAATCAATGTTGTTTATTGTATTTTATAAAGGATTGAGGATATGCGACGTGTTTAAGTTGTTTCGAGAAAGCAGTACATAGGATATCTACAAAGAATGTGAGTGCAACCATAAAACTGACGGATGATACACTTTGGTTTACCAAAAACATAATAAATACATTGATGTATGATGATTTATGGGGTAATTACTTTTGTATTATATTGAACACGTTTTATTGGAATGAATTACTAATTTTACAGTTGTGTGTTACCTCATTTGAGAAGAGCTCAATCAGTTAAGACAAAGATGGAATGTAACACAGTCTATATAACAAGAAACACATGGAAAACCCTATACCCATTTACAACAAAGGTCCATAAGGTCTGCTTCGAGAAAGATCCAAAGCACCTGTAGTGCACGACATGAATTTCAAGAGTGTCTCTTACAATTAGACATCGAAAGTTGATAGTATAGAACACAGGGTAGTATAACAAGGTATACACACAAGATCCCATCACTAGCCATAATAAAAGATGATAAGGTTTGCTGCAACGAAGAGCCACACCTGTAGTGTACCACAGAAATCGCGAGAGTGCCTATTATAATTCATCAAAAAAGGTTTTACCAAAGGTTTTGTATGTGGTCGTTAATTTATAATGCATATTTGGTTGCCTATCAATATACAGTAGTATCTATACAGAAGTCAATGTAATACTTCTGAACACTTTTTTTCGATTCTTTATTTGTTTGTCAAGTAAAAACTTCAAATCCCAATTGCTCAAAACTTTTTTGAAGTAATTTTTAGGAAGCCAAGCTGAAGTAATTTTTAGGAAGCCAAGCTGAATATACGTAAGTTTCGCTATTTTGGGCAAGTGCTTTGTTTCTCCAAAACATTAATATGAGACACCCCAATCGCCTAATTATATATTTTTGTTAAATTACACCAAACAGTTATTTTATGTAAGTTTCCTCTTGTTAAGTATAAGAAAAATTCTTTTTTCATTTATTACTTTACTCAGGTATTGATCTTGAGGACCAGAATATGCATCTTCTAATTATTTGATACTTCCTATAAAGAAATGTAGGTAATTCAGGACTTTAGATTTTTTTTTTCAATTTTTGCCTAATAAATAACTTTACCACAATACTATTCTATACTTACTTATTTACAGCACTTCTTTTCCTGTGGTTCACATAATTTGTAAGTATTCCTTCTTTAATTTATTTTAATTGTATTCTTTGTATTTATTTAAAATTGTATCACAAAAACTCATTACAATACTACATTAGCTTTTTTAAATAAACAAGATAACAGTAAATGTTAGTTAACTGAGGCAGATAGGAAAGTAATTAATAGTAAGGCTATTTAGAAAATAAATAAAAAAAATCATATTTGCTGACGTTTGCAAACTGTGTTGTTCGCTTCTTCAGTTCTACTGTTTGTATATATTATTGGTATCACTAATGAATATTATTTTAGTAATTATACTAATAATTATTGTATTAATTATTCATGCATATAAGTAGGTATTTTAGTAATTATAATTTTCAATACATTTGATTATACGCTACGTATATAAACCAATAAGTAAACATAGTTTGTAGTTCAGTAATTTATTTTTACAATACCAATAAAGTAATAACTACCAGAAACTAGCAAAATGTTTGTTTTCCTATGGTGCAATAAGTAAAATAATAAATATTATTAGATGCATTAGATGCATTAACAGCATAAGTCGCAAATGGTCTAACATCACCTTGTGAAAAAGATTGTTTTTTAATTGAAAACGAGCATTGAAAAATAATCATACAATTGGCTTTTAACCAACTAGTTGTTTAAAAAATGGAACAGTTTCAAACAGTGTAAAGTAAACAGTGTTTTTTAGTCCCACAATTTGTATCTTAAATATAAAATATTAAAAAAAAAAAAAATAGTCAGGAACTTCGATGAGACATGCATCTTTGTTGTTTGGCGTAAACTCCTCGGATTTATCGTCCTTCTTCGTGGTCCACTATCATGTATCAGGAATTTCGACGAGACATGCATTTGTGTTGTTTGAAGTAAACTCTTCGTATTGATCGTATTTCTGCGTGGTCCACTATCAACCGCAAGTCACAGCAAGATGAAACAACATTGTAGAATGTACACGCAATTTTACTATTTGGTCACCCAATCTGGAAATATATAATTTTACAATCTTAAATATACAATCTTATTTTGTTCTATTAGTAACAGCTATAATATAATGCCTATTATAGGTACTATAAAGTACCTTTGAAGGTCAGGTCAATTATTTGAAATTAAAAAAAAATATAATAATAATCTAAGCTAAATGACTATCCTGACCAACAAAGCACACAATGGGACAAGTGAAAACGGTTTCTGGTATGCTTTTTTCCGTACATCCTGAAACTGAAAGTAGGAATTTCCCAAATCTATCTAGTTTTTCAGGGGAAAATGCATGTTTGGTTTTTTACAGCTTTTTAGCACTGCTTTCCTGAAAATCTAGAGAGACTAAAGTCAAAATTTCTACTTTCAGATTCAGATTCTACGGAAACAAGCAAAAAATATAAAAATTGAAAAATTAGGACTACCCTATTATACATATTATTACATTTTACACAAATGTATGTAATATGTATACGATTACTTACAATGTCCTAATTTAATCTGAGCATCTTCTCGAAATTCCTCTATTTTCATCCTGGGTCTCTCATTTTGTAGCAGTAAATTTTCTTGGTAATTTGAACACTACAAAAAGATAATAAAAATTCAAAGTTGAGCAGAAAACAAATGTATGTAATAAATATTTAAAATAATGAAAAGAAATACATTGAGTTTTAAATACAAATAACAATCTACCTGACAACATAATAGTATATTATTTGACGAGCACATAACTAAGGATATAAATCGCGAGCATGTTTATACGTTCGCCTACGGCTCGCGTATAAACTTCATGCTCGCGATTTATATCAGTTGTGTGCGAATCGAATACGACGTTTTATCTACGACTCATAAATTCCATTTTATATCAAATGTTTTAAATGTATTTGTCAATGGTGGCGAGGCGAAATGTCAAATAACTGTCATCCACGTAGGTTTAGACTGACTTTGACAGTACATTCGTATAATGATGACAGTTCCTTCAAATAATGAAGTCATTATTTGAACAAACTGTCATTATTATACTACACTAGTGTCATTTTAATAATAGGGATTATATAGTCATAGATACGTATGCAATTAACTTATTATATGTGCGTCGTAGATAAATAAATTATTAGTATGGTGCATTCTAATTATACCGGTATTACAATCGATTAAACGGAACCATTTCTGTACCATTCGTACTCATAGTAATACATAATCTACTGAACTAGTGAAGAACTCAGCGTTCAGTTGCATTTATGGTTAGCAAACGGTTAGATGAGTGTTATCAACAATACCATCACAGTGACAATACGATACTGATTTATAATGCCGGTTGGTATAAAATCTACTATCTTAAACATTTGATCGCAGCGAGTGAACATCACGATTAATTTAACGAACCAACCACAAGCAATGTGGGTATGAGCAAATAATTAGTTTAATCGTAACATCTATTCGCTGCTACTAAATGCAGAACATAAACTGTACTTAAAAACTATAAGATTTCAGGGAACACCGACACCATGGAAGTAATTGAGGCATTAGACCTCCCATTCTTCACAGCAGATCACAAAAATTCCACCTACCATTCTGAACATAATATTATCCACATATTCTATGCTACCAACAAGCAAGGTTCTGTTGGAATATTGGTTTCGTGGTTGTAGATTATCTCAACATAAGGCCCCGATGAGTTTATGCTTTTCCTGCTATAAATAAACATATATGTACTTAATGTAATGAAACTTAATGTATCCATTATAGTTTCGCAAACAGACGTAGAACAATCAAGTTCTTTCTTGAATATGTTGCTATAAAGAATTCAATAAAACGTGTATCTATTGCACTGATGTGGACTATAATTTATACGATAACCTCAAAACTGACGTAAACCGAACACGTGACATTAGGCACAGATACTACCGTGGCTAGCGCTACGGACGCTCCATCGTTTAAGTGAGCGCTAGAGAAACTATGTGAGCGTGGACGAGCGTAGACATAACAGCGACCCTAGCGTCCACCAGCGTCATTGTAGCGCCACCGTACTGTACCGTTGCGTAAGTTGCGCGTATTTGAATGAAGCATAAATGACTTAATGTGTAACGCCGGCCCCACATCATGCGATGTATGTCGCAAACGTCGGTCATGAAAGTGCGCCGCGTAGCGTAAGCAAGCTTAAACTAGACCAATGTCAAGATGGTAAAGTTAATGCCTGGAATTGGGAATCATTAAGCACAGCGCCGCCCATGGTCAACGTTGACCACATACATCGTGTAGGAGCGGCCACCGCTATTAAGTACCATATGTATGTGCAATGAGTGAGCAGTAGACGTTTAACTTCTGGGAATAAAATGTTATAAAGAACAGGAAAGACAAACTATGTTAGACAAAGACAACTATGTTGAAGTTCAAGTTCCCGTAGGAGAATTAATAGCTGAACAACTTTCAATGATTGAAAATCTATCAGAACATATAATAGAAGTTGATCCCAAGATCAATCGTTTGCCATGCAGTTTGCAGAACGATAAATAATGCAGTTCGTAGATACAAAGACATTTTCATCGGAAAAACTCAAAGAAGAAAAGTAAGCAGGCATTGGTATGGCAATTTTTAGAGAATAAAGAATGTTTTTAACCTATTTACAAATTTATTTTTAATAAAAACATCTTATTAATATCGCTTTATTTACTAAAAAACTGGTAGACTTTTTTTGGAACCAATTATCAATTTTTGTATATATTCAATGCCTCGATTAGGCCGGTTTCAAACAGTCCGGCAAATCGGTGAAATAATTGCCCGGACTATGCCAGGTATTGCTGTATATTATGTCGTCCAAATATTTTTATGTTAATCGAACCGTCATTACAACTTGTTTTGCTCAATTATTTAAGTAATATGGGGAGAATTTACCCATCATCGTTAGGTCCATTGTCCATCGTAATGTTTCTTATTACTATACTGAAACTGAATAATGTCTGGTCATGATATAAAGGGACCCAAAGAATAGAAGAATGCGGGAGAACCCCATTCGAATGTTTATCGTGTCCTCTCCAGTCATGGCGAAAGATGTACGATTGTCTTTTCGATGGAGCGCGATCCAGTTGACGTCTATTCAAATATTTGTCGTCGGAATGCGCAGATGGCGGTCACCTGTGCC
Organism: Aphodius sticticus; assembly: GCA_963966075.1. Lineage (NCBI taxonomy): Eukaryota > Metazoa > Arthropoda > Insecta > Coleoptera > Scarabaeidae > Aphodius > Aphodius sticticus. Next base: position 39,852,346 of record OZ014508.1, on the reverse strand, counting down.
CCTTTGCTGCAACCGGCCCGCTGTGTGAAACCCGGTAGTCGTTAATTCAACGGACCATCGACTTCTTTGCCTCTAGCTACAATATCAAACCGAGAAATCTCACCTTAATTCTTTTATCGCCGACGGTGAGTGAACATCGGCTCATTAATAGTGATTTTCAAGAATTATGAGGCACACAAAGATGATCAAAGGAAGAACTATTGCAAAACAGGACAAAAAGGCCAACAAGTTTTGTTGAAACAACAAGTTAACAAGTTTTGTTAACTTGTAGTTTTGGTAACAATAAATTAACAAAATCATAAAGTCATTATTCAAGTAAACTTGAGCTACGTAACAACACAGAATGGAAAATAAAGCCTGAGAAACTGCCTATAACATATTACTTCATAACTAGGCAATTTACTGAATTATAACTAATAATAATTGACCACACAGAACATACAACAAAGCAAAATAATACATTTATGGTCAATATTATATATAAAGATTATGGTCACGATCGGCTTTCTCGCACTCTTGGGAAGCATTGGTGCTTCATTCCCATGAGTTGTACTCCTGATAACTTACATGTTATCGATTCCATCCGGCTAACTGCTACATCTTCTAGACATCTCCCTTGTGCTGTCGGTATGTACTTGTTTCATCCGTTCTGTTTGTGGCCTGACTCCGATCATTTCAACATTGACGGCTCATAAGATGGTTTTTAATGTATTAAAAATATAGGAAACAAGTAATTGAGAATCTATTGGAAATTTATGGAGTTTGCTCCCTAAATTAGTAACAATGATAAGCGAATTTTTCTCTTATATGATTCAGCTTTCGGTATAACACTAAAATGCGTTTTCTTGAGTACGGTGTATATTAGCGACATACAATCAGTAAGCATTTCTTTTGTAATATTTACGTATTATCATCATTTTTGTCTTACTGACCCCCTTTAGGGTCACCCCCTTTAGGTCTCCATTTGAGTGTTTTTCCATTGAGTGTCCATCTTGCTCCTTGGCTATACCGTACTGATGAGCACTAATAGTCCGAAACACGTGTCTACGGTTGCTTCTTCGATCTTCGTATGACGGCATTTCCCGACAAATACCTTTCTCCTTATATATCTCACCATCGATTAACCAGTTTTCCTTTTAATTTCCATGGGCTTAGGTGTACCTGGGGTGTACCAGTCACCTCCGGCGCGACGCCACTTCTTGTTTTCGAATCCTGAAGATGTTGGGACTGAAGCACCAAATTGGCGACATTGGTCACCCCCTTTAGGTCTCCATTTGAGTGTTTTTCCATTGAGTGTCCATCTTGCTCCTTGGCTATACCGTACTTATGAGGACTAATAGTCCGAAACACGTGTCTACGGTTGCTTCTTCGATCTTCGTATGACGGAATTGCCCGACAAATACCTTTCTCCGTATATATCTCACCGTCGATTAACCAGTTTTCCTTTTAATTTCCATGGGCTATGGTGTACTTGGGGTTTTCCAGTCACCTCCGGCGCGACGTCACTTCTTGTCTTCGAATCCTGAACATGTTGGGACTGAAGCACCAAATTGGCGACATTGCCCCACCTCCTTTAGGTCTCCATTTGAGTGTTTTTTCCATTGAGTGTCCATCTTGCTCCTTGGCTATACCGTACTGATGAGGACTAATAGTCCGAAACACGTGTCTACGGTTGCTTCTTCGATCTTCGTATGACGGAATCGCCCGACAAATACCTTTCTCCTTATATATCTCACCGTCGATTAACTAGTTTTCCTTTTAATTTCCATGAGCTATGGTGTACCTGGGGTGTACAAGTCACCTCCGGCGCGACGTCACTTCTTGTCTTCGAATCCTGAAGATGTTGGGACTGAAGCACCAAATTGGCGACATTGGTCACCCCCTTTAGGTCTCCATTTGAGTGTTTTTTCCAATAGTGTCCATCTTGCTCCTCGGCTATACCGTACTGATGAGGACTAATAGTCCGAAATACTTGTCTACGGTTGCTTCTTCGATCTTCGTATGACGGAATTGCCCGACAAATACCTTTGTCCTTATATATCTCACCGTCGATTAACCAGTTTTCCTATATATATATATATATATATAGGAGAAAGGTATTTGTCAGGGCAATTACGTCATACGAAGATCGAAGAAGCAACCGTATACACGTGTTTCGGACTATTAGTCCTCATCAGTACGGTATAGCCAAAAGGAGCAAGATGGACACTCGATGGAAAAACACTCAAATGGTTCCCTACAGGGGGTGACCAATGTCGCCCCCTGTAGGGGGCGACAATATATCTTACCGTCGATTAACCAGCTTTCCTATATATACAGGGTGAGTCACTAGAGTCGCGGTGGTAGATATAGCAATTATCTTTAGAGATGGAAAAAAATATTTAATACAAAAGTTGTTTGGCATATCATTTTCTACAACGTAAAATTATTTTCATTTATACTGGGTGTTGCATTTAGGCGTAGCAGAAAATAAATTGACTTTTTTAAATGGAATGCCCTGTATATTATAACATATTATGATTGCGAAGAAAATTGTCTTACTAATTGTATCAGGTGATATTGACGTAAAGCTAATAGTTTCTGCAATATTCAATTTTTTATTAAAAAAATGGCCGTTGCAGGCCTTTTCCGAAAACTACGTAATAGCGTCATTTTTGCAGATATTTTCTTGCAACTTTGTCAGAAAATAACCAATACCAATAGGGAGGTGATAGTGCCCAAAGAAATTTGATGCGCTATACAGGGTGTTCCTAGAACCTAATCAATTTTGATATTTTTCAAATGGCTTTTTCTTGAGTTTTTTAAATGATACGCCCTGTATATTATTTGCTGGTTGCATTTCCCATTAAGTTGCCTTTAATTTATATTAAGTGTGGCATATACATATTTGTACCCGTTTTCGTGATATTTGGAATTTAAAGAAAATGTGTAATAAAGTATACCAATACAGTGCTTTAATATTACACCCTGTATAATTGAGTTAGTTTTTTTTCATGTATTTTGTTATAATATAAATAAATTATAAATGTTGGTAAAGTTAAAAATGCTATTTTTTATAAAGATACATTTAAATAGCAGAGTTACGCTAATATTTTAAGTTAGCTTAGATTTACTTAACCTCGTTGTCATGGAAACAAAAACAAATAACAGACGTGTAGTTATTGCTGTCACCAGACTTAATATAGCTAACCAACATTTGTAATCTCTGTTAACGATGAATTTTAATTATACTAAAGAGGAACTGATAAATATTATTTACATCTATGGAGAAGCCGGCAAAAACGCTCTACTGGCCTCAAGAATTTACGCTCAGCGATATCCCGAAAGACGGCATCCCGATACAAGAACAATTAATAGAGTTCGGGAACGTTTTGAATCAACAGGTACTATTACTTACAAAAAAAGAAAAAGAACAAAAGCGGCGACACATGAAGAGAATGAATTTCTGGTAGTTGCTAGTGTGGTAGAAAATCCATACTCAAGCACTAGACAAATAAGAAATCAAGGAATAACCCAATCATCTGTGTTCAGAATAATACGGCGACACAAGTATCATCCATATCATGTGCAACATGTACAGGAATTGAGCGAAAACGATTTAGAAAAGAGATTAAATTTTTGTAATTGGGCAGCTGCTAAAATTCAACAACAAGCAAATTTTTTTGACTTTGTTCTTTTTACTGATGAAGCTACGTTTCATAAAAATGCGTATGTTAACCAACATAACTTCCATTTTTATGCAACAGAAAATCCTCGCGTTATCAGGCCTTTGGACCATCAACATAGATGGTCACTCAATGTATGGGGTGGAATAGTAGGTACCAATTTGCTAGGGCCTTACTTTTTTGAGGGTTCCGTAAATGGTCAAAGGTACTTACATTTTCTTAACAACCATCTACATGAATATTTAGATGATTTGCCGCTTAATATTCGCCAAAACTTAATTTTCCATCACGACGGAGCCCCACCCCACTTTAGTCTGAACGTAAGACAATTTTTGAACAACCAATACCCCAACAAATGGATTGGAAGAGGAGGCCCTACGTTATGGCCGCCAAGATCTCCTGATCTAAATAAGTTCGATTTTTTTTGTTTGGTCATGTTAAGGAATTAGTATACCAGACACCACCTACCACACAAGACGATATGAAGATTAGAATAAGAAATGTTTTTGCTGACATCAGAGAAAATAAAAGAGAGATGTTAAGAAATACTTCGAGATCTTTTACCCATCGGATTAATGCTTGTAGAAGACAAAATGGAGTGCATTTTGAACACCTACCAAATCAATAACTACTTGTTGTTTTATCTTTAATTGTTATAGTTTTTTACTAGTTTTATGTTAATGCTTATCAAGTTTAAAAAATAGTTTAATAAATGTTATTAGTTGTGGTTTCTCTTAATTATTTGTTTTTATTTAATTTTTAGTTGTCTCAAATTATATTAATTTTTCATATTGAGTGACTAAATGGTAATTCCATGTACTTTTCAATTTATTTTGAGCAATTCTGTCAGTTTTTTAATTCAACAAAAGTATTTTTTTCCTTCCTATGTTCTCTTTACAAAAAAAAATCATTAAAAAAGAAGCATGTTATGCAGGGTGTAATATTAAAGCACTGTATTGGTATACTTTATTACACATTTTCTTTAAATGCCAAATATCACGAAAACGGGTACAAATATGTATATGCCACACTTAATATAAATTAAAGGCAACTTAATGGGAAATGCAACCAGCAAATAATATACAGGGCGTTCCATTTAAAAAACTCAAGAAAAAGCCATTTGAAAAATATCAAAATTGATTAGGTGCTAGGAACACCCTGTATAGCGCATCAAATTTCTTTGGGCACTATCACCTCCCTATTAGTATTGGTTATTTTCTGACAAAGTTGTAAGAAAATATCTGCAAAAATGACGCTATTACGTAGTTTTCGGAAAAGGCCTGCAACGGCCATTTTTTTAATAAAAAATTGAATATTGCAGAAACTATTAGCTTTACGTCAATATCACCTGATACAATTAGTAAGACAATTTTCTTCGCAATCATAATATGTTATAATATACAGGGCATTCCATTTAAAAAAGTTAATTTATTTTGTGCTACGCCTAAATGCAACACCCAGTATAAATGAAAATAATTTTACGTTGTAAAAAATGATATGCCAAACAACTTTTGCATTAAATATTTTTTTCCATCTCTAAATATAATTGCTATATCTACCACCGCGACTCTAGTGACTCACCCTGTATATATTTAGAGATTTATTCTCGACCTTGGTACTAGTACAATAATTATATATCTTGGGAAAAAAAAAGGTCAACTCTTCAATGAGACTACCTACTCAATTGATTCGAACTTCTATATATTTCGCTGTAACCATGACAGCATCCTCAGGAAGCAACTACAAATAATACAATAAAAGGCTGTTCCACAATGAGTCGTCCCGTTGTCGTTAGTCGTTGTCGGAATGCGCGGTAGACCACTGCGCACGTCATTACTGTCACTTTTGACAGTAATCGTATGCGCACTGGGCAACTGCGCATTCCGACAACGACAAACGTATCCGTTGCGACTTGATGTAGAATTGACCTAAAGCCTGTTCCACAATGAGTCGTCCCGTTGTCGTTAGTCGTTGTCGGAAGTCGGGCGCATGCGTAGATGACTTTTTTATGACGTTTTTGGTGTCGGAAGTCGACTGTCGCTTGTCGGGGCAAAGTTGACCAACTCTCATCTTTTCCGACTCCCGACTAGCGGCTACGTTACGAGCAACCAATCAGAGCGCACTTTATTGATATTTGAGTATTTGACAGAAATCAAAACTACTCGACCTAACGTAGTCTTTGTGGTGTTATTGTTGTATTCATCTCGACGAGATGAAAGATGATTTACTAATCTGTATCCAACATTTACAAGCTGCGAGCCAATACATAACGTTGGTTCGTAAATATATTGGCCCGCAAAAGAAATCAATGCAGAAGATGGTGGGCAAAACCGCATAATTTTCCATCAAATGGAGAGGTTTATGGAGCTTATGCTAACATTTTTTGCTTATTTTAAATTAAGCGATCACCAGGAATTTCTTAATTTTTTTTATATTGAAATAATGGTGAATCATTAACAATCAACGAAATCGACAAATTGTCTATTAAAAAGAAAGTATTTTAAATCAAGAGTCGATTGGTATGAGTATAGCTTTCAAAATTTCGAAAATTTTCGAATTTATCCTAGTAGAAGACTATTTTGAGAGGTCTGTTTTCTATTAACGATAGTTTAATGAACTATGTATGACGGAAAACGGTTGATGAAGTAAGTAAGTAAGTTGACATGAAGTAGAAGTAAATTATATAGAAAAAAAGTACAATTCAAGGGATAATTTTCAGAATTTCCTAATCGTCTATGAGCAACATTTATGCCTTTTGTCATATAAAATTACCCTTTCCTGCACGAAGCGTCGCGACGCTTAAAAACGTCTATATCGGGTTTTGAATTCATTGTGATTGATTTTTATGCACAACATGGACATAGAAACTTAAAAAAATTCAAAATGTCATATCGCCTTCTACAATGACGTGTGAAGTCCGACCATACTATACACATTACACCTCTGCTGTGGTAGTATCACCCACCGTTTATTAACCTATACGTAACATCATATCAAAAGGTACGATATTAGCTGACAAGCGGGCGGGACATAGTTCGTGCGACATTATAGCGACAATCCGTTTGGATGTGGACTGTGTGTTGTTATCAGTTGTTATGTTTTTACGACTTCCGACTACCGACAACGACTAACGACAACGGGACGACTCATTGTGGAACAGCCTAGAGACAATGCGACAACGTCATCGCTTCCACCATCGGACAACTTACAACTAGAGTAACAGGTCACTTCGCATGCAATTATTGCTGCGTGTGAGATGGTAAAAATTCCTAAAGGTATAACAGCAGCCAGCCCGACACCAACAGGCATACTCCTCCTCACAATTCAGTAAATCCAACCCACAAATTTGAAGGGTCAATGAACTCACAGGACTAAAAACGATCACAAACATGAATTAAAGGTAAGCTCTTACACTCAGCAGCACCAAAAAACATACCTCCGTCTGATATACACAACAGCGTGGTCAGTAGAGTATAAAATAACAGTTAAACTCAATAATTCGCTCAGTTCGGGACAAACCATACATACGACAACGACTGTTGAATATACTTATTTTGCAGGTTAGGTGACAAGGTTAGGAGCAAGACAAAACAGTGTTACCAACCACTGTCACAATGACGCCACACACACAGAGACAACTGGAACCAGGGACAATCTACAACAAATCAGGGAAATATAAAGAAAATAAAATATAAAGGGAGATGACATTTCAACAGCAAACGGAGTGAACTTCAAACATCACAACAATTGTTCACTTATTCAATAAATGAAAAACATAACTGTACATACAACTTATTGTGTTTGTGTCCGTTTTAAAATTAACACAATCGTTCCTCCTAATATGGTACATTTACTTAAACAAACGTCTCCTCTTACTCCGGTCAACATCCAAAATCTCAACAGCCGCAAAGTCAAAAACATGATTAAGATCATTCGACTGTGTGGCCAAAGCACACGATCTTTTATTAATCTTAGCGTCACTCCTATGTTGTGTGAGACGATTTTTTAACCATTGGGTTGTCTGGCCCACGTAGCGTCTGTCACAACCCAAACATGGGATGCTGTATACAACATTTGATCTATATTGTTTTGGTGTTTTGTCCTTTAATGCTTGGAAGAGATTTCCGATAGTTGTGCCATTGTATTTCACAACCCTTGTGCTGGTCACCGGTCCGAGAATCCTAACAACAGAGTCAGTAAGCCCCCCCAAACCCAACAACCTCATATACCTGGTGTTGCCATCTGTCAGGTCTACATTCCTTCTTTGTGACCCAACACCCAACATGGCGTCGCCAAACAACAGCCTTCTGGTCAAATTGGTCGGATAACCATTGTTACCGAAGATCTTAAACAACTTCTCCATGTTAGTCGTCATCCATTCTGGATCACTTATCCTCTCGACCCGCCGTCTCATACCTAGAACTGTGTTAATTTTCTGCTTTAGACTATGATTAGAGTGATAATTCAAGTATCGTCCCGAGGCCATGGTCTTCTGGTACCAGTCCAGTTTCACTTTCTGGTTCATAGTTCTCACTACCTTGGTGTCCAAGAAAGGAACAGATCTGTCCACCTCGGCTTCAATAGTAAACTGTAACTTATTGTGGTAGCCATTGAATGTCTGCAGAGTTACATCCATCATACTCTCCGGTATTGCACAGATGAGGTCATCCACAAATTTGTACTCAAATGGAAGCCGGTATGGAAGAGCAGCACTCACCGAGTCGAGGAGGTCATCCATGACCGATGTCGCAAGAATTGGGCTTATTGGGCTGCCCATAGGGACGCCTTGTATTTGTCGATAGATAGTATTGTTATATGAGAAGTAGCAGCTATCAAAGACAAAGGTCATTGCCTCCACAAATAGTTCTTTTGTGAAACTGCAGTGTTGCTGTACTACTTCAAATCTATCTCTAATGATCCTTATCACCAGATCCATTGGAATGTTTGTAAAGAAGGACACCACATCTAGGGATACCAACACAAATCCCGGAGGCAGAACGATGTTTCCCATTGCTTCTGCAAAGTGGAATGTGTCCCTCACATTGTCATCTGTCCTGGAAGCCAAGGCCAGTGTTAAAATCTTAGCCAAGTATCTTCCAAGACCATATGTCGTACCACCCACGCAAGAAACAATAGGTCTGAGAGGGACAGCTTGTTTATGTACCTTAGGCAAACCGTACATAGCAGGGTACATAGAGTTATTGATGGTTAACTCACGGCTTATTTCAAGTGTAATACATTTCTGTGTCATGAGTTTCTTAATTAGTTTATTGTGTTTGCTTTGAAGAGTAAATAAAGAATGACCAACCTGTTTCCTATAGGTTACTGCATCTCCCAAAAGTTCATCCATCTTCCCTTCATAGTCATCCCTGTCCATAAGGACAATAGAATTCCCCTTGTCAGACTTCAGCACGTACAATGTTGGATTAGATGCGAGAAAGGCTCTTGTTTTTTTGAACATCTGCTGCAGTTCCTGTGGTACCTGACTCCTGTTATAAAGTTGGTAACCAACTTTATCACACGTAACAGGAGTTGGTAACCAACTTTATCACACGTAACCTTGTCACCTAACCTGCAAAATAAGTATATTTAACAGTTGTTGTCGTATGTATGGTTTGTCCCGAACTGAGCGAATTATTGAGTTTAACTGTTATTTTATACTCTACTGGCCACGCTGTTGTGTATATCAGACGGAGGTATGTTTTTTTGGTGCTGCTGAGTGTAAGAGCTTACCTTTAATTCATGTTTGTGATCGTTTTTAGTCCTGTGAGTTCATTGACCCTTCAAACTTGTGGGTTGGATTTACTGAATTGTGAGGAGGAGTATGCCTGTTGGTGTTGGGCTGGCTGCTGTTATACCTTTAGGAATTTTTACCATCTCACACGCAGCAATAATTGCATGCGAAGTGACCTGTTACTCTAGTTGTAAGTTGTCCGATGGTGGAACCGATGACGTTGTCGCATTGTCTCTTATTGTATTATTTGTAGTTGCTTCCTGAGGATGCTGTCATGGTTACAGCGAAATATATATATATATATATATATATATATATATATATATAAAACTTTGAAATAGTTAATACAAGATGGCGGTAATTTAAATTTTTTTTTTTTATATGCAGGTTTCTGTAAAGAATTAACATCCATTATATATATATATATATATACGTTTAATTTAATAGGCCCCATAAAACGCTGTTGCATTGTCTCTTCTAGAAAATCTCTTCTACTGTCAAATTACTTTACTTTACCTGTACAGAAATATATTATTTAATTAGAGATATATCTCATATATTCAGTAAAATTACTGTAATATCACAGGGACGTATTGAAAACTTTCTTTACAGTAGAATTCTATAAATTTTCTCTCAAACTTCAATACACAATATTTTTTTCTAAACTATTTTTTTTAGTTTTTTTCATTATTTATTAAATAACGTTTACTGTTTTTTGCAATATTGGACAAAGTATAGCACATGAACCGGACGTTTGTTCTTTGTAGTCGTGCGTCTACACTACAGTAAGCGAGGTATGGAATAAATTCATTAAAATTGAAACTGCTCGTTATTTTACACAAACCCCACGGACAAGACTATTTTACCTGACAAAAAACCACTTAAAAATGTGCAAAAAGAATCTATTTTATGTCTTAATCCACTGACGTGTCCTTAGCAAACAAATTTACCGGTAGGTCAAAACAATGAAATGCTGGAACTTTCTTCACAAGTCATCTTGACTGTTCCTTTATATGATGCGCACGTTCAAGAAAAGAAGATAACGTATCCTCTTAGATAAGCAATGTTCCCGGATCCTATTCAGCGCAAAAAATACTACAAAAAAAAACTCCTCTACAACATCATATAAATAATTTAAATCAAGCTGAATGATTGCAATATTTAACATACTGTATAGCTAAATGTAAGATATAAAAGTATCTGCTGACCAAGGGAAGACCAGAGTCGATCGAGTAGGTAATTTGGAATTAGTATGCGCGGTGCGCGGAATCCTCGCCGTTCGGGATTCCGTGCGCGGATTCCGGGCGGTTACCTTTCGCAAAGAGAAAGAGAAACGAGACGAAGTAGATACGATACGGTTTTGTACGGTAGTAAACGCACAGATTTACACGCAAGTGAGATACTGCCTCGGAACACAGTCAACACTTTATTCCTCTAATAGGCAATTCGCGGAATGCGACTCTGGAATGCCACGCGACTCTGAAGACTCTTTAGAACGCAGCACTACGAAGCGGCAGTTTCGGAAGCACAAAGTTCGAACCGACCCAAAAATAGTAGGTATCTAAACTTACTCGATAATTTTATTATCGTAGGTCGACATATTTTCCTAAATTACACCATTAAATTCTATGTGCTCATAAAGAACTGTTTGTGATGGCATACGCCTTACGAAAGTAAATAAATTGTATTACATTGATGAATTACTGTAGCCCAGCCCTAGATATAGATGATAAGTGGCAAGCAAAACTAGTGCATCATCCATCAAGAGCAAAGTTTTATTCTAATTTTATTGAAATATTTATTATCCTTATTACGTTGACATCAACCATCAAAGTAACTTACTAACGGCCGGTTTCATAATAAAGTTAAAGTGGCTTTAAAAAGTCGACTTTAGCTTTTAAATCTGTTTCATAATCGAATTTTTAAGACAATAAAGTTAAAGAGAAGATTTTCCCACTTGTCTTTAACTTTATTGTCTTTAAAATTGGATTATGGAACTGATTTAGAAGCTAAAGTCGACTGTTTAAAGCCACTTTAACTTTATTATGAACCCGGCCGTTAAACACATGAGCCTCTAGGTTAATTACCGGAAATATATTATTTTCGACAAATTGAGATTCTGATTCTGATGATTCAGAAATTATTGTATTCAAATTTGGTCTACTATTTCACAAATAAAGTCTGGCTAATTTCGATGGATACAAATATTTTTAATGGTAAAGTTGAGAGTTGAGAGTTGTATAATAATAATTTTAATAATAATGAACGCCTTTATTGACTACAGAAGCAAAGTGCACACGTACATAATAAAAATATACCTACATAGTCCATCTGTAGTAAAAAAATACGACTTACATGGCACTTGATCTTCCATCTGTACCATTGAAAAACAAATTATAAATATTTTAATAAACGAAATTGAAGATGACATTGCCAATGAAACAAAACGTGTATGGATTAGAAAATGGATTGGTCGACGGGATGTGCTGGCTACTTCAAGCGGCCTTCTCAGGAAACTAGAACTAGAAGATTCTGCAGAGTATTTCGGTGCGCTGAGAATGTCCAAAGACACTTTTGACTTTTGATTTATTGTTGGAAAAAGTAAACACGACAATTCAACGACAACACACTCTAATGCGAGAGGCTATACCAGCAATTATGAAACTACACATCACGCTGTACTTTCTCGCTACTGGATGTAGCTTAAGAAGTTACAACATATATTTAAGCTTGGAAGATCAACCGATTTATTGGTCTTTACATTCGTGCGTACAACACATAGTAAATATGTTTGTCGTATAATTACGCATTTTAAACCAAGATTTTTAATTATTTAAAAAATTTTATAATCTAAAATTAATTATAAGTTTCTACATTATTTAGGTGCAGCTAACATAACATTCTTTATTTTATTTAAACCCTTAATACTTTCAATTAAAATGTATCTCTGATCTCCTTCGCAGGTAGATCCAGGTCTATTTTTAGTGTTTACAATAATACACCAATACGGCGACTTGTACAAGGCCACTTCTTTGCAGCTGTGTACGTGTCATAAATCATATTGATTAAAGGGTGTATTGTTCCGCAGCAACCCATCTTGTACATCCGGCACGCGTCTGTAGTGCCACGGTACAAATATTGCTATGTCGCCGTATGCCGAACAAGTTCAAGGCGGACCCAGCTCGGGCGCATTGGAACCCCGTTTCTTCAATTCAATAGTACTCTACTCATTTCATGTTGAGTACAATACTCAGTATTCATATAAAATAATATAGAGTGTTGAGTAGAGGACTCAGTACTCACCGAAATTTTTTTGAGTGTCTACTCAATACTCATTTTGTCGATGCGAATCTACTCAATACTCAAATGTTTAAATTTTAATTCCTGAGTAGATACTCAATACTCATTTTTTTTTCAATGAATATGATTTTTTTCAATTCAATACTCGCCGAAGACACAATTTATTTTTTGGTGTGTATTGAGTATCTACTCAGTACTCAAAAATAAAAAGAAATGAGTTGTGGGTAATCTACTCAATACTCTACTCATGAATTTGCCCCACACTGCCTTACCCTACGTTTCTCCCACGGTAAACCTAACGACCTCATCTAGTTCTGTCCGCACGTGGTAAGTTGCAAGTGGTATGTGGTGGGGAGACGCTCCTTGCCCATAAAAATAAAATATTTTCTATTTACTTGACTTGGTCGTTTTACTTGGCCACCGGACTTAATTGCAATGTTCACACATGGTAAGTAACTACTTGCCTTGCTACTTGACTTGCTACTTAGGCGTGTGTGTAGGACCCTTAACACTTTCACTGCATCTCAACAGCCTCACGATGAAAGTGAGAATTACTTTGGTGTTGATAGTGCTTTGCCTTTAAGTTTTATAACATAATATTGAGGTCATATCCACAAAGAAATATAAGTACCATAAAAGAAATTTTTAATTATACCGGGTGATTCAACTTCGAGGCTCACCATGGGGATCTCACTTATTAGTGGAAATAACATCAAAGATGGCGGCGTAACCATGGCCAACTTTTGTTTTTCTTATGGGCGCCATGTTGAATTTTGGCATTTCCGATACTCGTGTCTTTTCTCATTTCCGCAATGTATAACATGTTAGTATTATTTTTTAAAATAATGGTGTAATAATCAAAGAGCCTTCAGGTACCTAACTGTAGCTTGGATACAGACCGCCGGTCTCGTTGCCAAGCAACGTTAATGAAATGCACTTGATCAAGCGAAGCGCTCAGCGTTGGGTTTGCCATTTAACCAAATAAACCTTATTTGTGGTTGATTGTAGATGTAAAATGCCGTTTACCAACAACGAAAAGCGTTATATGATAAGGGTTTATTATTGTTCTCATAGAAATGCCCCATCGTACAATATTCCTAACATTGGACAGAAATTTATCGGACCATGGATCGTTTAGTAAACCCCGAAACTCTTATAATCTTCATGGAAAAATTGAAAGCGATCATAGAGATATTGTGGAAATGGTAAACGATAGATTACCATAATTTCCAATGCTTCATCTACTGGTTTTTAGATCAATGACGATTCTCGGATTTCTACGCGGGAAGTAACCTCTAATTTGGAATTGCCGCAAACACTTGTTTGGAGAACATTACGAATAACAAAATTGAAACCCTACAAACCCCACACAAGTCAAACTTTGCAGTTTCCAAACAATTTCCAAATTGCTGGATGATGGAGTAGTGGAATGTCCTGCTAGATCCCCTGATTTAAGTCCTCTGGACTATTTTATATGGGGAACTGTGAACGACGAATTTATCACGATACCCGCAGAAATATCGAGGATCTGCGGTATCGAAGAACAAATAAGGTCAATGCTATTCCTGGAAGAACAGTTAGAAGAGCATAACAACATCTAGAAAGGCTGGCTTGGTTTTATGCTTCAAGAAAATGGCGACTAATTTGAACATTTACTTATTTTTAAGCTTTTTGTTGTATAAACTTGCTTCTTTTACAATGTTTTTAATCCAAAGCACTCAGGCCAGTCCGTCGCCGGTGGTCTGTAACCAAGCACCAGTTGGGTACCTGATAAGCACGACAAACAACGAGAAAAAGAAGAAAGTCTTTTTATTATCTTTTATTATTTAACCATTGTTTTAAAAAATAGTGCCAACATGTTATACATTGCGGAAATGAGAAAAAACACGACTATCGGAAGATGGCAAAATTCAACATGGCGCCCATAAAAAAAACGAAAGTTGGCCATGGTTACGCCGCCATCTTTGCTGTTATTTCAAATTAAAATACAACACTGTTAAAATGTCGCTGTAAAATGTTTTTGTTTCAAATGTCTAGCTACGTTTGGTTTTTTTTTATTATTCATAAGTGCATTACAATCTCGTCATAATTGACTAATGAGTAACTTAATACTAACTTATTTTACTAGTTTAACTTAGGCTAACAGGCACCCATCGATGTCTCTCAGTTGGTCCTGGTATACTTGGCACGTTTTTCTTGCGCACTACGTAGCACTGCCTCTGCTATTAGAACTAACACCTACAAGTAGCACTGCTTTTCCACTAACTCACATTCACACGAACTCAAAAGGCTTCTTTCTCTTGAGTCTTCGGATTAATTCGGTGTTGTCGAGGAGCTGGATGGCCTCAACGTTTACGTGATGGTGAAGCCTTTCCTCGTGACTTCTTGCTACTTTTTGGATTTCTTTGCACACAAACTCTATTTTGAGGTGCTTGTGGAGATCATCATTCCTGATGTCCCAAGGCGCATTGACAATGCATCTCAATACTTTATTTTGAAAGGTCTGGACACTTTTAATGTTACTTTTTTTTGTTGCAACCATACGTTTTGAGCACCATACGTCCACACGGGTTTTAGAATTTCCTGGTACAAGAGAAGCTTATTATGTACTTATTAGAAGCTTATTTTTCCTCTAACGCTTTTTCGATTATGTTGGTTACTCGGTGTATTTGGTCAATAGCAGAGTGCTTGTTCCGAAATCCGAACTGATGGTCTGGAACAAAGTGGTTATGAATTTCTCCATAACGTTGGTGAATTAAGTTAAACAATGATGTAGTAGAATTCCAACGTTTATTAAATATTTGTTCTTTTGGCTACATGTTTCGTGTTGTTAGCACGTCTTCAGGCCAAGGTGAAAGTACAAAACGTCATTAAAATGCGAACAAATGAGTCGGATAATGAACATGGTAAAAGAGAGCGATCATAGAATGAACCAACTCAATCAAAAAGTAGGCTTAAATCAGTTATGTAATAAAATGAAAAGCAAAACCATATGCAGTGACCAACATAGACACAAGTATAGACGTTAACATCTTAAATACTATGGTAAATTGTAACATTAAGAGAGTGATTCAAACACATACCGTCATGCGAAGAAATACTGCGCACACGTTGAAGTTTGGTTAGGTTTCCTTCGGGGATCATATAACACTCTCAGAAGCTCCAATGACAATCACTAAATGCGTTTGTGGGATACCTTCTCTTATTCGTTTAGTTCAGTTTCAACATAGCAGTTAGTGTTAATAACACTACCAAAATAATTACATCGGGACACACTTATCATGTGGTTAAGCCAGGGGATACAGCGAATGTTACATGTGGTGGTCTCTGTGGGTGCTATAGGTATTTACATTTGGCGGGATCCTTGAAAACATTTTTATGAATAATCTAAAGGGGGGAATGTCAGTTTGATAGTTAAGTAGCAGGTCCGGTTTTTCCCTCTGATGCCTATATATCTCTAACTCTTCAAGGAGAGACATCTTTCTTGATTTGGTGGCTTCGTGGATAAATTTTATGTTGGACATGTCTATTTTGTGCCCAGTTTCTATAATATGGTTATGGACACTAAAATTTGAGTTACTTAGGTGTTCTTTAAGTCTAGTTTTAAGATTTCTACCTGTCTGTCCTACATAAAACCTACTGCATTGTTCACAGTCGATTTTGTAAATGCCGCTCCTATCGAGTGGGTCAATGAATGTCTGGAACAAGATTTTTGCTCTCAATTATTGGCTTCAATCTATTGAGTAGCAATTTTTCGAAGATTTTTGACATGATGGGCAGCAAAGAGATAGGTCTATAAGACATTGTTTCGTGTGGAGGTTTGCCAGGCTTCAGTATCATGATCACCTCTGCTACCTTCCACAGTTTGGGAACATACCCTACTCTGAAGGCAGCATTGATAAAATTTGTAAGCTTAACTATGGCCTTCCTTGGAAGTTCTTTAAGTACCTCTCCAGTAATCAACTCATAACCTGGGGCTTTTTTTGCGATTAATGTCATTTTTTATTAAGTTCTGAACTTCTGTTGATGTGGTAAGCGTTATTGGCGTGCCATCTTGGTAATTCTCTTCAATATGGATTTCTTCATCTTCTGCTTGATGAGGTTGAAATATGTTCTGTAAATGCTCAGAAAATCTTTGAGCTTTTTGTTCATTATTCCTGGCCCAGCTTCCATCAGATTTTCTGATCGGTGGAATTTGAATTATCGGCCTTTTGAGCTCTTTGGTTGCCTTCCAGAGCGAATAGTATGATTCGCTGGAGTTGGATAACTAATTTTTTAGTTCTTTAATATCTCTTCTGAGTTGAGTGAGGTTGTTTAATCTCGGCTTGTCACGTGGTGCTCTAGTTTGGAACCATTTTCTTCTTGCCTTTCTTTTCTCAGACAGTAATTGTTTCCTTTTTATCTTCTTTGTCTATCAGGGGTGTTCTCCCAGGCAGTTTGTTGTATATCATAAACAAGTTTTATCCTTTCTTCGACTGTCTGTCGAAAACTTTCCCAGGCAGTGTATTTATTTGTCAATCTTGGATGACTTTCCCTTTGAATAATATACTCACTCAGGGTCAAAAGTATTGGAGAGTAATCAGAGCTTAGGTCATGACATTATTCTATCTGTAGGAAATTAACGCTAATGTTTTTAACTATATAGAAGTCTATTAGGTCTAGTACTTTTGCTGGGTCTGTTGGCCAATATGTTGGATTTCATGTTGATATTGTTTGACAACTAAGTTCATTTGTTGCTTTCAGGAGCTCTCTACCTTTAGTTCTAGTCAACCTAGAGCCCCAGTAAGTGTTCTTGGCGTTAAAGTCTCCTCCGACTATGAATCGGTTTCCCAGTTGTCTAAAGACGGTTAAGTAATCATCTTTCTTTATTGAATGCCTAGGCGGACAATATAATCCTGCCACGGTAAGCGGGTAATTCTTTGTTTGTATATTTACTGCTGTTGCTTGTATTTTTTCTGTCTCAAATTTAAATTCCTCATGGTGTTTTATATTTTCTTTAATTATTACTGCACTTCCTCCTTTAGCTGCGGTACCAGGGTGGATATTGTGACATGTTTTAAATCCTTTAAATGTAATGAATGATTGTCTAGTGAAGTGAGTTTCAGAAATGAGACACGTCCATGTTTTCAGTGTCAAGGATTGTCTGCAGTTCCTGTTGATGTTGCAGTAATCGATTGGCATTCCAAGCCATTATTTTGAGTGTACTATTCATTTTGATTTTGTTTTAGGAATAGCTCCCTGTGGTACACCCCAGGTACACCATAGCCCATGGAAATATCAAGGAAAACTGGTTAATCCACGGTGAGGTATTCGAGGAGAAAGGTAATTTGTCGGGCAATTCCGTCATACGAAGATCTAAGAAGCAACCGTAGACACCTGTTTCGGACTATTAGTCCTCATCAGTATGGTATAGCCAAGGAGCAAGATGGACACTCAATGGAAAAACACTCAAATGGAGACCATAAAGGGGGTGACCAATGTCGCCAATTTGGTTCTTCAGTCCCAACATCTTCAGGATTCGAAGACAAGAAGTAACGTCGCGCCGGAGGCAACTGGTACACCCCAGGTACACCATAGCCCATGGAAATATCAAGGAAAACTGGTTAATCGACGGTGAAGTATTCGAGGAGAAAGGTAACTTGTCGGGCAATTCCGTCATACAAAGATCGAAGCAATAACCGTAGACACGTGTTTCGGACTATTAGTCCTCATCAGTACGGTATATCCAAGGAGCAAGGTGGACACTCAATGGAAAAACACTCAAATGGAGACCGTAAAGGGGGTCGCCAATGTCGCCAATTTGGTGCTTCAGTCCCAACATCTTCAGGATTCGAAGTCAAGAAGTGACGTCGCTCCGGAGGCGACTGGCACACCCCAGGTACACCATAGCCCATGGAAATTAAAGGAAAACTGTTTAGTCAACGGTGAGATATAAAGGAGAAAGGTATTTGTCGGGCAATTCCGTCATACGAAGATCGAAGAAGCAACCGTAGACACGTGTTTCGGACTATTAGTCCTCATCAGTACGGTATAGCCAAGGAGCAAGATGGACACTCAATGGAAAAACACTCAAATGGAGTCCTACAAAGGGTGACCAATGTCGCCAATTTGGTGCTTCAGTCCCAACATCTTCAGGATTCGAAGACAAGAAGTGACGTCGCGCCGAAGGTGACTGGAACACCCCAGGTACACCATAGCCGATGGAAATTAAAGGAAAACTGTTTAGTCGACGGTGAGATATAAAGGAGAAAGGTATTTGTCGGGCAGTTCCGTCATCGAAGATCGAAGAAGCAACCGTAAACACGTGTTTCGGACTATTAGTCCTCATCAGTACGGTATAGCCAAGGAGCAAGATGGACACTCAATGGAAAAACACTCAAATGGAGACCTACAGGGGGTGACCAATGTCGCCAATTTGGTTCTTCAGTCCCAACATCTTCAGGATTCGAAGACAAGAGGTGACGTCGCGCCGGAGGTGACTGGAACACCCCAGGTACACCATAGCCCATGGAAATTAAAGGAAAACTGGTTAGTCGACGGTGAGATATAAAGGAGAAAGGTATTTATCGGGCAATTCCGTCATACGAAGATCGAAACTATATATGTACGCGGACTATATCTGCTTAGCGTACACAAATAAAAATATAGAAGAACTGCAGAGATGTATCAACAGCGATACGTCAAAGCTACAGGACTGGTGTCAGAACAACATATTGACTATAAACGAATCCAAATCTAACTATATGATATTCAACCCAACGAAGACCAATGTAAGCTTATCAGTCAGTACCACACAGTACCAATCAGAGAAACTTCTGAAGCAAATTATCTCGGAATGTGTATTCAAAATAATCTTAGGTGGGACAAACACATTATAGTCAGAAACAATTCAGAAATCTATAAAATTAGAAAAATCATACCACAGAACTGCAGAAAGACTATTTACAACGCTTTATTTACGCCAAAATTAAACTACCTGATCAATATTTGGGGAAACACAACTAACCGAAATATTAATAAGATACAAAAACAACAGAATAAAGTACTAAAGTTGCTACATAGACTACCTATGCTGACGTCAATCCCCGAACTACATAAAAATACAAATGAACTAACATTAACAAAAAGAATAACACAGGCTAACATATTGCTGCTACACAAAATCACCAACGGATCGATAAAAACGGATATTACACTTGAGAGGAACAACGAGATACATGATCACCACACCAGAACAAGAAATCACTTGAGAAATCATAAATATAAAACGAACAAATACTCCCAATCAATTACAACAACCACGATAGAAACGTACAATAAAATTCCAGCAAGTATAAAACAACTCAGCTACAGAACGTTTAAAACTAAGATCAAAAGTATGCTAATAAACGGGACGATTTAAACACAAACGAAGACATAATGGTAAAAGATCCGAACACCCTCAATACCGCCCACCGCGGAGAGGTTTGCTCACACCACGGATGGACGAAGTAGGGAATGACTCACGTATATGTATATTTGTATGTTATCTATTATTATTATTCTTGTTGACATTTATGAGGTTCTTAAAGTAATTTATTTTTGAGTCCTTTATATATTTTTTCGTTTCTCTTTTTGATCTAAGATATTCTTGTGTAAGTATTTTGTTATTTGGATTCTTTTTATATCTTTTATAAAGTTTATTTCTATCCTTGATTTTGTCTATAATTTCTTTTGTGATCCAGGCGCATTCCTCTGTTCGCTTTATGTTTTTTATCTCTTGGTTGGATTTTATTATTGTTTGAAGTGTTTTTGATAATATTTCAAAGCTTTTAATTATGTCGAAGTTGTATTCTGTTATGTCTTTGTTTATCTTTTTCCTGTTGGTGTATAGGTGGGACGATCACATCAACAAACTAAAGATCAGTAACGCAAAAACAATAGCCGCATTGACCAACGTAAAACACATAATACCAGAGTTTCTACGAAAATCAGTCTACAATTGCCTGCACATAGCCAATATCAACTACTTGATAAACATCTGGAGTGAAACGAGGGAAGACAATATAGACAAATTACAGAGGCAACAAAACAAGATTCTAAAAATCCTCTATTGTCTGGACAGAAGAACACCAACCCATGACGTGCATAATATTACAGGTGAACTAACATTGAGACAGAGAATAAAGCTGTATAAGATATTACTCATCCACAAAATCGACAATCAATCGATTAAAACCGAGATAAAGCTCATAAGATAAGGCCAAATCCATGAATATAGAACGAGACACATTTTACACGTGAGATCAGAAAAATCAAGAACTACACGATATGCCCCATTTATCCAAGGGAGCATATTAAAGGTATACAACAACATATCAAACGACATAAAAGACTTGGACTACAGAACATTCAAAATGAAGGTAAACTCGCTACTGCTACAAGGAAAAATTTAGGATTTACTACTCGGCTCAAATATCTCAAAACTATGACACCCTCGATACCATTAGCCCGAGATCGGATGTCGCATCCCAATCCCGAGGTGAAGATAGAGGGAGAACAAGAAGTTACGCAGCCCACGCCCGTATGTGTATATCTATGCGTATCATGTGTATGTATAGTGTGTATATTTATGATGGATTGTGATGGATGTTGTTATTTAAATAAAACCTTTAATACTAAAATTGAATCACCCGGTATATATATATATATATATATATATATATATATATATATATATACCAGAAAATATCACATACTCTGTCTTCTTTTCGTTTAGAGTTAAGATATTTGAACTGAACCAGGCTTCAATCCTTTGTATGTCCCGACTAATTTTATTTTGCAGTTGTTCCTTTGTTTTTGCTGAGTAAAGGATGCAGGTGTCATCGGCATACATGTACACAGATCCTCCCAGAGGTAATTCGAAGAAGTCATTGGTGTACAGAATATAAAGTGTTGGTGGTATAATTCCTCCTTGTGGCATTCCATACTCAGCGTAAGCTGTTTGGCTGCTGGTTTTGTTTATTTTCGTGGTTTGGGGGCGGTCTCTCAAATATGTGTTTATGAGGTTTAAGAACTTTCCTGCTATTCCCATATTTTTTAGTTTTGCTATAAGTTTATCCTTTGAGATTGTATCGAATGCTTTTTTTAGATCTATAAAAATGCACGCCGCTATTTCATGTTTGTCCAATTTTTGTTTAATTTCGTTTATAAGATCTAAGGCAGCGGATGTTGTTCCCGAGCCTTTTTGGAAAGCGTACTGTTTCTTGTTTATAATTCCGTTTGATTTTAGATGGCAGTTTAGTCTCCTTTGTAAAACTTTCTCAATAATTTTGCTTAGTGTGGACGTCAATGCAATCGGGCGGTAATTTTCTGGTTTTTTCCTCTCTCCTCCCTTATATATTGGTATAATTACTGTTTTTTTCAAGTAATCCGGGAATATGCCTGTATCGAAAACCTCATTTATTAAATGGACTAGCGGTGTTTTTAATTGGTTTATATTTTCTTTTATTATGTTCGTGGTTATGTCGTCAAATCCGGGTGCTTTATTCTCCTTAAATTCCTGCGTCACTTCTTCGATCTCCTTCTCGTTTGTGTGTCTTAATCTTGCTGTCTTGTATGCTGCATTAGGCAGCATGTTTTGTGTTGTCAGTGGTTGATGTGCCTTCTTTTGAGCCATTGCGAGGTTCGTTCCTATTGTGGCGAAATAATTGTTAACCTCAGTTGCAATTACCTCGTTGTTGTCCGATTCTACCCCACTTTGTGTAATAATTTTAGTAATCGTCTCGTCTGATCTGGTTTTCTTATTAATACTTGTGTTTACTATTTGCCATAGTTTTTCTTGATTGTTCTTGTTGACATTTATGAGGTTCTTAAAGTAATTTATTTTTGAGTCCTTTATATATTTTTTCGTTTCTCTTTTTGATCTAAGATATTCTTGTGTAAGTATTTTGTTATTTGGATTCTTTTTATATCTTTTATAAAGTTTATTTCTATCCTTGATTTTGTCTATAATTTCTTTTGTGATCCAGGCGCATTCCTCTGTTCGCTTTATGTTTTTTATCTCTTGGTTGGATTTTATTATTGTTTGAAGTGTTTTTGATAATATTTCAAAGCTTTTAATTATGTCGAAGTTGTATTCTGTTATGTCTTTGTTTATCTTTTTCCTGTTGGTGTATAGGTGCTTATAGTACTTATACAATCTTCCTTGTTTTGTGTTTTGTTTGATAGTCGTCATTAGTGCATTGTGGTCTGATATATCTGTTTCAATAATTTTCATATCTTGTATTTGACGTTTTATATTGGTTACTACATGGTCTATGATGGTATGGTTGCCATTAGGATTCCATCTGGTGTAGTGTTTTTTAATTTTTTTGTTTAGAAGTTGATAGTTATTTTCCAATATAGTCTTGTTGTAGTCCTTTGTTGTTTTGCAGCTATCTAGAATATTTATATTGAAGTCTCCCAGCACAATATGTGCCTTTTTTCTGTTCAGGATATCATTACTGAGAACATGCTTCGTATTATCGTACGGCACGTGAGGTGGTTTGTACAGTAGAGTTATAGCTATTTTTTGCTGATGTAGATCGATCTTCATCACTTCTATGCCTTGTATATTTTTTTTCATTAGGACTGTATATTCGATTCCCTTTTTAAGGTATATGGCTAGGCCCCCTCCTCGTGTTTCTCTTGAGAGAAATTCAGCATTGTAGTTTTGTAGTATATATTGATCTTCTTCGGTTGGTGATAGCCATGTTTCAGTCAGAGCTACAATGTCGGGGTTATGAATTTTCGAGAATATTTCAACTTCGGTAAATTTGTTTTTGATGCTACGGACATTGTGCAGTAGTATTCTTTTAACGTTCGCTGACATTATGGATGTTGGCTGCATGTCTATGTTTTTAGTGGTAGGTGGTAAGTATGATTTAGTGGAGAGTTTGTAATTGTTCTATATTCTTTATTTTTATTTTCTGTGATGTGGCGGTCTTTCTCAGAAGACCGCTCCATGGGGATCTCGCTTATTAGTGGAGATAGAGGCTGTTTAAATTTGGCAAAGTTTCGTAGTTTTGTGCTGATCAATTATCTGAAAAGAAATTTTAGCTATCATTTTCCATTTTAAAGATATCCGCAAACGACTGAAATGTTAAGATATCGTTTTTAATTTTTTTAGCAAAACCAAACGTAGACATTTGAAACAAAAACATTCTACAGCTACTTTTTAACAAGGAATGCAGTGTATTTTTTTAATTTGAAATAACTTCAAAGGTGGCGGCGTAACCACGGCCAACTTTTGTTTTTCTTATGGGTGCCATGTTGAATTTTGGCATTTTCCGATAGTCGTGTTTTTTCTCATTTCCGCAATGTATAACATGTTAACATTATTTTTTAAAATAATGGTGTAATAATAAAAAAACCTTCAGGTACCTAACTGGAGCTTGGTTACAGACCGCCGGACTCGTTGCCAAGCAACGTCAACTAAATGTACTTGGATCAAGCGGCGCGCTCAGCGTTGGGTTTGCAATTTTACCAAATAAACCTTAATTGTGGTTGATTGTGGATGTAAAATGCCGTTTACCAATAACGAAAAGCGTGATATAAGGGTTTATTATTGTTCTCATAGAAATGCCCAATCGTACAAAATTCCTAGCATTGGACAGAAATTTAGCGGATCATGGATCGTTTAGTAAACCCCGCAATTCTTATAATCCTCATGGAAATGTTGAAAACGATCAAAGAGACATTTTGGAAATGGTGAACGTTAGATTACCATAATTTGCAGTGCTTCAACAACTGGTATTTAGATAAATGACGATTCTCGGATTTCTACGCGGGAAGTAGCCTCTAATTTGGAATTGCCGCAAACACGTGTTTGCAGAGCACTACGAACAAAGAAATTGAAACCGTACAAACCCCACACAAGTCAAACTTTGCAGTTGTACGAAATTATTTGAATCAACAATTTCCAAATCGCTGGGTTGGTAATGGTGGAGTGGTGGAATGTCCTGCTAGATCCCCTGATGTAAGTCCTCTGGACTATTTTCTATGGGGAACTGTGAATGACGAAATTTATTACGAAATATCGAGGATCTGCGCTATCGAGTAACAAATGCGGTCAATGCTATTCCGGGAAGAACAGACAACATGTAGAAAAGCTGGCTCGGTTTTATGCCTTCAAGAAAATGGCGACCAATTTTCTTAAACATTTACTTAAAAAATAAGCTTTTTGTTGTATAAACTTGCTTCTTTTACAATCTGAATGTTTTTAATCCAAAGCACTCTGGTCAGTCCGGCGCCGGCGGTCTGTAACCAAGCGCCAGTTGGGTACCTAATAAGCACGACAAACAACGAGAAAAAAAGAAACTTTCTTTTATTATTAAACCTATGCTTTAAAAAATAATGCCAACATGTTATACATTGCGGAAATGAGAAAAAACAGGGCTATCGGAAAGTGCCAAAATTCAACATGGCGCCCATAAGAAAAACAAAAGTTGGCCATGGTTACCCCGCCATCTTTGATGCTAATTCAAATTAAAAAATAACACTGCATTCCTTGTTAAAAAGTAGTTCTAGAATGTTTTTGTTTCAAATGTCTAGCTACGTTTGGTTTTGGATAAAAAATTAAAAGCGATAACTTAACATTTCAGTTTTTTGCGGATATCTTTAAAATGGAAAATGATAGCTAAAATTTCTTTTCAGGTAATTGATCAGCACAAAAATACGAAACTTTGCCAAATTTAAACATAGCCTCTATCTCCACTAATAAAAGAGATCCCCATGGTGAGCCTCGAAATTGAATCACCCGGAATATATATAGGAAAATTGGTTAGTCGAGGGTGAGACATAAAGAAGAAAGGTATTTGTCAGGCAATTCCGTCATACGAAGATCGAAGAAGCAACCGTAGACACGTGTTTCGGACTATGAGTCCTCATCAGTACGGTATAGCCAAGGAGCAAGATGGGCACTCAATGGAAAAACACTCAAATGGAGACCTACAGGGGTGACCAATGTCGCCAATTTGGTGCTTCAGTCCCAACATCTTCAGGATTCGAAGACAAGAAGTGACATCGTGCCGGAGGTGACTGGAACACCCCAGGTACACCATAGCCCATGGAAATTAAAGAAAAACTGGTTAGTCGATGGTGAGATATAAAGGAGAAAGGTATTTGTCGGGCAATTCCGTCATACGAAGATCGAAGAAGCAACCGTAGACACGTGTTTCGGACTATTAGTCCTCATCAGTACGGTATAGCCAAGGAGCAAGAAGGACACTCAATGGAAAAACACTCAAAATACACGTGTTTGAGTGTTTTTCCATTGAGTGTCCATCTTGCTCCTTGGCTATACCGTACTGATGAGGACTAATAGTCCGAAACATATAAATATATATATATATACAACAACGGAGGATTAGTCGGGTATGTCGATCCAAATAAAATACTTAAGTGATTACCTTAATATTTGCTATATTTCGAATAACAATGCATTCTTCTACAGGCAAAACTAAAAAACAATAAGCGACACATAATTCACCAATAAAATTATCATCCATCATTATGTACTTACATTTTGTATCACAATAGGCTGCCCAAAAGTAACATACAACATCACAAAACCATGCATTCCATGCGGTACATCAAATAAAAGACTCAAGAACAATTATTGCCACTACAACACATTTACAATAAATATCTTAAAAACATCCTGCAACGTCCGACAGTGACGGCGACCGAAACGTTCAATGGTCAACTCAAGCATACGAGTAGGAGGCTAGTTTACAGGTTTATTTTTCATTTTTTTATATTA
Organism: Aphodius sticticus; assembly: GCA_963966075.1. Taxonomy (NCBI): domain Eukaryota; kingdom Metazoa; phylum Arthropoda; class Insecta; order Coleoptera; family Scarabaeidae; genus Aphodius; species Aphodius sticticus. The sequence goes on along the minus strand of OZ014508.1, from coordinate 39,825,864 downwards.
CGATACATATACCCACATGCGCAGCGATAACAACAGTCAAGAATAAAATGCTAGAAAACCAAGCTATCGGTAGAATGCCGTGCGTTAATCATAGTTTGCTTCTTATTTCTATCCATGAACATAATGTAAGAATAGATGTTACTGAGGCCATCAAGATCAGTTCTAAAATTTACACTCTTCTCGGCCGAATTAATGTGGTACATTTCAAGAAATAACCTATTTTTGTAATTTTTTTCTGAATCCAATATCTTGATATTCTCAAAGTCAAACGAGTGGTTTTTATTAATGCAGTGCGATGCCAAAGCACACCTAATCTTCCCCGTACGACAATCACTCTTGTGTTAACTAACACGATTTTTTACCCACTGTGCAGTTACCCCAACATACTCTCCATCACAATTTTTACAGTTAATCTTATAGATGATATTGGATCTGTAACACTGTGGGTCGTAATCGTTTATTCTTGTGAAGAAAGTATTAATCTTGTTAGGGTAATGATGGGCAATACTAGAGCTTTCCGGTAAAAAAGGTCTCAGGATGGATTTCAATCCATGTGTCAACCCCGGTATCATTGCAATTTTTTTAAAGCTATTAACTGTCTGTTTCGGCTCATCAAAAATACTCGCACTGGGTCCACTGGAGTAGGTGGAGAACAGAATCTTGTTAAGCAATCCGTTAGGGAAGCCATTGTTCAAAAAGACTTTCTTTAACTTATTTAAAGCAGAACCGTGAAAAGCACCATCACATATATTTAAAACTCTGTTTATTTGTTCTTCATCGCGACGACAGTGTTAACCTTCTAATTGAATGTATGGCCCGAAAAGAAGTTTATATAGCGGCCAGAGTAGGTTGGCTTATTATACCAGTCAATACTAACAACACCCTCAAAACCACGAATAACTTTGCAGTCCAAAAAGGGCAAATAGTTATTGTTTTCTGTCTCAACAGTAAACTGTAAATGAGGATTAAAACCATTAAAAGTAGCCAACACGTACCCTAACAAGATTAATACTTTCTTCACAAGAATAAAGGATTACGACCCACAGTGTTACAGATCCAATATCATCTATAAGATTAACTGTAAAAATTGTGATGGAGAGTATGTTGGGGTAACTGCACAGTGGCTAAAAAATCGTGTTAGTCTACACAAGAGTGATTGTCGTACGGGGAAGATTAGGTATGCTTTGGCATCGCACTGCATTAATAAAAACCACTCGTTTGACTTTGAGAATATCAAGATATTGGATTCAGAAAAAAATTACAAAAATAGGTTATTTCTTGAAATGTACCACATTAATTCGGCCGAGAAGAGTGTAAATTTTAGAACTGATCTTGATTGCCTCAGTAACATCTATTCTTACATTATGTTCATGGATAGAAATAAGAAGCAAACTATGATTAACGCACGGCATTCTACCGATAGCTTGGTTTTCTAGCATTTTATTCTTGACTGTTGTTATCGCTGCGCATGTGGGTATATGTATCGTAATATAAAAAAATTAAAAATAAAACTGTAAACTAGCCTCCTACTCGTATGCTTGAGTTGAACGTTGAACGTTTCGGTCGCCGTCACTGTCGGACGTTGCAGGATGTTTTTAAGATATTTATTGTAAATGTGTTGTAGTGGCAATAATTGTTCTTGAGTCTTTTATTTGATGTACCGCATGAAATGCATGGTTTTGTGATGTTGTATGTTACTTTTGGGCAGCCTATTGTGATACAAAATGTAAGTACATAATGATGGATGATAATTGGTGAATTATGTGTCGCTTATTGTTTTTTAGTTTTGCCTGTAGAAGAATGCATTGTTACTCGAAATATAGCAAATATTAAGGTAATCACTTAAGAATTTTATTTGGATCGACATACCCGACTAATCCTCCGTTGTTGAATATACCTTCGATCGAAGAACTTTAATTATTGTATATATATATATATATATATATATATATATATATATATATATATATATATATATATATATATACATATATATATATATATATAAAGATCGAAGATCGAAGAAGCAACCGTATACACGTGTTTCGGACTATTAGTCCTCATCAGTACGGTATAGCCAAGGAGCAAGATGGACACTCAATGGAAAAACACTCAAATGGTTCCCTACAGGGGGTGACCACATGTCGCCAATTTGGTGCTTCTCTGTAGGGAACCATTTGAGTGTTTTTCCATTGAGTGTCCATCTTGCTCCTTGGCTATACCGTACTGATGAGGACTAATAGTCCGAAACACGTGTATACGGTTGCTTCTTCGATCTTCGATCTTCGTATGACGGAATTGCCCGACAAATACCTTTCTCCTTTATATCTTACCGTCGATTGACCTCAGCATAGGTAGTCTATGTAGCAACTTTAGTACTTTATTCTGTTGTTTTTGTATCTTATTAATATTTCGGTTAGTTGTGTTTCCCCAAATATTGATCAAGTAGTTTAATTTTGGGGTAAATAAAGCGTTGTAAATCGTCTTTCTGCAGTTCTGTGGTATGATTTTTCTAATTTTATAGATTTCTGCAATTGTTTTTTAATTGTTTCTGACTATGTTTGCAATGTGTTTGTCCCACCTAAGATTATGTTGAATACACATTCCGAGATAATTTGCTTCAGAAGTTTCTCTGATTGGTACTGTGTGGTACTGACTGATATGCTTACATTGGTCTTCGTTGGGTTGAATATCATATAGTTAGATTTGGATTCCTTTATAGTCAATATGTTGTTCTGACACCAGTCCTGTAGCTTTGACGTATCGCTGTTGATACATCTCTGCAGTTCTTCTATATTTTTATTCGTGTACGCTAAGCAGATATCGTCCGCGTACATATATAATTTCCCTTCCAAACCAATGTCGTCAATATCATTTGTGTATAGAATATACATTAACGGTGGAATGTTGCCTCCTTGTGGTAAGCCATATTCTGCGTGTTCAACATCGTTTTGAATTTCATCAAGCAAGTGAAAAAGCGGATAAGAATTATAAGTGATCGGGAATATTAAGAAAAGAATTTAAAAAGGTTGGAGACTATTTTGATGCAAAATTCATACCCAAAGGCACTGATCAGGAGTTTCATTTACAGAACGTCAAATATGGAGAAAGATACAATAGCCAATGAAACATAAATTTCAATATATATATATATATATATATACAGTATATACAGTATATCTCACGGGACGTTGGATTGTATGGATACTTTCGTTATTATTAAAGATAGAAAGTCGGTTAAATGGGCAAAGTAGTGCATATTTATGTGCTCTTTCATAATCTGTTCAGAAAGCAGTTGAATTCCAAACGGTTCCCAAGCTATTTTGAAAAAAACAAAAAATGTCATTTTGTATATACCTATTTTATATAGGTATATATAACCTATCGGAATATATTTCATCATAATCATATGTCACTACTACTATTTTCTGCGGTTGGTGTTATAATATTAATTATGTTAAGCAAATGATGATGGGGTGCCGTCTTTCATTTGATTTCGTCAGGAACGTTCGATGTAAGACTTGTAAATATTGAGTTAGATGTATACTGTAGTGGATTTTTTCAGTTTTTTTCAGTGTAGGAATATAGGAATTTATTCCCATACTTCTGCTACTCTTGAGAGATCTGTTCACAAAGCACATGATGAAGTGTTTACTTTGACACCAAATCACGATCGATAAATCCCGAAAACCGTTTTCATAAATTTCTCCTGAAAACTTTTACGACAAACGCGACCGTAAATCCCGTCCGAAAACAATTGAAGTATTTCATTTGAGGCGGAACGAGTGTCGCGAAGTGTCCACATAAATCCTTTACTTCCTCCACTCTCCTCGTTGCCTCTTTTCGGCTGGCACAGCAAAGTGCGAACAAACTCCTCTGAAATCTTTATTTAGACGGTAAACGAATCCTTTGTTTAGGGATGCTTGGTAGCTGCTACTCTTGCTCGAACGCGGTGTCGATACGAGCTCTTTGTGCGTCCGTTTCACGACGCTATCTGGTGTTAGGATCTTGTACGACACTCGAGACGTTTACCCTTTCTCAGTTATCGGTCGCAATCTTCGATTGTGCCGAAATTGCAACTTGAAGACTAAATTACGATACGTCGTGCTTTTTTTATGTGCGCGGAAGATTGTTGATTTACGGTAGGTACCTTTATGTGGCATTAACATGTCGGTAGAGCCTTCTAATAATTTATCTATGTATGTCACTGCTCGAAAAAATTAGGAAACACTTTTTTCGAAACCTGTGTGATGGGGGAGGATTGATTGATTGAAAGTCACTACATCTTACTAATACATATATTGGACTATTCACGATACGTGTGCTTGCTCGAGACTTACTATGCCACACCTGGCTCACAGGTAGTTGGTATCGGGTTCAACAGTCGAGTTGAGCTGACACAGCAGACTCATACGTCGCCTGACGTTACCTATGATGCAATATCCTATAAACTAAATAGCACATTCCTAACATAATCATTTATTATAATTATGGTAATATTCTGCTACACCTCCTACGGTAATTTAAAAAATATAAAATCTGCAAATTTTAATATTTTTTGTTGTTTATTTTTATTCATTGTAACCCTTAATCCTATTCTTATGCACCACTACAAATTTATTTTCTAATTTAATTGTTACATTGGGTTCTTTTATTTGAATAATTTCGTATGGACCTTTATACAAAGCTTCTAGTTTATTTCCGGTTTCATTTTTTAACAATATCCTATCTCCTATATTATAACTAATTTCTTTACTCTTTCTGTCATACATTTCTTTTCTTTTACATTTTGAAAGTAACAAATTCGATCTTGCATCAGCGCAAACACTTTGAAGTCTATATTTAAGTTCAATTGCATAATTGTCAAAGTTATATATTGGCTCTATTTGATTCGTTAAATTTGATGGTAATTGAACATTTTTTCCGAAAACTAACTAATAAGGGGTGAATTTGGTTTCACTGTGAACTGTATTATTAAATGAAAAGATCCAATATGGTACCCAAGTGCTCCAGGTATTTAAATATTTATTCAACTGAATTCTCAAATAAGCACCTAAATGTTTATGGGTATTTTCAATTGCACCTAGAGTTTGGTGGTGATAAGCGGTAGAATTTAGCTGTTTAATGCCTAATAGTTTACATACATTTTGGAAAATATTTGACATAAACTCCGTACTCTGATCGGTTAATACAACTTTAGGGATTCCATATCTCAAAATAAAATTTTGTACGTAAGTTTTTGCAACAGTTTCTGCGTCTTTGTTACGAATCGGATAGCCTTCCACATATTTAGTTAAATCACATTGTATTTTTAAAATGTATTTATTTTCGTCAATGTCCGTATTTAAAGGACCTACTAAGTCTAAAGAAATCTTTTCGAATGCTGTTGTTGCGGTGTCCGTTATAACCATAGGTTCTTTATTTGTTTTTGTGTGCTTATAGCGTTGGCAATCACTGCATCGTTTTACGAATTTTTCTACATCTTGTATTAGACTTGGCCAAAAATAATATTTCTTTATGTTGTTAGACATACGTTTTATTCCTGTATGTCCACCTGTAGGCAGCATATGAAAATCATTTAGGATTATTTGTCTTGTTTCTTTGTCTTGGATATTTATTATTCCTCTTAATACTGATATATTTATCGTAGCTTCCTTTAGAGCGTTTCTTTTGTTTAATAAATCTTTTATTATTCGACATGTCGTTTTATCTTTTATTATTACAATTTCTTTAATATTATATTTATAACATACATCACGCAGGTCTTTCATCCACGCAACTGAGTTTGTTGATGATAAAGAACACTGATTTACATATATTGCGCACATTTTTATATCATATATTATATATTTTGTTTTATAGTCGACATTTACTTTCTTATCTTTTTGTAATAAGTCAATTTCGTATTGGTTTATTGGCTGCAGCTCAATTGATTGTATAGGTCGGTTTAACACTTCTACGAATCCAGGGTGATCAGTCCTTTCTTCGACTTGAAGCAGTGTTTGTTTATTTTCGGGAATAGACTTGGTTTTTGACCTCGTCATTACAAAGCATGTGGTGTTATTCATTGCTTTTAATTCATCTATTGTGATTCTAGATAAGGCATCAGCCACTACATTGTCTTTTCCTTTCACATAATGAATTTCAAAATCGTACTCCTCTAATGTCAATCTAAATTTTGTCAAGCGACTTGAGGGATTAGTCATTCCGAATAAGTAAATCAACGGTCGGTGATCTGTAAAATTTTGAATCTTTTTGCAAATAAATAAGGCCTAAAGTGCTTTACTGACCAGCAAATTGCCGTGAGCTCTTTCTCGATGGTACTACAGTTTTTCTCTGCTTTGTTCAAACTTCTACTGGCATAAGCCACAACAGTATCATCTGCGTTTGATAAAACAGCACCGATTGCAAATCCCGAAGCGTCTGTTTTCAAAATAAATTCATTATCCTGTGATAAATCAGGATATTATAAAATAAGTGAGTTTACTAAAGTTTCTTGCAAAACTTCAAATGAATTCTGGCACTCAGCTGTTTAATCAAAATTTGTTCCTTTCCGAGAAAGTTTATTTAAGGGATGTACTATACTAGCAAATTTTTTTATGAATTTCCTGTAGTTACTTGCAAAGGCTACAAAGCGTTTTGTTTCATCGCTATTTTTTGGAACGGGATAATTTCTAACTATTTTTATTTTCTCAGGATCTGAAGGAACACCTTTGAAATTACATGACCTAAATAAAGTAAATCTTTCTTCAAGAATGCACTCTTATCAGGATTTAGTTTTAAATTTACGTTTCGTAACCTTTCGAAAACTTTTATTAAATTTTTATTGTGAGTTTCTAAGTTATTTCCAAATATAATCAAATCGTCTAAATAAACAAGGCATGACTCGTAGTTTAGCCCAGACATAGCTATAGTCATAATCCGTGAGAATGCATTTGGACTTACTTTCAAACCCATTGGCATTCTTAGCATTGGATAGTGGGCAATCTATTTGTTGAAAATGCTGTGATAGGTCTACTTTTCGGATCCAACTCTACCTGAAAAAATCCTTGGGACAAATCGAGATGGCTAAAATAAATTGCTCCTGACAATGAATCGAGTATGTCAGTAATATTTGGTAATGGGAATTTATCATCTTGTATTTGTTTGTTAAGTAGTCGATAATCAATAACTAATCGCCACTTTTTATTACCATGAACATCTGCCTTTTTAGGCACTATTAGAACTGGAGAAGACCAGGCAGATTTTGCTTCTTCTATTATTTCGTTCTCTAACATTTTATCAACTTGCTTTTGGATTTCAGATTTTTGCGCATGAGGTAGTCGATAAGGCTTAACATATACCGGTGACGAATCCTTATTTAATGTTATAGTTTGTTTCATAATATTTGTAACTGATAATTTATCACCTTCCAAATGGAAAATATCAGCATATTTTAGTATTTATTAAATCTAATACTCTATCTATTGTTAATTGATTTTTATCGAATTCGCAAATATTATATTCACTCAGATAATGTATAAAAGGTAGAAAATTTTTAATCTGAACATCTTTATCTGTAGTATTTAAAATTTTAATTGGTATCCTGTTTTCTTTTGCTTTTACTATGCAGCCAGCAACATAAACACCTTCGCATATATTTTGAGGTAAAACTACACAATCTTCACGACAATTGTATTCAAAATTTCTGACACTCTCGCATCGTGACGGAATAGTAGTTAAATCATCGTACGACGATTGTAAAGGTATTGTTAGCATGTGTTTGTTTACCCAAAACGATAGTGAAAACTGTTCATAATTTATAGTTAGCCTTCAAATTTCGTACAGAAATCTGATCCCAATATTCCATCAAAACTATTATCAAAACTGTCTAGTATAAGAAAGTTATGATCCAAAGTGTATCCATGAATTGACAATTTAAGAAATGCTGAACCTAATGAAACAGTTTGACCACCAATTCCATTTATTTTAATTTTCTCGTTTCTTTTAATAATAGCGTTATCTACTTTATCTGAAAATAGAACACTAACTGACGCACCAGTATCGATTAAGAATTTTAATTCCTTAGTTTTATACTTAAATGTTACTATATTAATGCCATTAATTTGAAATATTGCATATTTATTATTGTTTTTATCGGTCTCGAAAAAACTTTACTGATTGTTCGTGGTAAGCTGAATTGTGTTGTACGTTTTCATTCATTTGATCCGTTTCTGTATTTGCAACGTAAGCTCTTGATGGCTGGTTATAGGTTGACCTGTTAGCGAAACCTCTATTTTGCTGACTTCGAAATCCGGAACCCGAGGAATTTCGATACCTATTGCTATTAGAAAAATATCGCTGACCGCGTTTTTGATTATAATTAAAACTTTGAGGTGTACCTCTGGTTTGAAAATTATTTCTAAAACCTCTATTTGGATAATTATTTCTATGGGAGTTACGCTGGCGGGGGCCATGTGATGGGGGATTCCAATTTTGCCTGTAATGAAACACGTGAGATTCTGAATTTGTGGACCTTTCCTCATCTTTCGCACCTGCTATCGCGTCTTTAAGGGAAGTATAATTTCGCGCTTTCACGATTGTTCTAAGTTCTGAATGTCTTAACCCGTTGGCAAATGTAGCAATTGTTGTTTCGTTAGCAGTACGCAATACATTAGCAGTATTGACATCACCGTTAGATTGAGCAATCGTTAAACCTACTAAAAGTTCTTCAATGCTCTTACCATATTCTTCTATTGACCTGTTATTTTATTTTGAGCTATGCAATTCCCTTGAAAGTGCCGAAGCTGATTTTTTAGAAAAAAGATGTAACCGCATATCCTTCACCAACGCCTCTACGGTAGTATATTCCAAACTTAATCTCAACTTTGCACTCGGAGAGAGACGTGTTTTTAAAACGTATTGAATTAATTTATTTTTATTCGTTTCATCTAACATGCTAGAGTACAGTTCTATAGAATCTACCAATTGACCCGTTATAACTTCCGAATCATTCATCAGCGGTAGTAATGAAGCTGCTGTTTTCAGTTCAAATTTTTCCGTTGCCATTTTGCCTATTGAAATATTTTGTTGTCTTTCCAGCAATACTGATCTATACTGTTCTATGATTAGTTTTACTCGCTGAGTACTTCCAATTTCTATATTGATATTTTCTTTATTAGCTAATTCATAAAAATATTCTTCTATGCGATCTAACTCTCTAAGTTGTTTATTTACTAATTCTAGATTAAACCTCCTACTATGATTATCTTTGCCCAAATTAATCTTAAAATTAGATACCTCTTCGCTTAGTTTTTCTAGGTCGTCACACATCACTGTTCACTAGTCATTAGACACGCGATTCCTTTTGGCGCAAATCGTCGATGCTCCTGCCGATTTCTTTGCGGATGTCTGCACGCAGATTTTTTCTCGCACGCACCCAACAGTACCACAAAATACCCACAATGAAGAACGCTGCGACGATTACAAGAACAACTTCTCCTGCATTAAATATTTTCTGGTTGGTAACACCTCCACTGATTCCCGCTTGGGTAATGATCACTTCTTCCCCTTTCGAATAACTTTTGCCCATTTTGATTTCTTTTTATTCACTTTTTCCACTTTCTTTCAGTTTCTTATGCTACGGCTGATACTTCTTCTCTTCACTTTGTTCTTCTATATCTTTGCCAGGGCTGGCAGGATCGCCATGTGATGGGGGAGGATTGATTGATTGAAAGTCACTACATCTTACTAATACATATATTGGACTATTCACGATACGTGTGCTTGCTCGAGACTTACTATGCCACACCTGGCTCACAGGTAGTTGGTCTCGGGTTCAACAGTCGCGTTGAGCTGACACAGCAGACTCATACGTCGCCTGTCGTTACCTATCAAGCAATATCCTATGAACTAAATAGCACATTCTTAACATAAGCATTTATTATAATTATGGTAATATTCCACTACACTTGTAACATTTTAAATAATAGTTCAAGGCAAATCAAATTTGGTAAACCTCAACGGCGTATATTAAACTAAAGAAAATTACAAAAACAAGGTTACAACTCTTAGTTACTTCTAAGTTACGCTTAAAAATGCAAAACAAAATGGAAATGACTATCATAGTATCGATGACAGTCGGGTTTTCTGTGGATTGGTGAGGTTTAATACAGTGTATGCCCTCCACGAACACGAATCACTTCCACACACCTGCGTGGCATGCTTCGTACTGCGAAGAGATTCTTGTGGTATGCTTTCCCATTCCACAATCAGGGCTTGTGTCAGTTTCTGTATGGTTAGTGGTGGATGAGGGCGCTGATCCGGTCAATCTGATCCCACATGTGTTCAATAGGATTCAGGTTGGGACATAACGCCGCCCATTCCATGACCTGAATTCAACGATCTTGTAAAAAATTTCTGGTTATGCCGGGGGTATGTGGCTTTGCATTGTCCTGTATTAGAAAGAAATTTTGACCGACGCTATATGCAGCAGGCACCACATGGTCATCCAAGATGTTTTCGATGTAATTCATGGCATTTAGTTTACCGGGAACCAGAAGATCAGTTGTGTTGTCTATACTGTTTCCAGCCTAAACCACCACAAATCCACGATAGAATCTATCCACTTCCTGTATAGTAGCGGCTGCGCAGCCTTCACCATATACGCAAAATTTCGATTTCGATCTTCTCCAGCTCTTCTAACAGATTGGCCAATCTCCCGAAACCGATTTCATAAACGCTGCATAACAGAAGGGGAAACTCGAATATCCCTGCTAACATGTCGAATAGAGTGGCTATGCTGAAAGAGGGCAACGGCACGAGCAACTTGCACTTCACTAACATGCCTCATTTTACTCTTAATCGACGAAAATTGACAACCGAATTCATTTGTTATCCTTAGTAGGCTTTCCAACGTGAATTTAAAGCATACTTGACATTTTTTCCATTATGTTTTGCGCTATTAATTTACATTTTTAAGTGTCTCTTAGAAGTAACTAAGAGTTGTGACATTGTTTTTTGTAATTTTCTTTAGTTAAATATACGACCTTAAAGCATACCAAATTTGACTTAGATATAGAGAGAGAAAGTAAGATGGAAAGATGGAAAAATGGAAAGATGGAAAGATGGAAAGATGGAAAGATGGAAAGATGGAAAGATGGAAAGATGGAAAGATGGAAAGATAGAAAGATGGAAAGATAGAAAGATAGAAAGATAGAAAGATAGAAAGATAGAAAGATAGAAAGATAGAAAGATAGAAAGATAGAAAGATAGAAAGATAGAAAGATAGAAAGATAGAAAGATAGAAAGATAGAAAGATAGAAAGATAGAAAGATAGAAAGATAGAAAGATAGAAAGATAGAAAGATAGAAAGATAGAAAGATAGAAAGATAGAAAGATAGAAAGATAGAAAGATAGAAAGATAGAAAGATAGAAAGATAGAAAGATAGAAAGATAGAAAGATAGAAAGATAGAAAGATAGAAAGATAGAAAGATAGAAAGATAGAAAGATAGAAAGATAGAAAGATAGAAAGATAGAAAGATAGAAAGATAGAAAGATAGAAAGATAGAAAGATAGAAAGATAGAAAGATAGAAAGATAGAAAGATAGAAAGATAGAAAGATAGAAAGATAGAAAGATAGAAAGATAGAAAGATAGAAAGATAGAAAGATAGAAAGATAGAAAGATAGAAAGATAGAAAGATAGAAAGATAGAAAGATAGAAAGATAGAAAGATAGAAAGATAGAAAGATAGAAAGATAGAAAGATAGAAAGATAGAAAGATAGAAAGATAGAAAGATAGAAAGATAGAAAGATAGAAAGATAGAAAGATAGAAAGATAGAAAGATAGAAAGATAGAAAGATAGAAAGATAGAAAGATAGAAAGATAGAAAGATAGAAAGATAGAAAGATAGAAAGATAGAAAGATAGAAAGATAGAAAGATAGAAACATAGAAAGATAGAAAGATAGAAAGATAGAAAGATAGAAAGATAGAAAGATAGAAAGATAGAAAGATAGAAAGATAGAAAGATAGAAAGATAGAAAGATAGAAAGATAGAAAGATAGAAAGATAGAAAGATAGAAAGATAGAAAGATAGAAAGATAGAAAGATAGAAAGATAGAAAGATAGAAAGATAGAAAGATAGAAAGATAGAAAGATAGAAAGATAGAAAGATAGAAAGATAGAAAGATAGAAAGATAGAAAGATAGAAAGATAGAAAGATAGAAAGATAGAAAGATAGAAAGATAGAAAGATAGAAAGATAGAAAGATAGAAAGATAGAAAGATAGAAAGATAGAAAGATAGAAAGATAGAAAGATAGAAAGATAGAAAGATAGAAAGATAGAAAGATAGAAAGATAGAAAGATAGAAAGATAGAAAGATAGAAAGATAGAAAGATAGAAAGATAGAAAGATAGAAAGATAGAAAGATAGAAAGATAGAAAGATAGAAAGATAGAAAGATAGAAAGATAGAAAGATAGAAAGATAGAAAGATAGAAAGATAGAAAGATAGAAAGATAGAAAGATAGAACGATAGAAAGATAGAAAGATAGAAAGATAGAAAGATAGAAAGATAGAAAGATAGAAAGATAGAAAGATAGCAAGATAGCAAGATAGCAAGATAGAAAGGTAGAAAGATAGAAAGATAGAAAGATAGAAAGATAGAAAGATAGAAAGATAGAAAGATAGAAAGATAGAAAGATAGAAAGATAGAAAGATAGAAAGATAGAAAGATAGAAAGATAGAAAGATAGAAAGATAGAAAGATAGAAAGATAGAAAGATAGAAAGATAGAAAGATAGAAAGATAGAAAGATAGAAAGATAGAAAGATAGAAAGATAGACAGATAGACAGATAGAAAGATAGAAAGATAGAAAGATAGAAAGATAGAAAGATAGAAAGATAGAAAGATAGAAAGATAGAAAGATAGAAAGATAGAAAGATAGAAAGATAGAAAGATAGAAAGATAGAAAGATAGAAAGATAGAAAGATAGAAAGATAGAAAGATAGAAAGATAGAAAGATAGAAAGATAGAAAGATAGAAAGATAGAAAGATAGAAAGATAGAAAGATAGAAAGATAGAAAGATAGAAAGATAGAAAGATAGAAAGATAGAAAGATAGAAAGATAGAAAGATAGAAAGATAGAAAGATAGAAAGATAGAAAGATAGAAAGATAGAAAGATAGAAAGATAGAAAGATAGAAAGATAGAAAGATAGAAAGATAGAAAGATAGAAAGATAGAAAGATAGAAAGATAGAAAGATAGAAAGATAGAAAGATAGAAAGATAGAAAGATAGAAAGATAGAAAGATAGAAAGATAGAAAGATAGAAAGATAGAAAGATAGAAAGATAGAAAGATAGAAAGATAGAAAGATAGAAAGATAGAAAGATAGAAAGATAGAAAGATAGAAAGATAGAAAGATAGAAAGATAGAAAGATAGAAAGATAGAAAGATAGAAAGATAGAAAGATAGAAAGATAGAAAGATAGAAAGATAGAAAGATAGAAAGATAGAAAGATAGAAAGATAGAAAGATAGAAAGATAGAAAGATAGAAAGATAGAAAGATAGAAAGATAGAAAGATAGAAAGATAGAAAGATAGAAAGATAGAAAGATAGAAAGATAGAAAGATAGAAAGATAGAAAGATAGAAAGATAGAAAGATAGAAAGATAGAAAGATAGAAAGATAGAAAGATAGAAAGATAGAAAGATAGAAAGATAGAAAGATAGAAAGATAGAAAGATAGAAAGATAGAAAGATAGAAAGATAGAAAGATAGAAAGATAGAAAGATAGAAAGATAGAAAGATAGAAAGATAGAAAGATAGAAAGATAGAAAGATAGAAAGATAGAAAGATAGAAAGATAGAAAGATAGAAAGATAGAAAGATAGAAAGATAGAAAGATAGAAAGATAGAAAGATAGAAAGATAGAAAGATAGAAAGATAGAAAGATAGAAAGATAGAAAGATAGAAAGATAGAAAGATAGAAAGATAGAAAGATAGAAAGATAGAAAGATAGAAAGATAGAAAGATAGAAAGATAGAAAGATAGAAAGATAGAAAGATAGAAAGATAGAAAGATAGAAAGATAGAAAGATAGAAAGATAGAAAGATAGAAAGATAGAAAGATAGAAAGATAGAAAGATAGAAAGATAGAAAGATAGAAAGATAGAAAGATAGAAAGATAGAAAGATAGAAAGATAGAAAGATAGAAAGATAGAAAGATAGAAAGATAGAAAGATAGAAAGATAGAAAGATAGAAAGATAAGAAAGGTAGAAAGGTAGAAAGGTAGAAAGATAGAAAGATAGAAAGATAGAAAGATAGAAAGATAGAAAGATAGAAAGATAGAAAGATAGAAAGATAGAAAGATAGAAAGATAGAAAGATAGAAAGATAGAAAGATAGAAAGATAGAAAGATAGAAAGATAGAAAGATAGAAAGATAGAAAGATAGAAAGATAGAAAGATAGAAAGATAGAAAGATAGAAAGATAGAAAGATAGAAAGATAGAAAGATAGAAAGATAGAAAGATAGAAAGATAGAAAGATAGAAAGATAGAAAGATAGAAAGATAGAAAGATAGAAAGATAGAAAGATAGAAAGATAGAAAGATAGAAAGATAGAAAGATAGAAAGATAGAAAGATAGAAAGATAGAAAGATAGAAAGATAGAAAGATAGAAAGATAGAAAGATAGAAAGATAGAAAGATAGAAAGATAGAAAGATAAGAAAGGTAGAAAGGTAGAAAGGTAGAAAGATAGAAAGATAGAAAGATAGAAAGATAGAAAGATAGAAAGATAGAAAGATAGAAAGATAGAAAGATAGAAAGATAGAAAGATAGAAAGATAGAAAGATAGAAAGATAGAAAGATAGAAAGATAGAAAGATAGAAAAATAGCAAGATAGCAAGATAGAAAGATAGAAAGATAGAAAGGTAGAAAGATAGAAAGGTAGAAAGATAGAAAGATAGAAAGATAGAAAGATAGAAAGATAGAAAGATAGAAAGATAGAAAGATAGAAAGATAGAAAGATAGAAAGATAGAAAGATAGAAAGATAGAAAGATAGAAAGATAGAAAGATAGAAAGATAGAAAGATAGAAAGATAGAAAGATAGAAAGATAGAAAGATAGAAAGATAGAAAGATAGAAAGATAGAAAGATAGAAAGATAGAAAGATAGAAAGATAGAAAGATAGAAAGATAGAAAGATAGAAAGATAGAAAGATAGAAAGATAGAAAGATAGAAAGATAGAAAGATAGAAAGATAGAAAGATAGAAAGATAGAAAGATAGAAAGATAGAAAGATAGAAAGATAGAAAGATAGAAAGATAGAAAGATAGAAAGATAGAAAGATAGAAAGATAGAAAGATAGAAAGATAGAAAGATAGAAAGATAGAAAGATAGAAAGATAGAAAGATAGAAAGATAGAAAGATAGAAAGATAGAAAGATAGAAAGATAAGAAAGGTAGAAAGGTAGAAAGGTAGAAAGGTTGAAAGGTAGAAAGGTAGAAAGGTAGAAAGGTAGAAAGGTAGAAAGATAGAAAGATAGAAAGATAGAAAGATAGAAAGATAGAAATATAGAAAGACAGAAAGACAGAAAGACAGAAAGATAGAAAGATAGAAAGATAGATACCCTTTTTTTCGGAGGTAGTTTCGCTATTTTATGCATATCTCGAGTTAGGAACGTCCAATGTGGTCACTCGGCACATCAAATTAAAGCGTATCACCAAAAATGTTATGAACATAGTTTTTCAATCGCTTCAGTAGTTTCAACGCAATGGGCCACAACATGAAAAAATTGTGGCCAAAATGAAAATCGAACATTTACTCTATTTCCGGTGAAAAGTAGAAATCGTGGAAATATGGTCAGTTTCTTATTTTTCGCATAGAGTATACACTTTTGCGAAGTCAACAATGAATTTGCGATAAAAATCTATCAAAAAATGCCGAAGTTATGAGCAATTATGATTGATAGCTACCAAACTTCCAAAAATCAACTTTTTCTCTATTTATCAGTTTGATTAATTTCGTTTATTTTTATTGTATGTTTGCAATATATAATTACATTAGAAGTGATTCTAGCTCCTGCTTCGCCTTCTGTTCTTGTCGGTATCTGTTTCTCTGATAAGGAACCAGATATAATCCCCCAGCATTCTTTCGTTCCAAAACCCTTGGTAGCGCCTCTCAATTGTCTTCATCTCCTGGTGGAACCTCTCACCATGCTCGTCACTAACGTCCCCAATATTCTCAGGTAAAAAATCCAGATGCGAATGTAAGAAACGAATTTTCAGAGACATGTTGACGCCTGTTGGGAAAATAAAGAAAATAAAGAAAAGAGCATATATCAGAAAATGAATAGAATAACAGTGTTCTCTACCTATTTTTGCATATTTCTGGAACAAATCCTCAACAATTGTCTGGAAGTTCGGGCTTTTGTTGTTTCTAAGGAAATCAGAAACAATTAGCTTGAAATAATTCCAGGCTGCTGCCTCAACCGATGACAAATATCTTTGAAATTTTTCATCTTTTAACAGCTTCCTTATTTGTGGACCGTCAAAAAACCCTTCCTTGATTTTCGCAAAAGTAAGAGTTTTAAATAAGGTTCTCAAATAAGCAAACGATTCGCCTTCTTTATTCAATGCACTAAGTTTTTGAAAAGTCCAAGTTTAATATGTAGTGGTGGAAGAATGATGTTTTCTTTTTTGATGAGTGGGACATATTTAATGTTGTATTCGCCCACTGCGGGCTTTTTTCTTTCCGGCCATTGTTTTCGCTTATAATGATGTTCTCGAGCACGGCTGTCCCAGAGGCATAGGAAACAGCAATAATTTGTGTAGCCACCTTGCATTTCACTAACCATGCCCACCACTTTCCAGTCGTGTTCTTCATACTTGATAAATTTTGACAATTTGACCATAGTCTCGTATGATTCTTTAGTGTTGACTACATGTGCGATGGGAATCAATGGTTTTTCGTTTCCGTTATGCAAAGTCACTGCTTTCAAACTTTCTTTACTACCGTCAATAAATAGCCGCCACTCGTTTGCATTGTCGGGCTGTCCAAGCTCCTCGAACAAACCAGGAATGCCCAATTAGTCAAACTACCACCGGAAAAATATATTTTTTTTCAAAAATCATATCTCCAAAACGTATCCATTCAATTTTTTTTTAATGCGATTTTTTACTTTAGCGTACTAAGGTATATAAGAAAAAATAGTGGCACCTAATGTAAATTTTTTTTTAAATTTTGTTGACTAGTGATTATTTCCGGTACTCATACATGAATACTAGAATATTATATATTTAAGTTCACATTATTGATTGTTAATATGTAGCCAATTTAATAATTTAAACAAATGCAAACATTATTGAAAAAATAAAAAGCGTCAATCTTTGAGCTATGCGGGTGTTAGTGCTTTGAATTTGCAAAAAAAATTTTCAAAAAATAATATTTCATTGTCAATGTAAGTTATGTTTTCACTCCAGTGTTGCCACCAGCTAGCAAATTAAAGGTGGTTTTTTAATGATCTGTTATTTAATAACTGACAATTGCTAATTAAAGATTCGCAACAGTTACTTTGCAAAAAAAATAACAGATACACCGTTGCCCTGTGTTGCCACCAACCAACAGCAGGGCAATCGAAATAACAGATATGTGGAAGTGATTATACCTGTGCGTGTTGAGCAGGTGCACAAACACAATCGCAGAGAATTGACATTTTTATTTGGTATTATATTAGTCTGGGACAGCGCGTACCCCTAAACCCGGTCCTAAGCGTTAGATGGCTCTGCGAATAAAATAGAACCACAGTTTCCTATGAACGATTGTGTCAACTATCCCGAAGAAAAGAAAATGACATCCATAATGGAAGAATAATAAAATCTTTCACCAACAATAATGAAATAAATTATATACAGAAATTTTTCTAAAACTTATTGGCTTTTGACTACTTTAGCTGTATTTTGCAGTTTAGTAAATGTATTTTTTTCTGAATTTAACTATATTTTATTCTAATTTTATTGCCTAATTTAATATTCTAATTTAATATTCTTATTTTATTCTAAGCCTTAAATTTTCTAAAATAACTAAATTGAAAACAGTTTTTTTGCGAATTGAACGTACACACGTATTTTACATATAGGCGGCTTTGATAACTTGCTTTGTGCTGGACACGAATCCTGCCTTAAAAGTGTTACAAATCGCCTCATGTTTTTGTGTTTTTGTTATGTTTGGACACTTCTGAAAAAAACTTTAGGTGATATTTTGTACTTAAAATCAATAAAAACGTATACATATTATTCTTATTTCCAAGAGTTATGAATATTTTATAATTTGTGGTAATTTGTAGTCCTTTTCCCAAAAAGTTATCAAGACCCCTTTCAAATTCTAGGAACCTCCTTATGCAGGGTGAGTTATTATTCGAGAAATTTTATACCATAAATACGTACAATAAAGAAAAAAAGAAAGCACAAAATAAAAAAAAGTTAAAATTTAGTGAGTTTGCATTATTATTCATTCGAGTTATGAATCACTCAAATTATAAAATATCTAAAATTTGATCAAAAAATGAAGTATATAAAGTATATTCCGTATTTATAATAAATCTACCGAAAACTGTTATTCAATTTCTATCATCCATGTTCATCACGTTCACTAATAGTTACGATTTTCAACTGTTTTTCTTGATAATTTTCTGCTGTAAGGCAAAAGCATTTGAGCATGATTGAATTCAGAAAAAGAAATCTACAAAATTTAAGCTAAAAGATAGATACGTACCGTTATATTTAAAAAAAGCCAAATTTAGTTGCTATAGCAATTGATGGAAGTTTTAAACAAAAGAAAAATGCTATCACTTGCAGCAAGCAGTACTACTAAAACTACATTTATTTTCCTATAAATTTTTGCTGAGAAACCAACATTAAAAGAAATCATAGCACCTTTTCCTTACTTTATTTACATGTTCAATTAGTTACCATTAACAAGAAAAGTATATATTTTTTTCTAATTTCTTAAAAGTTAAGTTAACAGGTTGTCGTATCGAAGAATGTGAGAAAATATTGTACTTATTAACTAATGCTAATTAATTAATTGTGTGCTAATCAGTAAAAACGGTATAACTTTTGTCGAACATTACATAACTATCAGAATTTGCATTCAATGGTCAATTTTTTTGTAGGCGAGTGTCGCATTTTGCCGTTGGTCGACTTTCATATCATGTAAACATTTTCTTACTAACAAATATTTGAAAAAAAAACGGATTAAGTTATTTTTTTAATTCGTATGGGCTAACTTGCTTATTAGAGTGTAAATGTTGGTGGTTTACTACACACGGCCATCTAGCCGGATCGGCAATCTACCTAGGTCGGTTCTCTACCAACTTCAGCCATCTGGTTCGGCTTCGGCTATCTACCGGCTTTGGCGACCTATTGGTTTCGGCGATCTACCTAGATCGGCCATCTGCCGACCTCGGCGATCTATACGAATCGGCGACCTACACAAATCGGCGTTCCATATGAATCGGCGATCTACACAAATCGGCGATCTACACAAATCGATGATCTACACAAATCGGCGATCTACCCGTCTAGGCGACGCGCAGACCTATTAGCTCTGCCCCGGTTCTAGTTAGACTACTATTATTATATTTGCGCACTATATATTTTTCTGTAATAGTTATTTATGTACCAAGGGCATTAGACGGATGTTTATGCCCTGAGGGTGACACTTTAAAAAGCGCGACGGCCGATAGGCCCGAGAGCTTTTTAAGTCGCCCGAGGGTATTATTACTACGGAGTTGAATAACCATACAAACAATTCGGAGTTGAGTGACAATACAGACAATTAATTGTCAAACTTATAACCTTAATCGCTAATAACTGACTTTGATGAGTGACAATACAGACAATTAATTGTCAAACTTATAACCTGAATCGCCAATAATTGACATTGACGATTTAAAATGTACAATTTGAATGACAAATATTTGAAATATTTGACATATAACCATGGCAATCCTTTATGCCCTAGGGCGCATAAAGAATCTTTATCGCCCTAGGGCGCAAAAAGTTGCTGTTTTCGTCCCGGTAACTAAGATGTAAATTGTCACTTTATGATCATGTAGGACATAAAAGAAATTATGGCATGAAATGCTCCTCTCTGAAAATGTAATGAGATGATTAAAACATAATATTTATATTTAGAAAAGGATACTCGAAAAATAGGACTGCAAAAAGTCAAACATCATTTTGATTTTTGAACATTTGGGTAACCTAGAGTTCTTGACATCACCGAAGAAAAGCGAAATGCCACATGTCTTGTAGCAAAACGTCTTTTGTAACAAAAACAATATCATGTCTTATTTTTGCACAGTATTTTTCATTCTTTTGTTATAATTAAATTTTATTTGGTAAGTATTCGATTAATTGAATACTTAAATATTTCTTTTATTTTTATTTTCAAAAGTCATTCAAGTCCCGGTTTGCAATGTCATATTATTATCGTAAGCCTATTTAGTCACTTGTAAATGTAAACTCCGTATACATATAAATATATAAATTAGTCCATGATTTGTGTTAAAAATAACTTTTTGGAGAGATTGATAATAAAAAAGTTTTCCATTTGTGGCATTTCTTCAACTTCCTTGGAATTATGTGTTGTCTATTCTAGGTACCAATTACCAAATTATTACTTTGTATTAATATTTTATTAGGTAAATATTCGTGGTTATACGTTGGCAGTATGGTCAATAGCGGCCCGGCTGTTGATTATAATTTTGCGTATTCTCTATTACCTCACTCTTCACTTATCTCCATCTAGCAACTAGCGTAGTATCTTATTTAACTCCCAGCACCAAGACATCAGAGCTGCGTCATCACTTCACAACGTACTTTTGGCCAAACGAGATAAAACAAGAAACAACAACATATGGAGCGTATCTAAACTGTATATAAAGAACCAAATCGTAGTGACAATTTGCACCACGAGGTGGCGCCAAGTGTCAACAACGATGATTACACTGCATTATGTAAGTGATAATGTACAAGACGTGTTAATTACCATTAATTTTAATGTGGTTGTATATATGTACCATTCGCTTCAGAAGGACATAGCGGTTTTTATCTTTATTTTATCTCCATTGCATCTATTTTATGCGGTTATTTGATACTAAAAAATCATCAATAAATGGAGAATTGCCAATTCAAATATTAAATTAATTGTTTCTACCAAACGCCTTGTCTGTATGGTTAACGTAATCGCCGGCGAACTTTTGAATACTTCTAATATATTAACACAAATCAACAATCAGTTGCAATGCTGCCGGCATAAATGACGACCGCCAGTTTCTGGGTGTGTGTTTCTTCGGATCTCGTCTGAGCGCGGCTTCGGTGACAAAATTCTATAGAATAATTTTTTGTGCCTTCTCTTCCCCCCAATCAGAATTGCGCTCGCGTCCGTGCGAATATTAAACAAAAAGAGAAAGGAGGAGAGTCCGAAATTAAATTCTTCGGCTATTAACGGTGGCGTGAGGGGGGCAACTCACTAAACGACCGGGGCCAGGGGATGCTGTGATGTTTTATAAGCACTGCCGCGGACCATAAATTTATTTAATTTTATTTGCGCTCAGGCACCGGACAAAGTTAATACTAAATCTGTGTCTTTAAAACAAGAATACACCTTTGTCGGCGACCGATGGTCGTAAAAAGAGGGGAAGGGGAAATGAGTCGCGGACGGTGCCAAGGGCAATCCGGGGGCCCCAGGATCTGCATTCCACGAGTGTCCGACATTTTTTGACTACTGTAAGAATTTCATTTTGATCATAGGCTAGTCTTTGTACAGTTGAATACTGTTCCGCACTTTATGCGAAGACGTTGTCCACCTATATATAGCTACTTATCTTTTACCAGGTTACATTTTTTAACCCAACCAATAGGATTCCATATCATCAGTCAAAAAGGCAAACGTCTGTAAACTGTTATGAAAGTTTTACAAATTAAAGAGTTCCACCTACCCCCAATAGGTATCATGACGATATATAATTTCGGCAAAATTCTATGAAGCAACAAGTTCGCCCACGCGGTTGCTGGTTCAAACCCAAGCCGACGTTAATATTCCACAAATTTTCCTCATCTGGATTAATTATATTTTGCATCCAAATAACATAGTATGTACTACATTAGCTCCAATGGCCGCGGAATCATGAAGGAATGCTGCGAGTAACACTTAAATTGTATCATTTTAATAAATTGTATATATAAATTGCAATGCATGGCATTTAGTCTACCAGGAACCACAACAAGATCAGTTCTGTTGTCGATACTGATTCCTGCCCAAACCACCACAGATCCACGACCAAATCTATCCACTTCCTTTATAGTAGCGGCTGCGTAGCGTTCACCGTTCACAGTGACGAAGTTGCCAATCTCTGTTATCCAGAGCAAACCTCATTCGCGCTGCTTTGTGATGCTGCGTAAGGCGTGGTGCGCGAGCAGGTCTACTTGAGTTCAAATTCGCTTCTTATAATCTGTTTCTACCAGTTTGCCCAGAAATTTCTATTCCATGTGCTCGTCTTAGGTCGTTTAGGAGGTCTCGTGCTGTGGCAGTACGCTGACGTAGAACGGAAAGGACAAGAAATCGGTCTTGATTTTAAGTTGTTTTTCGATTTCGACCATGTCCAGCTCTTCTAACATATTGGCTAGTCTACCGAACCGGATTATAATATCATAAACGCTGAATAACAGAAGGGGAAGGTCCCTGCTAACATGTCGAATAGAGTGGCCATGCCGAATAATCACGACAGCACGAGCAACTTGCACTTAGTGAAGTGCAAGTTGCTCGTGCTGTCGTGATTATTCGGTATCTTAGGTAGATGTTCTGAACTGCCCCACATATACAGGTCACGACTTGTAGAGTAACATTCTATCCAATATTTCGAGAAAAGTTCATCCAACCACCATATGACTAGTGGTGTTGTGTGAAAGGGTTGAAAACATATTGCCTCGAAAGTTTACGGTTTAGGGTAGCGTTTCTCAACCTTTTATCCTTGCGGAACTCTTGAAATTGAGACGGAACTCGGAGGGATCCCAACAAAACAAAAAATGTTATACATGCAGAACATGTTTGCTGTATGTAGTAACCAGCAACATATCTGTAAAGACACAAATGATTCTGTAAAACTACTGTGATGCTGTAATTTCACAGGAATATCTCAATATCACAGGGACGTATTGTAAAACAATACAGCAATATCAAATAACCAGTGATGTTGCAGTAGAAAAAAAAACTGAGAATTGTTTGTTTTTTTACAAAATTTCCTCTTACGTAAGAGGACGGACGAATTTTCGGCTGGTCCACAATACACTATTTCCACTAAACGAACAAATGCGACGCGCTCGAAACTAATAATTAACCTCAATATTGATGAATTTCATGGAATTTTTCTACAGGCAAGCCTTCCTATGTTTTGTTCAGTGTGAGTGAGTGGTTGAGCGTATGAGTTTGCAGTGAAATCTTGGACCATATTCCGGGCTGTACTTTCTTTCATTACCAGACCCTATTGTAACCTTACTTTTTGTGGCTAAATTTTGTTTTGTGTTCAATCGTAATATGTATAAGTTATGTGGTGACATTTTATGTTATCTAGAGGTGCGGGTAGTGAGTAGCGAGCAGTTCGTGAATGGACATAATCAGATAAAAAATACAAGTGTGGGGGCTATTTTAATTTCGGCCAGACCGAAAAGAATTTTCTTGATAGTTTTTTATTATCTTTTAGGGCAACATATAATCAGTGAATACGTACCTTATACTAATATATTAATGTATAACGCATAAAATCAAACTAATATTAAAAGTAAAAAAAAAGAATTATTAAATAATTAAATATCAACTTTTTGTTGAGTTTGTATTAAAATCTAGTAGAAAATTTGAGTATAAATAAAGAAAATCTAGTGGAATTTTAGTAGAAAAAGGTAGGCGATCTAGTGGATAAGCATCCGTTGGATTTGTCAACACTGGTTGCAACACCATAACCGCGCGCCGCGACCGATTCTTTAGCAGAATCGATGAAGTAACGTCTTTCTCTGGCAGGTAATTTTTTCAATGTGACATAAATACGGGGAATATATAATAGCACATAATAGATCATAATAGATCATTTGACTGGAAATCACATACAAAAGTTAATAGTGGAACCAACGACAAATAAAAATACTAGAGAACGCCACAAAAGGAGATTGTACGTCAGAATAACATAATTCAGGACAGTATAATATAATCGATGACATTAAAATGTATAATTACAGTGTATGGATTATAAGTTATATTTATCAAGACTTGAACCAATTACAGTGTATGGATTATAAGTTATATTTATCAAGACTTGAACCAAAATGCATGTCGTTATTTTTTGACATCTCAGTGTAAACATCTCTTGGGGATGAAAATAAGACTTAAATTAATTGAAGCACCTAATTAGTCCAAATTAATACTGCTTGGTCAAAAGCGTAAACAATGACCTTCCCCAAGGCAAAAAAGCTTTGATTGTGCAATAAAATACTTGTTATTGTATTTTGTTTTGCGATAAAAAACATTGTGATTAGTTTAGATTTTGTATACCTTGATTAGTGTAGGAATTATTGTATTTATTTATTTTTGTATTGTAGTTTTGCACTGCATGCTTGTTTTGTTATTCATTCTTAATAAATGTTATTTTAAATATTTTAAATTTCTTTTTATAGTTATTAGTACCGCCGCAAATTGAAACTTTTCTGGCGTTAATTTAGGGTGTTCTGTCGTTCATGTCTTGTCGTTCATAAGACTTTTATCCCGTGCTATACATATTGTTGTCATGGAAAATATTTTCCTCGTCGGTCAATATAAACTTTTCTCATACAAACACATTATTTGTCGGATATTATGTTTTTTATCCTACACTATGCGAAAATGTTATTTTCACGCCTCTATGGAGACACATCAGTGATTAGTCTTTAGAAACCGGTGATTTTATTACAATATTGTTGTGTAGGAGAAAAAAAAATATGTGTGCGCCACGCCCAGAAAGTGATTTTCCGGTCCTCAAGACGTGCCTAGGCTCGCTACGCTCGCCTGTGCAACTGTTCTCTCGGCGCGGAAAATAATCACTTTCTTGGTAAACTTACAATTGTTCAAAGTTACGTGACATACGTGACAGCCTCGCTGGCGCAAAGCAATATTTCCACTAAATAATAAACACGATTATAAAATGCTTTGGGTCATATTGCTAACTCCAGAACCTACCAACTAGTGTTCATATTGCTTGATTGTGAAAACGTTTCTTTTTTGTTTTTCTTTATAAACAACAAGTTTAGTTACCGTAGTAGTATGAATATAGCAATCATCACAACACTATACGAGATATAATTTTACACGAGCAGCAAATTGTCCGTTCATCCCCCATATTAATAATCCTTGTGACGTGTATTAAAATTCCTGGGCGTGTAATATAATTCGAAAGAAAGAGAGGGAGAGTGAGTGGTGGTCACCCCAAAACTAATAAATGTTCAAACAGTGGAGGTCTCCACCCCGGCACCTTTGTGCACACATATTAAAACTGCTCTATACTTCACAATGAAAGGAAGGGAGGTCACCCGTCCGGAAAACATATTGGATCTTTCCGGAACCCCTCTAACTCCTACCAAGGGCTACAAGGGCCGTGTCATCTCAGAGAATTAATTGTTAATCGAGAGACTTGACTTTGATGATCGTGTCGAGAGGGTATTTTTTCTGCTTGTCGTTTTTATTGTATGTTGAATGGATGCACGTGTGCGAGGCTGTAATAAATATCCCGTTTTATTTTGTTATTGGTTTTCTTTAGTGTAGCGTTTGTTCTTTTTTGGTTGTGTTGTGAAGTGCACTACGTGATATACACTACTAATATATATTCACGTGATATAATGTATATCTATATATATATATATAAAATAAAATGATTGGTTTGGTCGGGTTTCGATCAAATAAAAACGAAGTAATTACTTTTATTTTAGCTCTATTTCGAATGTATTTTCATTCTTCTTCAGGCAAACTACAATAAACACATACAAGAAACCATCAGTGCACCGAACAACAAAAAACGAACAAATATAAATTCACTTACAATATTGTATTACAGTAGAGCGGCAAAAAAAAAGGCGACTTCAATACTTTTTGGATTACAATTAACACCACAAAACAAACCACATTTAAAACTACACTTTAAAAATATAAAAGCGGAGACGACGAAACGTGTGTGCGGTTAGGTTAGTAGCATGTTGGACACGATGGAGTCAGAACATTTTTCGAAAACATGCGCAATAAACAGACAAGACAGCACTTTTCAAAGGACTGCTCTCACCAAACTAAAGGGTACTTTTATGAATAATGGTTTTCCCAGTAAATTATTAAATAAAATCCTGTTTTCCACGTACAGTTGTAGGCCGGTTGTAAGCATTTTTGACGTCCCCAAGCCTAAAGTTAATAACAAGAAAATTGCCATGATACCTGGGCTTACCCACACCCTTAAAGCTATATTGACACCCTCATTACCCGATAACATTAGTATAGTTCCACACTATCCGAACAAGGTTGGTAGGTTCTTCTCTAGAATTAAAGATCAAAACCCGTTATGCTACAGCTCTAATGTGATTTATAAAGTCAACTGTAAAGACTGTGATGGGGAGTACGTAGGAGTCACCAAACAATGGTTAAAAACCGTATTTCATTACACAAAAGTGATTGCCGCACTGGCAAAACTAGATGTGCTCTTGCCTCACACAGTCTAAATAATGACCACGCGTTTGATTTTGAAAATATTACAATTTTAGATACGGAAAGAAACCACAATAACCGATTGTTTTTAGAGATGTACCATATCAACTTGACAGAAAACAGTATTCATTTCAAGACCGACCTGGAAGGATTGAGCAACATATACTCTTACATAATCAGTATGGACAAAAACAAAAATAACATTAATAATAGTGAAAATATTGATAACAGTTTGAATTTTTGAAGTGTTGATGTTTCCTGTCTTGTCTGTTTATTGCGCATGTTTTCGAAAAATGTTCTAACTCCATCGTGTCCAACATGCTACTAACCTAACCGCACACACGTTTCGTCGTATCCGCTTTTATATTTTTAAAGTGTAGTTTTAAATGTGGTTTGTTTTGTGGTGTTAAATATAATCCAACAAATGTTGAAGTCGCCTTCTTTTTTTGCCGCTCAACTGTAATACAATATTGTAAGTGAATTTCTATTTGTTCGTTTTGTGTTGTTCGGTGCACTGATGGTTTCTTGTATGTGTTTATTGTAGTTTGCCTGAAGAAGAATGAAAATACATTCGAAATATCGCTAAAATAAAAGTAATTACTTCGTTTTTATTTGATCGAAACCCGACCAAACCAATCATTTTATTTTAATTAATTCATCGATCAACAATTTTCTGAGATTTTATATATATATATATATATATATAAGCAGTATGATAGCAGACAATTTAGGATTCTCTACGATTAAACTGTCCTCAAAATATTTGAACGAAAGTAGGTTTATCGGCGGTGAAATATAAATAGTAGAAGGTTATTATCGGCCACACCCGCCATCAAACAAGGAACCGTATACACGTGTTTTGGACTTACGTGGATTCTCATCGCCCAAATTCGGAAATTCTGTTTGTTCACGTAACCATTTCACCAAAAGTGTGCTTCATCACTGAACAAAAAAAATTTGAACAATTTTCGAAACGTTGGTCTGGCGTCAGTCTATCCATAATGAATTGCCGAGAACTGTCACAATGGCTCTTGCAGAGAACAGTGTTGCCAAATTAAAGTTTTCGCCTCTAAAATTTACTAATGGCGACTTGACGCCAGTAGATTATTTTCTTGAGTACTTGGAAGCCAACATTCGAATTGATTGCCGAAATACAGCCAGAAGTACTGCAAAGGGTATGTGAAAATTGGAGCTCTAGATTATGCCATGTACGCACCAGTCGTGGGAGCCACATGCCCGAAATCATATTTAAATGTTAATGCCAAACAATTATCTTTGAAATAAAAAACAATTCATTATGATAAATATAAAAATGTGTGTTTAATTTCAATTTAAAGTTCTCCGCCTCTAAAAAAACACCCCTTAGTATCTAATATGATTAGACCTGAAGATAGGCGAAACTAGTCATTAAATAAATACATTTAAATAAGAACAGAGAAGAACGTTATTTATTTATCCTTACATCTGTCCAAACTGCGTACTAACTCACATATATCCAAAGTTATTAATATTTATTGAATTAAAGGTAAGTCACGCTCCTGTATTAGTTATTGTATGATCTATTATTATCTGCAGGGTGGAATATCAACTTCGCATCAAGAAAATGTGTAATTTTGCGCTAGTTCTAAATAAACATTAGTGGTGCGTGTGACTTCAAATTTCAATATAAATTTTACTTCTAAACAACATCTCTACATAAAATTTGTCGATAATAATGAAGTCATACAGATGTCGCTTGCCTTTAGTTTAGTTGTTATTTTGGTTTATAAAGGTGATATTTGTTCAGTTTTTGTAAGTTATGTGCTGTTGATTTACTGCATTGGGTGTGAGAAGCAATTTGTCGAGCCGAAGTCGTTCTATGCCCGATTACCGTTTCCAACACTGGTCAACTTGCTTCTTAATCTTCAGCAACATATTTTTGGTGATGTTTCATAAAGAGATTTTCAACAGACCCAGCCTGCTTGAATTTTCTGATTATCCTAGAAATGGTTGAATTGGCAATTTGGTTGTCCGGGTATCTTTCTTTGAAAAATCAGCAATATCGAAATAATCGCTTGTTGTAGATGGATAACTACTATTATAAACATCCAAGGTCATTAATATTAATTTAATTAAAGGTAAGTCACGCTCCTGTATTAGGTATTGTGTGATCTATTATTATCTACAGGGTGAAATATCAACTTCGCATCAAGAAAATGTGTAATTTTGCGCTAGTTCTAAATAAACATTAGTTATCATACCAAAATAATAAAAAAATGTAAAAAATGTATTCAAATTTCTAAAAAATAGATTACAATGGACCTTTTCGGATCACTGGCATTGACTAATATTTGTCATAAAAGAAAAATTAAATAAAAACAAAAAAATCTGATGTGGCCAGGCACATGACTTTATCATACTATATATAAAATTAATAGTTTAGCTGCATGAGATTCTATTTGATCGAGAACGGCTATGTCTGCATTAAAATAAAACTAGTAGAACTAGACAGATATCTCGATTAAAGCTGCGTTCGGATATTGTACTCCGTTGACACCGGGTACACCGTCCAAATGACACTTACGTGTTAGTGGGTGTAAAAAGTGTAACGGTGTTCGATATCCGAACGCAGCCTATATTGACAGTGGTATTTTCAAAACATTAGCGTTTGACACTAGCAACTGTCATTAGAATCAAAAAATCTGACATATCCTGGCTACTAGTTTTAATGCAGTACGACCGATCTCGATGAAATAGAATTTGCTCATGTAGCTAAACTATAAATTGTACCAAAAAATGTCATATACATAAATTATAGAAAATTTCCTCTCCTTTAATTTATTATTTAACTATTTTGACGACATTACACAAATAGCGGCTCATTTGCAAAATCTTCGAAAAATGCTAAGAGTAAACCACCCGTTCCTTTGGACCCTTTTCAACAGAAAGCTTTTCAGCTCTAAGTTTGGTTATGAAACTTCTAAATAGGAAAGTTTCGTCCCGATACCTTTAGTAGTTTCTCCGGAATCGTCGCCACAAAAACGGGTACACACACACACACACACACACACACACACACACACACACACACACACACCCACGCACGCACGCACGCACGCACGCACGCACGCACGCACGCACGCACGCACGCACGCACGCACGCACGCACGCACGCACGCACGCACGCACGCACGCACGCACGCACGCACGCACGCACGCACGCCCGCACGCACGCACGCACGCACGCACGCACGCACATACACACATACACACATACACACATACACACATACACACATACACACATACACACATACACACATATACACATACACATACACATACACATACACATACACACACACACACTCACACACACACAGACATTTTTGTGTACCTTGGTCAAAAATGTTCAGGGGACCCAAAAAGACATATTTCCGCTAAAATCTGAAAATTTTTTTTTGGCACGATTACAATACTTTACATACTGCGTATGATAAAGTAAAAAGAAGAATTTCATGATGGCTGTGACTTGATATTTGGATATAATTTTTACTTCTAAACAACATTTCCAAATAAAGTTTATCGATAATAAAGAAAATAAAGGTACTTTACTCTTACCACAAATTCATATATATTCTGTAATATAATATTACAGAATTATATATGATTATATATATAATATTCTATAATCGCTCGGTATATGGCACCGAAATCTACATATTTGACTATTGCCATTTTGGTTTCATACAAGCCGCCTACTTTTATAAAGAATAAAATTTTCTGAGAAATGGATAATAATAAAAAATTTCCATATGATGCGGCCTTTTCTGGACACATATACAGTGTGTCTCACGGGACGTTGGATTGTATGGGTACTTTTGTTATTAGCGATAGAAAGTCGTTTAAATGGACAAAGTAGTGCATATTTATGTGATCTTAGTAGATATATAAGGGCACTTCTCGGTCCACCACATCCACCACATTTACATAGGAAGCTATCCCCTCCACTTTTCTGCACGAAGACGACCGAGTCCCAAGTCAGCCGATCTGCCGAGCGCGACCGAACGTTGGAACCTGGAGTGTATGACTCACACGTCGCTGTTAGAGAGAGAACGCACCACAATTTTTTCTTTCGAGCGTGGCATGTGCAAACCGATCAAATTTTCCCATCAGATAATTCGGATTTGAATTTCGCGCGCACCATCTTACCCGATGATGACCGAACGCCGAGCGCACCCGAACCGATAAAATTCAAATTTTTCCCGCTTAATTTAATATGTGAATTTAAAATTATAATCATTTATGAAAATAATTGCACGTAAATTAAGAGTGGTTATTTAAAATTTTAGATGCATACAGACCCTGAATAAATTATACAGATCTGCATACAGACCCTGTATAAAACCCTATCAAAGACAGAACCAAAATTACGGAAATGGTAATACGCCAGCAAACAATTATTTGCAACCTCAGCGCGACTTTAGCAGAGGTCGTCATCCGCAAGTAAATGCTGTGTCCGCAGAAACAGAAATAAATATTAACAATACACATACTTAATTGAATTGTCTTAATTGTGTTACTGTTTGAATAAAATAAACTGATTATTATTATTATTATTAATAATAACTATAGAAATAATTATTTTAGAGGACAAACTCAGTTCAGATGTCAAAATAATTTTAGAGAGCAAATCTGAGGACAAAACTATTTTAGAGGTACCGGCGGCGCCATCTATTGGCGAAGTGTCGAGCGCTCTACCGACCAATTACCGAACTACATACCGGCGCGGAATAGATCCCTGCCCCCAACATAATAGTTCGACACTTCACCAATAGCTGGCGTCACCAGTATTGAATTTTAATGAAATTTAATTCAAATCATAATAATCGAGGTAACAGACAAAATTCTTTCACAAATAACTATCAAAGACAGAACCAAAATTACGGAAATGGTAATCCGCCAGCGAACAATTATTTGCAACCTCAGCGCGACTTTAGCAGAGGTCGTCATCCGCAAGTAAATGCTGCGTCCGCAGAAACAGAAATAAATATTAACAATACACATACTTAATTGAATTGTCTTAATTGTGTTACTGTTTGAGCAATAAACTGATTATTATTATTATTAATAAAAACTATAGAAATAATTATTTTAGAGGACAAACTCAGTTCAGATGTCAAAATAATTTTAGAGAGTAAAATTTAATATGTGAATTTAAAATGATTATCGTTTATGCAAATAATTGCATGTAAATTAAGAGTGGTTATTTAAAATTTTAGATGCATACAGACCCTGAATAAATTATACAGACCCTGTATACTTTGTACATGTTTGAGCACGCATACAAATGGTGACGTCACCATCAGTGTTTTAATATACTTACCGTTCACTCTTATATTATCACTGCTTAATCTATGAAATAAAACATAAGAAATTCGTTTAACGCATTTATTTCGTTATAATGGTAAAGTTGACACGGCGGTGGACGCCGGTGGTATAAATTATTTGGGAATGTTTTTTTTTTAATATCAGTAACCAGTTAGCCGTCGTCATGGGTGTTTCTTATTATATACGATACGTTTTCTTCGATGACAACGGTACAAGATTGAAGCTGAATACTCTGGAGTCCTACAAATTCCAAAAGGTTGAACAGAATGTAATTATTCCTTCTGGCGCAACGACAATTAGAATAGTTGGTTTCCATGAAGAAGAAGAAGAAGAAGAAGAAGAAGAAGAAGAAGAAAAAGAAAGAAGAAGAAGAAGAAGAAGAAGAAGAAGAAGAAGAAGAAGAAGAAGAAGAAGAAGAAGAAGAAGAAGAAGAAGAAGAAGAAGAAGAAGAAGAAGATGATGATATAAGTGCTTATTGTGATTCCGAGTCTGAACTGGACGAAGGTGAAGTAAACGATGAATATGATTATGATGCTGATGATGACGAGGAACGTAGCGATGAGACTGATGAACAGTCAATTATATAATTATAAATTGTCAAGTTTACCATTATAAACAATAAACGCATTAAACGATTTTTTTTGTTTTATTTCATAGATTAAGAAGTGATATTAAAAACGAGTGACTTGATACGGTAAGTTATACAGACCTGTATACAGATCCTGTATAAATTATACAGACCTGTATACAGAACCTGTATAAATGATAACAGACCCTGTATAATCACAACAGACCCTGTATACAGACCCGTCTCCATTTATCCTCTTAGCGCCTCCATTTATCCTCTTAGCGCCTCCATTTATCATCTTAGCGCCTCCATTTATTCGTTTAGCGCCTCCATTTATCCGGCTAGCGCCTCCATTTATCCGTTTAGCGCCTCCATTTATCCGGTTAGCGCCTCCATTTAAAAACATAAGAAATTCGTGGTTCAGACCCTGTATACAGGCCCTGTATAATCACAACAGACCCTGTATACAGACCCTGTATATTGACCCTCATTTGACCCTCCGAGACCCTCATTTGACCCTCCGAGACCCTCAACTTGTATAAATAAGCTGCTACAACTGCTGGAACCTCATTAGTAATTAAAATGTACGAATGTATTGACTGCGGAAAAACATTCCCTCGACGCAACTCCCTACGTCGTCATAAAAAGATACATCAAGCTTGTATAGCCGCATGCCATCACTGTGAAAAAAAGTACAATCGGGTAGATAATTTAAAACGCCATATTATAAAGAATCATTCTGCAATAACAACCCATAGTGACGAAGAGGGCGAATTGATGAACCTACCCGCAACCTCTAATGATAACGATGGCGATGACGAGGGCGAACCGATTAACCTAGCCACAACTCATACAGATGATGAGGAAGAAGAGGATTACCTGATGAATCTACCCGTAGCCCATAAAGATCATGATTATGATGATGATAACGATGATGGTGGCGATAATGAGAAAGAAGAGGATAAACTTATGAATTTACCCGAAACATATCGAAATAGGAATAACGACCATTTTAACTCTATGTTAAACTCGCGCAATCCAAATTACTACGTAGGTATACTTCGAGATCTAGTTTATACTTATGGTTTACGCATTGCGTCCGAAAAAAATGAATTTAAAAAAATTACTAAAACTTTACGTAAACTTAATATTATTCGACCATTGGACGAGCATATTCTAGAAAACCCCTCCTGGAGTCGTCAACTTCTATAAATACGAGGTCAAGTTTCATTACCATCAAAACAATTACGATGATGAAACATCACGGACATAGACACAGAGCGCGGATACCTTGGATACATAAGAGTCAACCTGATGATGAGAATCATTATCGTCGTATTACATCACAGATAATTAAAATTAGTAATGCAATAAGACAAAAACAGTTATCCACCAAAAGAGGGCAACGGGACCATGTCAATATGCTAAAAGAAACTTATAAGCCAATTACGGAACCGCTCATCGAACTAATAAAAAAAATTAAATCGGAGACACAACCCGAACTTGACCTACTTATAAAGCCACAACCTTCATCTGCCAAAACGGATTTGTTTAAGGTAGAACAACCTGTTTTGATACATAACCAGCCCGAATTAGATCAACTTACAGAAGATGAGTTCAATAAACACCAAACTGCATGTGATTTATATACAGGCACTCCATTTCGAGGTATAATCCCAAAACCGAGAAGTTTATCACAACCAGAGTTCTTGCAGGAGGATGTTTCTTTCCAGTATGATCCCATACAAGAAGAAGAAGATGATGATGAAGTCATGGAGACTTCTCCTCCAACAGTCGAAAGTATGAGTCCTGATGTTCTTAACGAATATCTTGGGCAATACGATCCGTTACCACGGACATATATTGAGGGTATACTAACAAATGAATTTGAACAGGATGTTGTTTACGGAGTTTCCTTCGACGCGCAAACAGAAAAATGGCAGATTGGAGATGGCTTCGTAACTCTCGATGGAAAAGATTTAATTATTAAGGATATTAGATATGCTGGCACACCAGGGTTGTATGAGCTACTTTTCAAGAAGCAGCCTATTGGCTACAACAACGCCGATCTAGATCAATATAAAGATATATTGAAAAGAACAAATGCTCATCGTCGATCAAATCATCCGGAGAATCAGATAAAGGGCACTCGTTTACCGAAGTACAAAAGGATCATTAAACCAATGTTTGATGTGTCAACTGGAAATATTCGTACGAGAGCAAAGTCAGTAAGCATAAAGATGGGTGTGGGTTTAACTGCGGATGAGAGGACTCCACATCAATATACCTACTCTGACTACATAAACGATATTATAGATAGATTACGGATATTGGCTAGTTCACAAACCGCAAGTAAAAATACAGCTGATAATGATGAAATTTCAGCTATCATCGGGGAACTTCGAGAGGCTGGTATTATTGAATAATCGTTTATAGATACACTTGAAAATGAAAATGAACATTTACCTAAATAAATTAAATAAATTATGCAAATTATTATTGATCCCAAATGTACAATCCTGCAACCAAAATCTTTGCACTTATAAAACAGTATATAAAGAAGGGTGCTTATATAAAGTCGCTCATTCCAACATCGTCTGTTAACACTAGCGGTGTACGCAGGTGAGAAAAGAGTGACGTAATTATAATAAGAATGAAGTTTGAACGTAAACAGGGGTTGGGTACGCACAAAAAACGTAAAGAAAAGCTAGGCGTGGTTCCCTTTAAACAAGCAGTTCTCAAACATGTTAGCGATACGTTGGGAGATATTGTTAACCGGAATAATATTCATAACGCTGTGAAGTACGCCCTTTCGGAGGCAAAATTTGCTATCAACCAGGCTGGAGGAAAGAAACGAATACATATTCCTCATATAATTGAGCTTCCAGATTCTTCACCTATTAAAGCCGGCGGATTTTTACCATTTTTAATACCACTATTTGCTGGTCTATCAGCAGCAGGAGCACTCGCCTCCGGTGTGAGTAATGTTGTGAAAGCGATAAAAGATGTAAGAAACGCTAAAAATAAATTGGCTGAACAATTGAGGCATAATAAAACAATGGAGGCTATCGCAATTGGAAAACAA
This sequence comes from Aphodius sticticus, assembly GCA_963966075.1. NCBI lineage: Eukaryota > Metazoa > Arthropoda > Insecta > Coleoptera > Scarabaeidae > Aphodius > Aphodius sticticus. Next base: position 39,790,093 of record OZ014508.1, on the reverse strand, counting down.
CAACCAAAATCGGGCAACGGGTTATATTTAAAACCATATCGTAAAGGATTCGGTCTCTTCCTGTATCCTAAATTAAAACACTAAAAAATTCGTGTATATATAGCTGCACCTTTGGTAATGTTATCAGTCATGTCTCACATGTTCACGTTAAGAGGCACGCGGAGCCAGCTGTCTGCTTCATACCATCCTCCAATTGAACTGGATCCTAGATTTTCGTATACGTTGGGACTTATAGGATTATACACTTATAATAGCATTCCGAATATACAAGAGGGTGAGGATACATTTTACTATGGAGATAATGATACCCCAATTAAAATTCCTACAGGTGCATATGACGTTAGTGATATTGAATCATATGTGCAACGAATCATTAGCGAGAATGAGAAATCAGTAGATCCAATTACCATCAAAGCAAATAAGAACACATTACGATGCGAAATCCATAGTAAATTTAAAATAAATTTTACAAAACCAAACAATATTGCACGAATTTTAGGATTTAGCCCAATGATAATCGAACCGAACAAAATTTACGAGTCGGATCTTCCAGTGCAGATTATTAGAGTAAGAACTGTTCGAGTAGAATGTAATTTAGTTACAAGCGCATTTTATGATGAAGTGCGTGCACATACACTCATTGAGTTTGCAATCCCGGTAGCTGCAGGATATCCGATCGATATAGAGCCAAAAAATGTTGTTTATCTACCAATAAATAGCAGTAGCACTATCACAAATATATCATTATCACTCATCGATCAGAACGGGCAGGAGGTTAACTTACGCGGTGAGGAGATTGTAATTCGGTTAGACCTGAAGAGAAGTACTTTGTAATATGGGATTAGTCATCAATAATCGACGAAGGTATAAATACGAGCCAGCTACAACTAAGTCATCATTTAGTGAGAACTATCACACCAAGAGGTTGTCTACGGAGAATAGAAATTTTTTAATATCTTTAGGATTTAAATTGACTCAACAATGAGTAGTGCATTATCTGTAACTGAAGGGCTGTCCTTTGACCAGTCTATTACAAGTGAGCAGTATCATTCATACCTTCCTCGAATACAATCATTTAAAATAAACGATGAAATTCGAATTCCGATTCAGCATCAGGATATATACACTACCCCATGCGATAGTTATATTTACATTGAAGGATCCATTGAAGAAGAAGCAGGGGTCGGTTTATGTGGTTTAACTCACAACGCTTACATGTTTCTCTTTCGAGAAATAAGATATGAGTTGAATGGTGTTGAGATTGATAGATGTCTAGAGCCAGGCATTACTACCGACTTGAAAGCTCATGCTTCATACAGCATATCAGAGAGCAATGGCTTACATTGTGCTGGATGGGTGCCCATTACGCGTAAACAAACGACAGTTTCAGGCAAAGTCTTCAGTGCGTACATTCCGCTAAGTTTCATTTTCGGTTTTGCCGAAGATTATAAAAAGATTATAATCAATTCTCGTCAGGAGCTGGTGTTAATACGCTCACGCTCTGATGATAATTGTTACCGGAACGAAGATCCTGCTGGTACGAAAAAGTTAAAGTTTACTTTAACGAATGTTGAGTGGAGGGTGCGACACATTACCGTTGATGATAAATCACGTCTGCAATTATTACAATTATTGGAAAGTGACATACCCATAATTATTCCATTTCGTAAATGGGAGTTGCATGAACTGCCAGCGTTACGTGAGTCAACCAAAGACATTTGGTCAGTCATGACAAGTACTAATTTGGAGAGACCTCGCTTTGTATTTGTAGCATTCCAAAAAGGAGTTCAGGACGATATCCATCAAGACGCTTCTGATTACAGCCATGCACTCATAAAAAACATAAAACTTTATTTAAACTCCTCACAATATCCGTACGATAATTTGAATCTAGAAATGGACAAAAAGAAGTATGCTATAGCGTATAACATGTACACGCAATTTAGATCAGCTTACTATGGGACTTCCGCATCTGAGCCTCTTTTAGATTACGAAGGTTTTCATAAAAATCCAATTTTCATAATTGATTGTTCTAAGCAAGTGGAGAGCGTTAAATCCTCAACGGTAGATATTAAACTGGAGTTTGAGACTAGTAAAGCATTTAATAAATTATGTAAGGCATACTGTCTAATAATTCATGATGCCATCATAGAGTACTTACCCCTTACTAATGGGGTGAAGAAGATAGTATGATAAATCAACAGTTCCAGTCAAAAAATGCACGTGTGGATCGGCGAATTGGATGGATATAAAAGAGTTCCCGAACGATTTACACCTGGAGGGACGTCAAGATAAGGTTGTAGAAGAAAATGCTGTACATATAATATTTTGTATTGAAGTATATGATTTTCAATAAATTATTTTATAGCAATATTGTTGTTTTTTATCCTGTACTCCTACCATCCCAATCATGAACTCCATAAATTGATAACGTGCATAGCGGAACGTTGTATGTGTGTACCAGCAAGTCAACACGTCTAAATAACATCATTATAAGGAAGTGCCTGATGGTGGGCAAAAAATACATATGTAGTTTAAAATTATTTAATACATAACTTAAATATTAGGTAAATGAGGGTCTCGGAGGATCAAATGAGGGTCTCGGAGGGTCAAATGAGGGTCTCGGAGGGTCAAATGAGGGTCTCGGAGGGTCAAATGAGGGTCTCGGAGGGTCAAATGAGGGTCTCGGAGGGTCAAATGAGGGTCTCGGAGGGTCAAATGAGGGTCTCGGAGGGTCAAATGAGGGTCTCGGAGGGTCAAATGAGGGTCTCGGAGGGTCAAATGAGGGTCTCGGAGGGTCAAATGAGGGTCTCGGAGGGTCAAATGAGGGTCTCGGAGGGTCCAATGAGGGTCTCGGAGGGTCAAATGAGGGTCTCGGAGGGTCAAATGAGGGTCTCGGGGGGTCAAATGAGGGTCTCGGAGGGTCAAATGAGGGTCAATATACAGGGTCTGTATACGGGGTCTGTTGTGATTATACAGGGTCTGTATACAGGGTCTGAACCACGAATTTCTTATGTTTTATTTAATAGATTAAGCAGTAATAATTTAAAAGTAAACGGTAAGTATATTAAACCACTGTTGATGGTGACGTCATGACGGTTTAAACTTTGAAATTTATCCTTAATGGCGCGAAAATTTTAATTTGGTCGGTTCGCGCATGCTCTGTAGAATTTTAAAATTAGACCGAATAAATTTAGCGCGAAAACTTCATTTAAAACTTTAAAATTTATACCGCGAGTAAATTTCAAGAGTTATTTTAACATAATCTACTTGTATTACTCTAAAATTCCGTAAGAAGTATAATTTTAACCTAAAAAGATGTCTGCTCAAGAAGATGACGTCGTTTAAAATATGACGGCCGGCCGGCATGCCGTTTTAGCGCGTGGGGTTGGTACGTCTGGGGTTGGTGGATCTGGGGTTGACGCGAAAATTTGAATTTTTTAAGGTTGGCGGGAAAAATTTGGATTTTATCGGTTCGGACGATCGGTGTTCGGTCATCGTCGGGTAAGATGGTGCGCGCGAAATTCAAATCCGAATAAATCTGATGTGAAAATTTGAATTTGATCGGTTTGCGCATGCCTTACGCTTGAAAATTAAAATCGCAGTGCGTTCTCTCTCTAACAGCGACGTGTGAGTCATACACTCCAGGTTCCAGCGTTCGGGCGCGCTCGGTTTGAGTCGTCACGCATGCGCAGTATGGTGGCGTAGAATTTGGAGGGAAAATTTGAATTTTTTTTGGGGTTGGCGGGAAAATTTGAATTTTTTGGGGCTGGCGGGAAAATTTGAATTTTTTTGGGGGTTGGACTAAATTCTGATGTATATCCGTATGATAATTTGAATGTAAACTTTAAGTAAACAATTTTTCCATGCTCTATGAAATGTATGCACAGTTCCAGAAATCATATTATTATAAAAGTAGTGGGGTAGAACCGTCTCTCTCTCCACTTAATTATAAACAATTAGCTCCGTTGGTAGTCATAGACTGCAGTCATCAATCTGAAGCAACTAAGGCCGGAGCCGTTGATATTAGATTGGAATTTGAAACCAGTACAAACGTCCCTGCAAAGACAAGTGCATATTGTCTCACACTCTACGATCATATAATCAACTACAATCCGTTAACGAGTGTTGTGAGAAATTTCTAAGCAATAATGTATATTGTGGATTTTCAAGGTTTCCAGTATAGGGATAGTGATTTTTTTATCAAAGAATTGGCTATTTGCAATGTGAGTACTGGTAGTAGTCTACATACACTTATTGAGCTCTCACATAAATTGGAATGGTACAAAACATCTGTGAGGGATCACATGCAATGGACCACCATGAACATACACGGCTTAGAGTGGAATCAAACGTCAGATTTTACCACTACAATACCGCAAGAGGATATTTCGAGATATTTAAAAGACGCAGTTGGGAATGAAATTATCTTAGTTAAAGGTCTGAATAAGAAAACTATGCTTAAGAAGTTTCTTTCTAATGTTATTATAGATATTGGTAAAATTTTAAAAAATTAAGTACTTTAAATGTTAACTACCACTGCAAATGCCATTTATTGACCAGTGTTAAGCTAAATTGTGCTCTGCGAAATGTACATGTACTGTATAATTGGATTATTCAATAAAACAAAAATTATCAACTTTATATGTCTTTATTTGTTTCTTCCTTATACTAAGATAAAATAAATATTTAAAGTAATATATTTTCTAAAATATTACTGTATAATTTATTCAGGGTCTGTATGCATCTAAAATTTTAAATAACCACTCTTAATTTACATGCAATTATTTGCATAAACGATAATCATTTTAAATTCACATATTAAATTTTGCTCTCTAAAATTATTTTGACATCTGAACTGAGTTTGTCCTCTAAAATAATTATTTCTATAGTTTTTATTAATAATAATAATAATAATCAGTTTATTGCTCAAACAGTAACACAATTAAGACAATTCAATTAAGTATGTGTATTGTTAATATTTATTTCTGTTTCTGCGGACACAGCATTTACTTGCGGATGACGACCTCTGCTAAAGTCGCGCTGAGGTTGCAAATAATTGTTCGCTGGCGTATTACCATTTCCGTAATTTTGGTTCTGTCTTTGATAGTTATTTGTGAAAGAATTTTGTCTGTTACCTCGATTATTATGATTTGAATTAAATTTCATTAAAATTCAATACTGGTGACGCCAGCTATTGGTGAAGTGTCGAACTATTATGTTGGGAGCAGGGATCTATTCCGCGCCGGTATGTAGTTCGGTAATTGGTCGGTAGAGCGCTCGACACTTCGCCAATAGATGGCGCCGCCGGTACCTCTAAAATAATTTTGTCCTCAGATTTGCTCTCTAAAATTATTTTGACATCTGAACTGAGTTTGTCCTCTAAAATAATTATTTCTATAGTTTTTATTAATAATAATAATAATAATCAGTTTATTTTATTCAAACAGTAACACAATTAAGACAATTCAATTAAGTATGTGTATTGTTAATATTTATTTCTGTTTCTGCGGACACAGCATTTACTTGCGGACGGAAAAAATTTGAATTTTTTCGGTTCGGGCGATCGGCGTTCGGTCATCATCGAGTAAGATGGTGCGCGCGAAATTCAAATCCGAATAAATTTGATGTGAAAATTTGAATTTTATCGGTTTGCGCATGCGTGGGAATGTTGACGCGAAAATTCGAATTTTTTAAGGTTGGCGGGAAAAATTTGAATTTTATCGGTTCGGGTGCGCTCGGCGTTCGGTCATCATCGGGTAAGATGGTGCGCGCGAAATTCAAATCCGAATTAATCTGATGCGATAATTTGATCGGTTTGCACATGCCACGCTCGAAAACAAAAATAGTAGTGCGTTCTCTCTCTAACAGCGACGTGTGAGTCATACACTCCAGGTTCCAACGTTCGGTCGCGCTCGGCAGATCGGCTGACTTGGGACTCGGTCGTCTTCGTGCGGAAAAGTGGAGGGGATAGCTTCCTATGTAAATGTGGTGGATGTGGTGGACCGAGAAGTGCCCTTATATATCTACTGATCTTTCATAATCTGTTCAGAAAACAGATGAATTCCAAACGGTTCCAAAGCTATTTTGAAAAACCCAAAAAATGTCATTTTTTATTATGGTCATAACTTCTTTATTTGTAATCCAATCAAAAAAGCGTTTTGACATTATAAAGGCACTTTTTTGTCTACAATTTCATTATGTCAGTTTAAAATTTTTTCCGCCAATGAATTCGTCAGAAACAAACGAAACTTTTGTTTTTCTTATGGAAGCGATATTGGTTTTATACATGTTTGGATTCATCATTGCTTTCTGAGTAATTTGGTATGCCACATGCCATGCTTTAAATACAATAAGATAATAGAATTGACTAAATATTGTACACTTCGAGAATTGCTGAAAATCACTTGGTGCCATGGAAGACAGTAGATAATAAATGGCACTTTCAACGCCGCCACACCGCCACACCGACGCCACCCGACTCAAACCGGGCGCACCCGAACGAAGTCAAGTCGATGTTAGAGAGAGAACCATCGATGCTAGAGAGAGAACGCACTACGATTTTTATTTTCGAGCGTAATCACCAATAGATGGCGCTACCGGTATTGAAATTTACGATAAAATTCAAATTTTTCCGCCAGCCGTATCTTACCCGATGATGACCGAACGCCGAGCGCACCCGAACCGATAAAATTCAAATTTTTCCCGCCAACCTTAAAAAATTCAAATTTTCGCGTCAACATTCCCACGCATGCGCAAACCGATAAAATTCAAATTTTCACATCAAATTTATTCGGATTTGAATTTCGCGCGCACCATCTTACTCGATGATGACCGAACGCCGATCGCCCAAACCGATAAAATTCAAATTTTTTCCGTCCGCAAGTAAATGCTGCGTCCGCAGAAACAGAAATAAATATTAACAATACACATACTTAATTGAATTGATTTATCACCTAGATCAGCCATTTTGTCTCCACATCTAAAAAATAATTTCACAAGTTTGGTTTGTTATTGAGGTTGCATATATGAATGGAAAAGAAAAATTGTCAAAAAGACAGTAAAATGACACCTATATATCGGCGCAGCGACCTTGGGATGAACCACCTAAGGGGTAGAAATTTAAGGGTGGGAGGCTCAACGCGAGAAATCTATTAATTTTTAGTTTGTAACATACGATGACATCAAATCAATTTTACCATCAGTTGATGGTTGAGCGCTAAGAAGAAATCGAAGGGTTCAACGGGGAGAGTAATCTTATGACCAAATGTTTCATACAGCACCGAATTACAATTTAACATTGTTTCTTAAGGAAATCAAGCAAAATATTTATTTATCGGTGTAAATATGGATGTAAAACAGAGGCAGACAATAGCATCCATGATGACAAATGTTATATCGCGAGAGTTAATTAAAACCGAGGAGGACCATCTCATGATGTCATACTTCCAGAACATTGTAGAAAGTCGATCATCTGATCCATATTTTAGTAAGACGCCACAACATGTACGAAATGTGTGATATAATGTAAACAAAAGAATTCGTAAAATAGCTAATAAATATATACAAAAATAAAAGATGTTCATTATTACACACTAATATCAAAAATAGCATCAAATATTAATGGTTCTTTGACAAATTTCAATACCGAAAAATATGCTAATTGACGCTCCCGTATCCAGTAAAAATAATAGTTCTTCTCTTCTGGCAATGGTTAAACAGCAGGAAATTTAATTTAAATCATAATAATCGAGGTAACAGACAAAATTCTCTCGCAAATAACTATCAAAGACAGAACCAAAATTACGGAAATGGTAATACACCAACAAACAATTATTTGCAACCTCAGCGCGACTTGAACAGAGGTCGTGATCCGCAAGTAAATGCTGTGTCCGCAGAAACAGAAATAAATATTAACAATACACATACTTAATTGAATTGTCTTAATTGTGTTACTGTTTGAACAATAAACTGATTATTATTATTATTATTAATAAAAACTATAGAAATAATTATTTTAGAGGACAAACTCGCATTTTTGGGAAAATATCGACAACTACGTAACATAAACTTTAATACAAACTATTTTTTAAATTCTTTGTTCATTGGCTATCAAATTACATAATGCGCGACAGAACGAAAAATCTATTGAAAATTTTGGTAAGGAAATTGAAGAGCTAATGGTAAATTTGACTTAGTTATCATGTGACAAAATTTTTAAGACAATATCTGCAAAAATGTAATAATACCGTAATTTTTAAGAAATGCCAGCAATTGCCATTGTTTTTTCTTTTTTGACAAACAATTGAATATCGCAGGTAAACTAGTTACTTTACACAGGTACAACTTACACAGTTGGAAAGACGACTTCCTTAGCGTTTATAATATGGTATGATGTACAGGGCGTTCCATTTAAAAAATGTACTGACTTTCCGTTACGCCTAAATGCAATATCCTGTATAAATGAAAATAATTTTACGTTATAGAAACTAATGAGTCAAACAACTCTTGTACAAAACATTTTTTCTTTCTCAAACAATTTAATGACTATCAACCGCCAGGATACTAATAACTCACCCTGTATAATTATATATTTTTAAAATGTGACGTGTTGATATTTATGATTAAATTATTAATTAAATAAAATATCGGTTTGGCTTCCGTGGTAGATCTTTTTACAATAGGAATAACCAACAGAGAGTATTTACCTACAGTAAGTCCAGATGACCACAATGAGGTCGATGCACAGCAAGGTCGAGAGCAACCTAACACCAGGCGGTTTTTCGCGAATAATGCAGATGCAGTGTGTCTTAATATTAATGGTATGAATATAGTAAACATGAGATATGAAATGAAAGAATTGAAATTTTTAATAGATACAGGTGCTTCGATAAGCATTATTTTTTTTCAGATAATTTAAATTGTCGTTGTGCCATAGATAAAAACGATACTATAAGAATAAGTGGGATTAGTGGCAGCACTTATTCTTTAGGATCAACAATTTCAGATTTGAAAGTAAACAATATTTAAGTTTACAATTATTCATAGCACAAACTGCGCTAATATTGTTCTTTTTGTATGAAACTTGCATGGTGTACTTCTCCATGAGGGGTGATTTAAACCACAAAGCGTCAGCCCACCAACCCCAGACATCACACCTGCTATCACGTATAGAATATATACCAAATATATTTGTGTTAACCCAAACTGTATAGTATGAGCTAGTACGGGATAATGTCAACATATTATACCACATGACTCTAAGAGTAACTCAAATGTGACTCAAGAGTGACTCAAATGTGACTCAAGAGTGACTCAAATGTGACTCAAGAGTGACTCAAATGTGACTCAAGAGTGACTCAAATGTGACTCAAGAGTGACTCAAATGTGACTCAAGAGTGACTCAAGAGTGACATTAGCGCCTCCATTTATCCTCTTAGCGCCTCTATTTATCCTCTTAGCGCATCCATTTATCCGTTTAGCGCCTCCATTTATCCGTTTAGCGCCTCCATTTATCATCTTAGCGCCTCCATTTATCCTCTTAGCGCCTCCATTTATCATCTTAGCGCCTCCATTTTTTCGTTTAGCGCCTCCATTTATCATCTTAGCGCCTCCATTTATCCGTTTAGCGCCTCCATTTATCATCTTAGCGCCTCCATTTATCCTCTTAGCGCCTCCATTTATCATCTTAGCGCCTCCATTTATCCGTTTAGCGCCTCCATTTATCATCTTAGCGCCTCCATTTATCCGTTTAGCGCCTCCATTTATCATCTTAGCGCCTCCATTTATCCGTTTAGCGCCTCCATTTATCCTCTTAGCGCCTCCATTTATCCGTTTAGCGCCTCCATTTATCCGTTTAGCGCCTCCATTTATCATCTTAGCGCCTCCATTTATCATCTTAGCGCCTCCATTTATCCTCTTAGCGCCTCCATTTATCATCTTAGCGCCTCCATTTATCCGTTTAGCGCCTCCATTTATCATCTTAGCGCCTCCATTTATCCGTTTAGCGCCTCCATTTATCATCTTAGCGCCTCCATTTATCCTCTTAGCGCCTCCATTTATCATCTTAGCGCCTCCATTTATCCGTTTAGCGCCTCCATTTATCATCTTAGCGCCTCCATTTATCCGTTTAGCGCCTCCATTTATCATCTTAGCGCCTCCATTTATCCGTTTAGCGCCTCCATTTATCCTCTTAGCGCCTCCATTTATCCGTTTAGCGCCTCCATTTATCATCTTAGCGCCTCCATTTATCCTCTTAGCGCCTCCATTTATCCTCTTAGCGCCTCCATTTATCCTCTTAGCGCCTCCATTTATCCTCTTAGCGCCTCCATTTATCCTCTTAGCGCCTCCATTTATCCTCTTAACGCCTCCATTTATCCGTTTAGCGCCTCCATTTATCCGTTTAGCGCCTCCATTTATCCTCTTAGCGCCTCCATTTATCATCTTAGCGCCTCCATTTATCCGTTTAGCGCCTCCATTTATCATCTTAGGGTTGGGATGAGTTGGTTTTGGTTGGGCGCGCCCAACCAAACCCAACTCATCCCAACCCAAAATGAGGGTCGCGGTGGGTCAATATACAGGGTCTGTATACAGCGTCTGTTGTGATTGGAGGCGCTAAGAGGATAAATGGAGGCGCTAAACGGATAAATGGAGGCGCTAAGATGATAAATGGAGGCGCTAAACGGATAAATGGAGGCGCTAAGATGATAAATGGAGGCGCTAAACGGATAAATGGAGGCGCTAAGATGATAAATGAAGGCGCTAAGAGGATAAGTGGAGGCGCTAAGATGATAAATGGAGGCGCTAAACGGATAAATGGAGGCGCTAAACGGATAAATGGAGGCGCTAAGATGATAAATGAAGGCGCTAAGAGGATAAGTGGAGGCGCTAAGATGATAAATGGAGGCGCTAAGAGGATAAGTGGAGGCGCTAAGAGGATAAATGGAGGCGCTAAGATGATAAATTGAGGCGCTAAGATGATAAATGGAGGCGCTAAGAGGATAAATGGAGGCGCTAAACGGCTAAATGGAGGCGCTAAGATGATAAATGGAGGCGCTAAACGGATAAATGGAGGCGCTAAGATGATAAATGGAGGCGCTAAACGGATAAATGGAGGCGCTAAGATGATAAATGGAGGCGCTAAGAGGATAAATGGAGGCGCTAAACGGATAAATGGAGGCGCTAAACGGATAAATGGAGGCGTTAAGAGGATAAATGGAGGCGCTAAGAGGATAAATGGAGGCGCTAAGAGGATAAATGGAGGCGCTAAGAGGATAAATGGAGGCGCTAAGAGGATAAATGGAGGCGCTAAGAGGATAAATGGAGGCGCTAAGATGATAAATGGAGGCGCTAAACGGATAAATGGAGGCGCTAAGAGGATAAATGGAGGCGCTAAACGGATAAATGGAGGCGCTAAGATGATAAATGGAGGCGCTAAACGGATAAATGGAGGCGCTAAGATGATAAATGGAGGCGCTAAACGGATAAATGGAGGCGCTAAGATGATAAATGGAGGCGCTAAGAGGATAAATGGAGGCGCTAAGATGATAAATGGAGGCGCTAAACGGATAAATGGAGGCGCTAAGATGATAAATGGAGGCGCTAAACGGATAAATGGAGGCGCTAAGATGATAAATGGAGGCGCTAAGAGGATAAATGGAGGCGCTAAGATGATAAATGGAGGCGCTAAGATGATAAATGGAGGCGCTAAACGGATAAATGGAGGCGCTAAACGGATAAATGGAGGCGCTAAGAGGATAAATGGAGGCGCTAAACGGATAAATGGAGGCGCTAAGATGATAAATGGAGGCGCTAAACGGATAAATGGAGGCGCTAAGATGATAAATGGAGGCGCTAAACTGATAAATGGAGGCGCTAAGATGATAAATGGAGGCGCTAAGAGGATAAATGGAGGCGCTAAGATGATAAATGGAGGCGCTAAACGGATAAATGGAGGCGCTAAGATGATAAATGGAGGCGCTAAACGGATAAATGGAGGCGCTAAGATGATAAATGGAGGCGCTAAGAGGATAAATGGAGGCGCTAAGATGATAAATGGAGGCGCTAAACGGATAAATGGAGGCGCTAAACGGATAAATGGAGGCGCTAAGAGGATAAATGGAGGCGCTAAGAGGATAAATGGAGGCGCTAATGTCACTCTTGAGTCACTCTTGAGTCACATTTGAGTCACTCTTGAGTCACATTTGAGTCACTCTTGAGTCACATTTGAGTCACTCTTGAGTCACATTTGAGTCACTCTTGAGTCACTCTTGAGTCACATTTGAGTCACTCTTGAGTCACATTTGAGTTACTCTTAGAGTCATGTGGTATAATATGTTGACATTATCCCGTACTAGCTCATACTATACAGTTTGGGTTAACACAAATATATTTGGTATATATTCTATACGTGATAGCAGGTGTGATGTCTGGGGTTGGTGGGCTGACGCTTTGTGGTTTAAATCACCCCTCATGGAGAAGTACACCATGCAAGTTTCATACAAAAAGAACAATATTAGCGCAGTTTGTGCTATGAATAATTGTAAACTTAAATATTGTTTACTTTCAAATCTGAAATTGTTGATCCTAAAGAATAAGTGCTGCCACTAATCCCACTTATTCTTATAGTATCGTTTTTATCTATGGCACAACGACAATTTAAATTATCTGAAAAAAAATAATGCTTATCGAAGCACCTGTATCTATTAAAAATTTCAATTCTTTCATTTCATATCTCATGTTTACTATATTCATACCATTAATATTAAGACACACTGCATCTGCATTATTCGCGAAAAACCGCCTGGTGTTAGGTTGCTCTCGACCTTGCTGTGCATCGACCTCATTGTGGTCATCTGGACTTACTGTAGGTAAATACTCTCTGTTGGTTATTCCTATTGTAAAAAGATCTACCACGGAAGCCAAACCGATATTTTATTTAATTAATAATTTAATCATAAATATCAACACGTCACATTTTAAAAATATATAATTATACAGGGTGAGTTATTAGTATCCTGGCGGTTGATAGTCATTAAATTGTTTGAGAAAGAAAAAATGTTTTGTACAAGAGTTGTTTGACTCATTAGTTTCTATAACGTAAAATTATTTTCATTTATACAGGATATTGCATTTAGGCGTAACGGAAAGTCAGTACATTTTTTAAATGGAACGCCCTGTACATCATACCATATTATAAACGCTAAGGAAGTCGTCTTTCCAACTGTGTAAGTTGTACCTGTGTAAAGTAACTAGTTTACCTGCGATATTCAATTGTTTGTCAAAAAAGAAAAAACAATGGCAATTGCTGGCATTTCTTAAAAATTACGGTATTATTACATTTTTGCAGATATTGTCTTAAAAATTTTGTCACATGATAACTAAGTCAAATTTACCATTAGCTCTTCAATTTCCTTACCAAAATTTTCAATAGATTTTTCGTTCTGTCGCGCATTATGTAATTTGATAGCCAATGAACAAAGAATTTAAAAAATAGTTTGTATTAAAGTTTATGTTACGTAGTTGTCGATATTTTCCCAAAAATGCGAGTTTGTCCTCTAAAATAATTATTTCTATAGTTTTTATTAATAATAATAATAATAATCAGTTTATTGTTCAAACAGTAACACAATTAAGACAATTCAATTAAGTATGTGTATTGTTAATATTTATTTCTGTTTCTGCGGACACAGCATTTACTTGCGGATCACGACCTCTGTTCAAGTCGCGCTGAGGTTGCAAATAATTGTTTGTTGGTGTATTACCATTTCCGTAATTTTGGTTCTGTCTTTGATAGTTATTTGCGAGAGAATTTTGTCTGTTACCTCGATTATTATGATTTGAATTAAATTTCCTGCTGTTTAACCATTGCCAGAAGAGAAGAACTATTATTTTTATTGGATACGGGAGCGTCAATTAGCATATTTTTCGGTATTGAAATTTGTCAAAGAACCATTAATATTTGATGCTATTTTTGATATTAGTGTGTAATAATGAACATCTTTTATTTTTGTATATATTTATTAGCTATTTTACGAATTCTTTTGTTTACATTATATCACACATTTCGTACATGTTGTGGCGTCTTACTAAAATATGGATCAGATGATCGACTTTCTACAATGTTCTGGAAGTATGACATCATGAGATGGTCCTCCTCGGTTTTAATTAACTCTCGCGATATAACATTTGTCATCATGGATGCTATTGTCTGCCTCTGTTTTACATCCATATTTACACCGATAAATAAATATTTTGCTTGATTTCCTTAAGAAACAATGTTAAATTGTAATTCGGTGCTGTATGAAACATTTGGTCATAAGATTACTCTCCCCGTTGAACCCTTCGATTTCTTCTTAGCGCTCAACCATCAACTGATGGTAAAATTGATTTGATGTCATCGTATGTTACAAACTAAAAATTAATAGATTTCTCGCGTTGAGCCTCCCACCCTTAAATTTCTACCCCTTAGGTGGTTCATCCCAAGGTCGCTGCGCCGATATATAGGTGTCATTTTACTGTCTTTTTGACAATTTTTCTTTTCCATTCATATATGCAACCTCAATAACAAACCAAACTTGTGAAATTATTTTTTAGATGTGGAGACAAAATGGCTGATCTAGGTGATAAATCAATTCAATTAAGTATGTGTATTGTTAATATTTATTTCTGTTTCTGCGGACGCAGCATTTACTTGCGGACGGAAAAAATTTGAATTTTATCGGTTCGGGCGATCGGCGTTCGGTCATCATCGAGTAAGATGGTGCGCGCGAAATTCAAATCCGAATAAATTTGATGTGAAAATTTGAATTTTATCGGTTTGCGCATGCGTGGGAATGTTGACGCGAAAATTTGAATTTTTTAAGGTTGGCGGGAAAAATTTGAATTTTATCGGTTCGGGTGCGCTCGGCGTTCGGTCATCATCGGGTAAGATACGGCTGGCGGAAAAATTTGAATTTTATCGTAAATTTCAATACCGGTAGCGCCATCTATTGGTGATTACGCTCGAAAATAAAAATCGTAGTGCGTTCTCTCTCTAGCATCGATGGTTCTCTCTCTAACATCGACTTGACTTCGTTCGGGTGCGCCCGGTTTGAGTCGGGTGGCGTCGGTGTGGCGGTGTGGCGGCGTTGAAAGTGCCATTTATTATCTACTGAAGACATTTTGTGAAACAATGTGATATCTACCCATTTGTACTTATCTGTTGAACAAAACTGGTAAGAACCCAGGATTTTATAAACAAAAAATTATGGTCCGATGAAACAGATTTTCTAACTGCGGTATTTTTAACTGAAAAAAGACGCACTACTGGGTACTGGGCCCGCGAAAATCAGCACTTTTTTATACCGCGACATAATCAGGTGCGGTTTGGTTTTAATGTATGGTGCGGTATAGTGGCCAACTGATTAATCGAACCAATTTTTTATAACATAAATTTAACTTCGGAGAGGTACCGGCAATATTGCTCTCTGCGGACGTGGAAGAAAGAATGGACGATATACCGTTGGCTTTACGCTAAGGTATGTGGTTCCAACAAGACGTTCCATCTGCACATAATTCCCGAATTGTGAGGATCTATTTAGATATAAGACATAAACGGAGAGTAATTGCTACCAATTAGAAGTATCATGACCATCCAGATTGCCGGATCTTACCCGTTGTGATTTTTGTTGTGCAGTTTTGTTGTTAGTTTTTTATGTTGTGCAGTTAGTACAAATAAATACATTCCAAAATTTTACTGTAGCTTGACTATGGGCACATAAATACAGTATCACTCAAATATGCTTTTCATAGCACCACGCGATTTTCAGATATTAAAAAAAAAACTTCAATTTTGTCGACCTATTGTGTTCGAAATATGACATATGACATGAGGCATACCTAATTACTCAGAAAAAACATCTGAATCCAAACATATATAAAACCAATATGGCGTCCATAAGAAAAACAAAAGTTTCGTTTGTTTCTGACGAATTCATCGGTGAAAAAAATCTTAAACTGACATAATCAAATTGTAGACAAAAAAGTGCCTTTATAATGTCAAAACGCTTTTTTGATGGGATCACAAATAAAGAAGTTATGACCATAATTAAAAAAATACATTTTAGGGTTTTTTTTAAAATAGCTTGGAAACCGTTTGGAATTCAACTGTTGTCTGAACAGATTATGAAAGAGCACATAAATATGCACTACTTTGCCCATTTAACCGACTTTCTATCTTTAATAATAACAAAAGTACCCATACAATCCAACGTTCCGTGAGACACACTGTGTATATATATATATATATATATATATATATATATATATAAGATATGTGGTTGATTGTCTGGGTGTCGATCACTGGCTGTTTTTGTTTAAATAAAACTCATTTAAATCTTACAATATTTCGGGTCTTTATTGACCCTTCTTCAGGTAAGGTTCTGAAAATAACAAACAATAAGCAATACAACTCTATCGACAGGTGTTTCAATACTACTTACTGCGAGTTAATGGAAGTAGCGAGACATTAAAAGCAGGGTGTTGACATTAAAAACGGACGACAACTAAACAACTTCACTTTTTACGGACGATGCGGACATTTTTACATTATTTACGAACAAACCATGATGTCCAGCGTGTGCGAAACGTGGATGGACTTGAACAACACAAAATCCGTTTTTACTCTCACCCAACACTCGAGTATGAATCGCGCAAGTAAACGTAGACACAGCATGCATTTTAGATATTGTTTTGGATGTCATATTTGAATTGTAGTTGTGGGGTTGGATATTGTTGTGCCGGGGAGATTGATGGTTGGCGGCGCTGTGTCTACGTTTACTTGCGCGATTAACCAGTTTTCCTTCTAATTTCCATGGGCTATGGTGTACCTGGGGTGTACCAGTCACCTCCGGCGCGACGTCACTTCTTGTCTTCGAATCCTGAAGATGTTGGGACTGAAGCACCAAATTGGCGACATTGGTCACCTCCTTTAGGTTTCCATTTGAGTGTTTTTTTCATTGAGTGTCCATCTTGCTCCTTGGCTATACCGTACTGATGAGGACTAATAGTCCGAAACACTCTGTCTACGGTTGCTTCTTCGATCTTCGAATGACGGAATTGCCCGACAAATACCTTTCTCCTTATATATATATATATATATATATATATATATATATATATATATATATATATATATATATATATATATATATACAAGGTGTTCCTAAATATCATGTAAATGCGAAAAGGGGTAATTCTTTGGCATACTTAATGACTAATAATTCATATAAACATAGGTCCGCAAACGCTTCGTTGCCGATCTACAGGGTGTTAAAATTTCCAAATTTTTTTTTTTAGTTTTTTCTTTATAGCTCTTGTAGTTTTTGAGATATTTAGCTCTAATTTGGAGTATGGGTTACGCTGTACGACTTACATCATTGGGCATACCAAATGGTTTTAAGAATATACAGGCAGATATTTTTTCCGGGGTCATGCCCCCTTTTTTCCCCATGAACTTTTTTTCGGTGCGCCGCTGGTGGATTCTAAAATACAAAATGCATTTTTTGTTTTGTTCTAAAGCATTTTAATCTTAGTAGTTTTTTCGTATTTACCACCGTTATCGAGAAAAAAATAAAAGCTTTTCTGTGTTTCGCTAGATGAAATTAAATTTTTTTAAATAATTGGTCTAGTATGCCTTGGCTTGATTTAGATAACCTTTTGTTTGTATTTATTTTGACATTTTATTTGCCACCAACTGTTGAAAATTAAAACTAGGATAAAAAACCTATAAAGAAAAAACTAAAAAATCTGGAAACTTCAACACCCTGTAGATCGGCGACGAAGCGTTTGCGGACCTATGTTTATATGAATTTTTAGTCATTAAATAAGCCAAAGAATTACCCCTTTTCGTATTTACATGATATTTAGGAACACCCTGTATATATATATATATATATATATATATATATATATATATATATATATATATATATATATATATTGGATGATATTCTTGACCTCGCAAATATAATAAGTAGATATTCTTGGGAAAAAGGTCCACGAAATAATTCACTCAATTGTCTGAAGTAAAGACAATTGAGTGAATTATTTCGTGGACCTTTTTCCCAAGAATATCTACTTATTATATATATATCCTAAATATCATGTAAATACGGAAAGGGGTTATTCTTTGGCTTATTTAATGACTAAAAATTCATATAAACATAGGTCCGCAAACGCTTAGTTGCCGATCTACAGCGTGTTGAAATTTCAAGTTTTTTTTAGTTTTGTCTGTATAGCTCTTGTATCCCAGTTTTAATTTTTAACAGTTGGTGGCGAATAAAATGTCAAAATAAATACGAACCAAAGGTTATCTAAATCAAGCAAAGGCATACTAGACCAATTATTTAAAAAAAAATTATTTCATCTAGCGAAACACAGAAAAGCTTTTATTCTTTTTCTCGATAACGGTGGTAAATACGAAAAAACTACAAAAGATTAAAATGCTTGAGAACAAAACAAAAAATGCATTTTGTATTTTAGAATCCACCAGCGGCGCACCGAAAAAAAGTTCATGGGGAGAAAAGGGGGCATGACCCCTGAAAAAATATCTCCCTGTAGATTCTTAAAACCATTTGGTATGCCCAATGATGTAAGTCCTACAGCGTAACCCATATTCCAAATTAGAGCTAAATATCTCAAAAACTACAAGAGCTATAAAGAAAACACTAAAAAAGTCTTGAAATTTCAACACCCTGTCGATCGGCAACGAAGCGTTTGCGGACCTATATTTATATGAATTTTTAATCATTAAATAAGCCAAAGAATTACCCCTTTTCGTATTTACATGATATTTAGGAACACCTTGTATATATACCGGGTGACTAGATAGAGGCTATGTTTAAATTTGGCAAAGTTTCGTATTTTTGTACTGATCAATTATCTGAAAAGAAATTTTAGCTATTGTTTTCCATTTTAAAGATATCCGCAAAAAACTGAAATGTTAAGATATCGTTTTTAATTTTTTATGCAAAACCAAACGTAGCTAGACATTTGAAACAAAAACATTCTACAGCTACTTTTTAATAAGGAATGCAGTGTAATTTTTTAATTTGAAATAACTTCAAAGATGGCGGCGTAACCATGGCCAACTTTTGTTTTTCTTATGGGCGCCATGTTGAATTTTGGCATTTTCCGATAGTCGTGCTTTTTCTCATTTCCGCATTGTATAACATGTTAACATTATTTTTTAAAATAATGGTGTAATAATAAAAAAACATTCAGGTACCTAACTGGAGCTTGGTTACAGACCGCCGCACTTGTTGCCAAGCAACGTCAACAAAATGCACTTGGATCAAGCGGCGCGCTTATCGTTGGGTTTGCAATTTAACCAAATAAACCTTAATTGTGGTTGATTGTGGATGTAAAATGCCGTTTACCAATAACGAAAAGCGTGATATAAGGGTTTATTATTGTTCTCATAGAAATGCCCAATCGTACAAAATTCCTAGCATTGGACAGAAATTTAGCGGACCATGGATCGTCAAACCAAACGTAGCTAGACATTTGAAACAAAAACATTCTTCAGCTACTTTTAACATGGAATGCAGTGTTATTTTTTTAATATGCAATAGCATCAAAGATGGCGGCGTAACCATGGCCAATGGTAAACGGCATTTTACATCCACAATCAACCTCAATTAAGGTTTATTTGGTTAAATTGCAAACCCAACGCTGAGCGCGCCGCTTGATCCACGTGCATTTTGTTGACGTTGCTTGGCAACGACTGCGGCGGTCTGTAACCAAGCTCCAGTTAGGTACCTGAAGGTTATTTCATTATTACACCATTATTTTTAAAAATAATGTTAACAAGTTATACATTGCGGAAATGAGAAAAAACACGACTATCGGAAAATGCTCAAATTCAACATGGCGCCCATAAGAAAAACAAAAGTTGGCCATGGTTACGCCGCCATCTTTGAAGTTATTTCAAGTTAAAAAATTACACTGCATTCCTTTTTAAAAATGTAGAATGTTTTTGTTTCAAATGTCTAGCTACGTTTGGTTTTGCATAAAAAATTAAAAACGATATCTTAGCATTTCAGTTTTTGCGGATATCTTTAAAATGGAAAATGATAGCTAAAATTTCTTTTCAGATAATTGATAAGCACAAAAATACGAGACTTTGCCCAATTTAAACATATCCTCTATCTCCACTAATAAGCGAGATCCCCATGGTGAGGCTCGAAATTGAATCACCCGGTATATATATATATATATATATATATATATAATGGATGTTAATTCTTTGCAGAAACCTGCATATATTGATGCGAGGCTGTAGTTTTTTAACTTAAAAAATTACCGCCATCTTGTATTAACTATTTCAAAGTTTATATATATATATATATATATATATATATATATATATATACATAAAAATTGGTCACCCCCTGTAGGGAACCATTTGAGTGTTTTTCCATTGAGTGTCCATCTTGCTCCTTGGCTATACCGTACTGATGAGGACTAATAGTCCGAAACACGTGTATACAGTTGCTTCTTCGATCTTCGTATGACGGAATTGCCCGACAAATACCTTTCTCCTTTATATCTTACCGTCGATTAACCAGCTTTCCTTTAATTTCCATGGGCTATGGTGTACCTGGGTGTATCAGTCACCTCCGGCGCGACGTCACTTCTTGTCTTCGAATCCTGAAGATGTTGGGACTGAAGCACCAAATTGGCGACATTGGTCACCCCCTGTAGGGAACCATTTGAGTGTTTTTCCATTGAGTGTCCATCTTGCTCCTTGGCTATACCGTACTGATGAGGACTAATAGTCCGAAACACGTGTATACGGTTGCTTCTTCGATCTTCGATCTTCGACTTTCTTATGACGGAATTGCCCCACAAATACCTTTCTCCTTTATATCTTACCGTCGATTAACCAGCTTTTCTTTAATTTCCATGGGCTATGGTGTACCTGGGGTGTACCAGTCACCTCCGGCGCGACGTCACTTCTTGTCTTCGAATCCTGAAGATGTTGGGACTGAAGCACCAAATTGGCGACATTGGTCACCCCCTGTAGGGAACCATTTGAGTGTTTTTCCATTGAGTGTCCATCTTGCTCCTTGGCTATACCGTACTGATGATGACTAATAGTCCGAAACACGTGTATACGGTTGCTTCTTCGATCTTCGATCTTCGTATGACGGAATTGCCCGACAAATACCTTTCTCCTATATATATATATATATATACAGGGTGAGTTATTAGTATCCCGGCGGTCCATAGTTAATAAATCGTTTG
Source organism: Aphodius sticticus (assembly GCA_963966075.1). Taxonomy (NCBI): domain Eukaryota; kingdom Metazoa; phylum Arthropoda; class Insecta; order Coleoptera; family Scarabaeidae; genus Aphodius; species Aphodius sticticus. The sequence goes on along the minus strand of OZ014508.1, from coordinate 39,768,805 downwards.
AGAAAGAAAAAAATATTTTATACAAAAGTTGTTTGACTCGCTATTTTCTATAACGTAAAATTATTTTCATTTATACAGGGTGTTGCATTTAGGTGTGACGAAAAGCATATATATTTTTTTAAATGGAACGCGCTGTATATTTTATTATATTCTGAATACCACTCAATTTGTGTATCCAACCGTGTATGTTGCTAAGTCACAGCGTTAATAGTTCCAGAGATATTCAACTGTTTTTCCAAAACATGCCCGTTGCAGGATCTTTTTAAAAACTATATAAAAACGACACCTTTGCCGATTTGCCTTTAAACTATGTGAGACAATAGCCAAAGCCAGTAGGTAGATGATAGTATCTGAAAGAAATTGCGAATACTTTCTGACGTCAATGTGAATTATATTAGTTTGCCATGTATTTTTTACTGATATAAAAAGAATTGAATAAATGACAGATTTCATCAGTTAGAAGGTTTTACTATATTCCAAAGTTTTCTTTTGCCTACTATTGAAATACTGCAGTAACAGGTGGTTGCTGCGCATTCGTATCATTTGGCGACCGTGACAGGACACAGGCAAGATATACCGAAGTATGGAGAAGATCATAAAAACTTTGGATCTACACAGAACCTCAATAGCAAAGATTTTCGATACAACGAACGAATTTTTAACTAAAGAAAATCCAGACATGAATCAAGTAAGCAGCAATATGAAAGTTATAGAAAAGAAGCTTGAGACTCTAACTCAGTTAGACCAAAAATACCTCGACATGTTACTTGATCAAGACTCTGAAGACATTGATCTGGATTCTGACATGGCAATAATAGATGAACACTTGTGTAAATTCTCAGCTCTGAAGATGCAAGTTGAAATGCAGATTCATTCTTCAACTGTAGAAAATTCATTGCACAAAAGCATACCAGGAACCTCATCTTGTTGTACACCAAATTGCTACAAGTCACAACTTAAGTACCCTCAAATAGAATTTAGAAAATTTGGAGGTGACATTCGTGATTGGTTGTCATTTTGGAGCCAATTTAGAAGATATCATGAAGATAATAGACTTCCTAACGAAGAAAAATTACAACTTTTAATCCAAGCAACCATTCCCAAATCACGAGCACGTCAAATTATCGAAAGTTATCCACCAGTGGGAGATAATTATCCAAAAGTCATCGAGTGCTTAACAAGGCGTTTTGGAAGACAAGATCTACAGATAGAAGTCTACGTACGGGAACTTTTAAAGTTAGTGTTGGGAAACGTTAACAAATCAACGAAACTGAATACTTTGTACGACCAGATTGAAGCTCAACTTCGTTCTTTAGAAACCCTAGGTGTAAAATCCGACACTTGTTCCGCCATGTTATTTCCGTTAGTTGAATCATGCCTTCCGGAAGATCTGTTAAGGATTTGGGAAAGATCAACAACTTTCAACGACGATGACAGTTCAAAGGTTCGTCTAGATCAACTTATGAACTTTTTGCGGAAAGAAGTAGAAAGTGAAGAACGAGTCGTTTTGGCCATCTCTGGTTTTGGAGACAAATTCCGACGCAAAGAATTTCTGAAAGATGTTCCTACAGCTACTGGACTGCTAACAAATGACGCAAGAAAGGTACGATGATTATTTTGTCAGCAATCACATTACAGCTCCGACTGTGATGTAGCTAACAAGAAATCTCTGGTCGAATTAAAAAAAATCCTGTCAGAAAAGGGACGTTGTCACACTTGTCTTAAGTTTGGACATATAGCTGTCAAATGCAAAACTGCAGCAAAATTAACATGTCAGTCATGTAAGGGTAAACACGTAACGTTAATGTGTCCAAAATCTGCCAAACCATCAACTGAAGAAAATTCACCAACGGAAAGTTTATGTAATACCTCCAGTAACCGTAATTACTACGAAGGATTTTTGCAGACATTGGTGGTCAATATAAACGGTAAACACGCAACACGTCCAATAAGAGCCATCATCGACACAGGATCGCATAGATCATACATCACCAGTGGAGCAGCTAAAGAAATGGGATATGAAGTACTGAGAAAAGAAGAACTCATTCACGCTCTTTTTGGAGGTCTCTCATCTGAAGTTACTCCTCATAATTGTTACCGTGTCTACTTAGAAAATTATGACAAAAGTAATAGTTGTCAATTTGAAGCTTTAGATCAATCCATCATCTGTACCAACGTATTGGGTATCCGAAATGGTCCATGGATGAAGAAACTGCAAGACATTAACATCAAAGTTAATGATAAAAGTCAAGCCCCTATCGAAATACTAATTGGTGCTGACATAGCAGGCAAACTCTTTTGTGGCGAACAACATGTCCTCAAATGTGGATTAGTTGCCATGAAAACGAAATTAGGCTGGACTCTGATGGGGAAAGTTTCCACTCCACCGCCGGATACTGGAAAACCCTGCAATATGATTGCTTTGTCACTTCTGTCAACAACAGCAAAATTGACAGACTCATGGACCCTTGATGTTTTGGGTATAGAAAATACAGACGAGCTGAAATCCAAAAAAGAACACGAACAAGAAATTCTCAACAATTTTCAGAAAATAGTGACACGAAATCCAGATGGAAGATACGAAGTTTCAATGCCTTGGATTCAGGGACACAAACCACTACCTGATAATTTCCAGATTGCTAAGAAAAGACTCGACAATCTCATGAACAAGCTTGCCAAAGATGGTTACTACAATGAGTACGACCAAGTCTTCAAAGAATGGTTGCAAGAGGGCATCATCGAAGAGGTTAACGATACCAACTATTGTGGCACTACAACACACTACTTACCTCATCGTCACGTGGTAAAATTGTCAAGTACTACAACTAAATTACGACCTGTGTTTGATGCATCTGCCAGAGAAAATGATGGTCCATCATTGAACCAATGCTTAGAGAAAGCTATAAATTTGCTTACTTTGATTCCTTCTTTATTGATAAATTTTCGAAAATCAAAAATTGGAGTCATTGCTAACATAAGAAAAGCTTTTCTTCAAATCAGTCTTCACAAATCAGACAGGGATTTTCTAAGATTTTTATGGTACAATAAAGATAGGCAGCTTATAGTCTACCGGCATGTCAGAGTAGTTTTTGGCGTCACATGTAGTCCTTTCTTATTGAATGCAGTCATCAAGCATCATTTGAATAATATAATACAAGAACAACGAGAAAATCTACAAGAAGACACAATTTTAACAAAGTTGATGAACTCTTTTTACGTTGACAACTGTGTGACTGGCCTTGATACCGAAGAAAAACTACAAAAGTTTATCCAAGAATCTACCGAAATTTTTGCGGAAGCGCAGTTTGATCTACGATTATGGGAATTTACGTTATCTGATCCAACTTACGAAGAAAATTGTTTGTCTTCTGTATTGGGAATGACTTGGGATAGAAAGAACGACACTCTGCACCTCTGCTTAGATAATTTGAGACAAGTTGATACAAATACCGTTACGAAGAAATTGATTCTGTCCGTAGCTAACAGAATCTTTGATCCACTTGGATTTGTATCACCTGTTCTTTTACTACCAAAGCTGTTGCTACAAAAAACCTGGATGGTACAGTTAAATTGGACTACAGAAGTTCCTGAAGACATAAAAGAATCTTTTTTACGGTGGCTAAACGATCTAAATTGCCTTTCTTCGATTAGTATCCCTAGATGGTTTTTTACACAAATACCGCAAGATGGTCAATTAAGTATCCACACATTTGCTGATGCAAGTAAAGAAGCCTATGCTGTTGCAATTTTCGTCAGATGTGAAACAACTGCAGGTATCTCTCTTCAACTTGTACAAGCCAAATCTCGAGTGTCACCTACTAAAAAGATTTCGATCCCAAGACTTGAACTTCTAGCTGTTACAATTGCTGCCAGACTCTTCGCTACAGTCAAGGAAACCTTCAACCGAGATATTAGAACATATTTCTGGACTGATTCTACTGCAGTCCTCTCTTGGATAAAGCTGAAAGAAAACTGGAAACCATTTGTGTGGAACCGTGTAGAAGAAATTCGCAAATTGACCCAAATTGTCGATTGGTATTTTGTACCGGGAAATATGAACCCAGCTGATCTACCGTCCAGAGGTTGTACAGCAACACAGTTGCTGAATTCTTGTTGGTGGGAGGGTCCGAATTGGTTGAAAGAAGAACAGACCTTTTGGCCACAACAAAATTACGAAACTGGCGAAGAAGAGGTTATGGAAGAGAAAAAGAAAACTGTCACAATAATGCTGTCCCAGAGTAAAATTGAGTTTTCTTGGGCTTACAGAAGATTTTCCAAATTTGAGCAGATAGTCAGATTGATTGGTTGGATAAGAAGATTTATCTATAACACTAAAAATCCAAGCAGTCAAAATAAAACTACTACGTTACAATTCGGAGAATTGCGAGAAGCAGAGCTGTATTTGTTCAAATGTGTCCAGCAAGAAAGTCTAACTAATGATTCTTTGAAGCAGATTTCTTCTATTATTCCAATTAAAGATGATAATAACATCTTAAGAGTAAAAACTAAAATAACCGAACGAGATGATACTGAAAATTTCCGCTACCCCATTGTTACACCGTGATTTTGACCAAAGTACTCCTACCTGTCTTCGCCTTCCAACATAGTCCGCGGGTGACCTCAGCTTGCTCTTCTCATCGGAGAGTGGGGTGGGTGCAACAATGTATTCACACGGGTAACAGACAGGGCGCCACACAGTCTCACCCAGATGCGGACAATTGGACTGTGTCAATTGGTTGGGAAAATGGAAGGAGACTCGACAGTGAAACAAGCGAATGGTAGCCAAAAATTTATTGTCAATGAGGGTTTCAAAATGCCTCACACATTTATCCATATATATTCCCAACAAGCGAGAAAAAAAAAATTAACGGGGCCAACACGCAAACCGAACACGTGGCAAAAGTAGTCGCCCGTTCTATAATCAAGTTCAGACGTTGATCACACTTCCGCAGTACAAACTCAAAACGTAAACAATTCAAGTGATAACAAACCAAAAAAAAAAAATATAATATCAACCGCAATTGTCAACGTCGGACGCAGAAGGACGCGTTGAATTAAAATAAAATACCAGCGCTGCAGATGTAATTGGCCAAATACACGTAAGCGGGACACGGTACTGCGTGTCGTACGATTGAACACACACAAGCGTTGACTAAATCGTTGATTCACAAAAAAAATAAAAATACACTGAAATGTCCTGAAGGGAATTGTTAAAGTTCACAAATTAAATAGCAAAATTTATTGAAAGTTTAAACTACGGTCAGGTCTGGCGATATCAAGCCAAGTGTCCGCCTGAACCGATTCAATTTATAGAACAAGTTCAGATACAAGAATGCCCAAAATTATTAAATGAAACCAAAAATAACAAACAAATGATAACACAAAACGTAGCGTTAACTTGTGCCTAGGCAAAATAATTCAAACAATGAATCTAAACAACCAACGTAGGCACTCCGAACCAAATGGTCCGTTGTTGACCTCGGAAGAGGCTAGAATGTGTGTCCACGGCAAATAATCATATGCAAGACCTACTTGAGCGATCCCTTTGGGGGTTATGGTCGAGTCACACGAAAAGGATATATTCCCCAGCGGCCTCCGTTCCAACTTGCAGGCTTCGGCAACGGGAGCTGCTGTCCGACGGACAGTATCGCTGCGTCGTCGGCTTCCGGAATTATGTTCAATCACATCAACCCAGTCTTCCAAGTGTATACAACCGACCGCTGATCAATACTCGTCTGCCGGGCACAACCTCCAATAGACTAGCCAATCCGAAAGTCAACAACCTCCTACAGGGAACGTTCGGTTCCAAGACAAAACATTCGGTAACCTCAAAATCTTCGGTACCCTCACAAAATCACTAAAAAAATGAGAATTCGCCAACAATTACCAAAGGATCAAGATATAACGCAAAGTACATACCCCTTAAGGATGTTAGGCGGGTGTAAACGTGGTGACAATCGGAGCTGAGTAGAATCCACAAACAGTGTAGGCTCAAACAATGCCAAATACCAAGAACCAATCTCTTATCTCCCGAATGCACGGTTCGACGCTGTTCTTCAATCAATCTCAACAACAGACGACGAAAATTGAGAGATTTGGCTCAACAGACTCCAATTGATCACAAAAAAGAGGCAACTAGAGCTCAACAAGCAACACGTCTAGTTAGCTTCAAAGACAAAATTCAACTGTCCCGACAAATTTGCTCGAATCGCCTATCTCAACCCATGTGGAAAAAATTATGCGACGACAGCGACAAATGCGGCGGGAAGGGGGAACTAACAGAAATTCAACGCAAAATCTTAATTAAACTAACGATTTCAATGAATTACGAGACACTACTCATTAATCACCTGGGACGTCGGTTAACAACAAGAGTAGCCATAAACTGATGTGAAAAAGAAAGTCGAGTGACACTAACAAAAAAAATGACCTAACTAAGGAAACGGGTAATAAAGCCACAAATTAAGAAGCAAACAATCAACCAGGGGATGCACTAGGTAGGGAACATGACCAGACAAAGTAAGAAACAAGACAATTGACTCGGAATGCGAAGAGTAAAGGAAAATTGACATAAACATGAATTGCCGGCCATGTGCGTAATGCTTGGAATACCAAACTTCCAGAACTGAAACTTATACAAACAATACCTCGACGCAACCCGGCCACTTGCACAAAAAGTGGTCAATAATCAAAGTCTAATTAACAAAATACAATCCCACCATGCACATGAGCAATGCATTGAGCACCACTACTGGGCAACAGATGGAGCCACGGGGATCTAACTTGAATTAAATATTTCGAATATGAATACATGGCCTAGTTGATCATTTAACTCCTGTCACAACGTGACATTCCCCCCGTTCTTCCTAAAGGGAAATTCTCTCAGAATTTACCTGAAATCGTCCCAAAAAAAAAATCTCCAAGTGTCAAACATAAAAAAAAAATTCCTTCCCCGCCTACATCCATCACCGTCGGAACTCATAACGATAAAGATCGAACAACAGGACACCCGTACAACGTTCAACTAAAAAGGCAATCAGGTTCCTCTCCTATTAGAGCACGAAATGCAATGGGTCGATGAGTGGTAAAAACGGGGAATTATATAAAAAGAAAACAAGCACAAAAAGACGGAAGGGACATACGCATTGCGCCCTGACGGAAACGGTCAGGCCCTCGTGTACGTAGTCAAAATAGCACTGTGAGGTCAGGGAAAGGGAAAAAAATACGGGTAAGAAAGGAGGGGAAAGGAAAGGGATTACGTATTGCGCCCTGGTCGAATGACCAGGCCCTCGTGTACGTAATCAGGGAAGGAAAAATAAAGGATGTGTCGCTTTACCTATCATCGACGACCACAATCGCCCTCCACCAGGTCGATTTTCCCCAAAAACCCAAAAGCACAAAAAAAGATGATATCGAAACTATATCCAAGAAAAAAAATGTGTTGCCGCGCTAAACAAACAGAATGAACGATAGAAGATACAAAACCTGGGCATAAGATGTGGGTGATAGAACTGTCACCAGCCACTCTACAGTAACAACCGCATTGGAAGTCACCAAAAAGATACCCGAGTAAACCAGCAACACCTACTATCACACTCCCAGGGTGGCAACATCTCGCAAAATCCAAAAATCCTATATAAATCAATCCTCACTACTAAACTGGACCCGAAGTCCCGAAATCTTCACGCGTTGTGAAAACTTCGTTTCCTATCTTCACTCCTAGAGCAGGCGTTGGGTGGAAAATCCGTGTCACATTCGTTGGACTCTTACCAACCGCAGGAAGCGCGGTAATGGTAGTCTTCCGCCCCCATTACAGAGCACTAAGACACCTACTCATCTTCTTTATCGCAAAATGCAGGCTTAAGGTCTTGCACATGCCAAACTCCTCTAGACTTTCCGTCTTCATCCTCTAATTCGTAAGTCCAACCCCCAATCTTCCTAGATATATGGAATGGTCCGACAAACTTTGCAGATAGTTTGGCATTTACATATTCAGCAGCATTAGAAAGTACCTTATTTCGACGCCATACATGTTGCCCAACAGAAAAGTGTACTGGACGTCTTCTAAGATTATACACCTTCCGGCCACGCTCCTGAGCTGCCTTCAATTGAGTCACAATCTTCCGATACATGGCCTGTATGTCCCTAGTTCTGTGTGGTAAGTCCGGAGACTGATCGTCAGAAATAAGGCGCTGATGCAAATCGCCTGAACCCACGTAATGCTTTCCAAAGTTGACGAAATATGGAGAGTATCCGGTCGTTTCACTCTTTGCAGTGCGAATAGCGCATCCTAGAGGGGCAAGGTAATCCTCCCACTTCCGTTGATCGGCCTTCACATAACAACCCAGCATGGTCTTGACCACTCTGTTAACTCTCTCCACGGGGTCGGCTCTCGGATAGTATAGTGGAGTATAAATTATCTTAGTATTATAAGTTTGCGTAAGTTGCTTAAACTCCTTACTACGCATTTGGACTCCATTATCACATATTAAGTACTGCGGCACTCCATACACCAAGAAAACATTCTCCTCAAGGAGCCTCGTCAACATGCCACCAGTAGGCGAGCGAAGAGCAAACATCAGCACATACTTGGAAAAATAGTCACTCACTACCAAAATAGTGGTACTTCCTCTTGAAGATCTTCGCAAGGGTCCGACAAAATCAAGGCTAATCATTTGCCATGGGCGGGTGACTTCAGGTCTCTTACCCATAAGGCCCGCTGGTGCGCGTTGCTCAGGCTTTTGCGCAGCGCAAGTGTCACACCTTTTGACATAACGTACCACGTCGGCATGCATCTTTGGCCAATAGTACCGTTCGTGAAGTTTCCAATATACCTTGTAGACTCCCAGGTGTCCTGATCGAGGATCATCATGGTATCGGGCCAACAACGATTTCCGTCGGTCTTTAGGAACAATTATCTTCCAGGGATGGTCCACGGGTCCAATAGCTCGCTCAGAACGGACATGCTTATATAAGATGCCAGATTCAACTCTCCACTGCGGAAATTTTGAGGGATTTCCCTCTACTCGAGCAACCGTCCTATGATACCAGGCGTCGGCAGCAGCTGAAAAACTGGCATAAAATTGATCTGACTCCACACAGTCTATGATTGGCACGGCACGAGATAAACAATCCGGAACAACATGTTCTCGTCCTTTCCGATGGACGATGTCAAAATCGAAAGGTTGCAAACGGACGGCCCATCTAGCCAAACGTCCTGTTGGATCCTTCAAATTGTTTAGCCACACCAACGAGGCATGATCGGTAATTACCGTAAAACGGGCACCCTCCAAATAGTGACGCAGTTTCTCGATTGACCAAAGTACGGACAGGCATTCTCGCTCTGTGGTGGAATAATTTCGCTCCTGACGGTTTAAAGACCGGGATAGAAAGGCAATGACTCGCTCTTCATCATCGATACGTTGAGTGAGCACAGCTCCAAGTCCATACGCGGATGCATCGGTCTGCAGGCAGAACGGTTGAGAAAAATCCGGGCAAGTCAGTATCGGTGCCGAGACCAGATGTTGCTTGATCGAATTAAAAGCCGTGTCACAATCCCGACTCCACGAAAACCTTGAGCTCTTCCGGGTTAGAGCGGTAATGGGTGCCATGAGAGAAGAAAATTCTGGTACAAATCTACGGTACCAACTCGCCATTCCAACAAACCGTCGGACATCGGAAACGTTCTGGGGTATAGGGATTCTCAGAATTGCATCGATCTTGTCCGGATCAACTCGTAGTCCAGTTCCATCCACAATGTAGCCCAGATATTTCAGCTGGGGTAGACAAAACTGACACTTTTCACGGCTAACCGTTAACCCTGCGGCATGAAGACGATCAAATACTTTAGTCAAGATATCATAATGAGTTCTGAAATCAGGTGATAAGATAATAATATCATCAAGATAGACAAAGACGAAAGGTTCAAGATCAGCACCTAAAACTCTATCAATGAGTCGCTGCCACGTAGCCGGAGCATTGGTAAGTCCCATGGGCATTCGACGAAATTGGAAAAGGCCCCTCCCAGGAACGGTGAACGCGGTGCATTCTCGCGATGACTCAGCGACGGGTACCTGCCAGTACGCTGACTTAATGTCCAAAGAACTGAGACATCGAGCGTTGCGCAAGCGGTCCAGGGTAGCGGAGACATAGGGGATTGGATAAGCGTCCCTCCTGGTAACCTTGTTTAGACGTCGATAGTCCACACAGACTCTGTAGCTGCCATCTTTCTTCGGAACCAAAAGTATTGGCGATGACCAAGCGCTTTTCGACGGCTCAATTATTCCCTGCTTTAACAGTTTGTCCAATTCCTCATCAATGATCTTTTGCTTGATCGGAGAGACGGGGTAATATCGAAGTTTAATCGGGGGCGAATCAGTGATGATCTCGTGTTCAACCGACACAGCTGTTCCCAAGGCTTCTCCCATAAGTTCAAATTTGCTCGACACCAATTCATCCAACATACGCTGCTCCTGGGTAGTCAGATTAGGTTGGACGCTACAAATCTCAGCCCCCTGTGCATGGCCAAATTTCCACACATCGTTGCGTAAGTCTGGTATGATGTCCATCGCCCTCCAGAAATCCATACCGAGTATCAGTTGATGTGGCACCTCGGGTAAAACCATGATTGGGAGGATGCAAGTTTTTCCCATGAGCGTAATGGGGGTTTGGATAATACCTAATGACGAACATTGGGCTCCATTGGCAACCAAGCATGACCGTCTGCTGGCAGAATCAAGTCGGAATCCCAATCGAGAAAGAACCTCATAGCCTTTTCTCCCGACGATGGTGTTGGTGGCTCCAGAATCCAGCAATCCAAGCATCTTGCTGCCAAGAATGGAGATCTCCAAGTATGGACGAGAATCGCCCGTCGCATGAGAAATAATAAAATCAAGTATAGCTCGACGATGATGGGAGTTATGATCGGTCAAGGGGGAATGTCTGTCGGAGAAGACCTGCTGACCACTCAGTTTCTCCGAGGGCCGTTTCCCGAACAGGTGGGACATGTTCGAACGGTAAAACCTTCCCTGCCACAACGATAGCACTTCCTCTTGAACTCCTTTGGGCAATTCCGAACCAAATGACCAATCTCATCGCAATTAAAACATTTACCTCCAAAGGTGGTTACGGCAGTTTCCACTACTTGATCAACTGGTAAGATGCTAGCCAATTCCGGTTCCACGCTAGCAACAGCACGAGTAGGCGGCTTAAAATTCTCCATGGCCTCCCTACGAAACTCCAAGCGTTGACAAATCCTTTTAAACTCCTCCACCGAGGCAACCTCAACCAACCCCAAGTGGCTCTGAAAATAGGGGTGAACGTTGGTCTGGAAAATTCGTAGCCTCAACTCCTCAGGCAGAGGGGGATTGAACTTGCTGAAGAATTCAGCCATGATAGCAAAGTAGACACTAACGGTCTCATCCTGTCCTTGTGTTCGCCGCTTTACCTCCTCCAGAAGCTTTTCATAATAGTGGCTGGGCAAAAAGTCCTGACGAAGTTTACAGACAAGTTCCTCCCACGAGTAAACGTCACCTCTCACTTCTCTAAACCATCTCAAGGCATTTCCGGAAAACAGATCTAAGGCCGACTGGAAGACCTGCTGCAAATCGACTCCACGGGCAGCGGATAGTTCTTCAACTCGCTGAATGAACGTGACCACCGATTGTCCTCGTCGTGATCCATCAAACTTAAGATTCCACTTCCACACAGGCACGGATTTAATCGATGCCGCTCCCACATTAGGGTTTGGGGCTTCTCGAAGCTGAGCCGGGCCATCGTCGAGTCGCGTAGAGTCCAAACAACCTACGTCAAAGAATTGCGCTGCTTCGGGAACTCCTTCCTTCTCTACTAGCTTGTTCTGGAAGTCTGCATATAACTGTAGGGTAGAAGACAGCAATTTCTTCTTATCACCGGAGGGAATATGCTCCAATCTACCGAAAAGATGACAAAATTTAGTGGTCAGCTTTGTTCGCTGCTTGAGTGTGAAGCTGGTAAGCAGATCACGCAATTCCTCCACCTTTGCTTCGCATGCTACAATATCTACGGCAGGAGTGTACGGGTATGTGGGCGGAGACAAACACACGCTGGACTCGGGGTCTTTCGACTGTGCTTCCAAACGTAGTGCGCTAGTTAAGGACTTCCGCATTTCATCGACGGTACCAGTGTCAATGCCCCGAACGCTGAGTTCATAAGTTAGCTCCTCCTGAGAAAGATAGTTCACTGTGATCCTCAATGCCATGTCTGTTACTTAACCAGAGAGCACACAATGCAAGAATGTCGGAAGTAACCAATATACCGAAAGACGGACAGAATAAACTACCCAAACAACCAAGATATAACAACAACAAAAAATCTGTCGAGCGTAGGGAAAGGGATAAGGAAAATATGTGACAAAAGGGCGTCCTCCAAACGACGCAAGGCCCCACGTTGGGCGCCAAATGTTACACCGTGATTTTGACCAAAGTACTCCTACCTGTCTTCGCCTTCCAACATAGTCCGCGGGTGACCTCAGCTTGCTCTTCTCATCGGAGAGTGGGGTGGGTGCAACAATGTATTCACACGGGTAACAGACAGGGCGCCACACAGTCTCACCCAGATGCGGACAATTGGACTGTGTCAATTGGTTGGGAAAATGGAAGGAGACTCGACAGTGAAACAAGCGAATGGTAGCCAAAAATTTATTGTCAATGAGGGTTTCAAAATGCCTCACACACTTATCCATATATATTCCCAACAAGCGAGAAAAAAAAATTAACGGGGCCAACACGCAAACCGAACACGTGGCAAAAGTAGTCGCCCGTTCTATAATCAAGTTCAGACGTTGATCACACTTCCGCAGTACAAACTCAAAACGTAAACAATTCAAGTGATAACAAACCAAAAAAAAAAAATATAATATCAACCGCAATTGTCAACGTCGGACGCAGAAGGACGCGTTGAATTAAAATAAAATACCAGCGCTGCAGATGTAATTGGCCAAATACACGTAAGCGGGACACGGTACTGCGTGTCGTACGATTGAACACACACAAGCGTTGACTAAATCGTTGATTCACAAAAAAAATAAAAATACACTGAAATGTCCTGAAGGGAATTGTTAAAGTTCACAAATTAAATAGCAAAATTTATTGAAAGTTTAAACTACGGTCAGGTCTGGCGATATCAAGCCAAGTGTCCGCCTGAACCGATTCAATTTATAGAACAAGTTCAGATACAAGAATGCCCAAAATTATTAAATGAAACCAAAAATAACAAAAAAATGATAACACAAAACGTAGCGTTAACTTGTGCCTAGGCAAAATAATTCAAACAATGAATCTAAACAACCAACGTAGGCACTCCGAACCAAATGGTCCGTTGTTGACCTCGGAAGAGGCTAGAATGTGTGTCCACGGCAAATAATCATATGCAAGACCTACTTGAGCGATCCCTTTGGGGGTTATGGTCGAGTCACACGAAAAGGATATATTCCCCAGCGGCCTCCGTTCCAACTTGCAGGCTTCGGCAACGGGAGCTGCTGTCCGACGGACAGTATCGCTGCGTCGTCGGCTTCCGGAATTATGTTCAATCACATCAACCCAGTCTTCCAAGTGTATACAACCGACCGCTGACCAATACTCGTCTGCCGGGCACAACCTCCAATAGACTAGCCAATCCGAAAGTCAACAACCTCCTACAGGGAACGTTCGGTTCCAAGACAAAACATTCGGTAACCTCAAAATCTTCGGTACCCTCACAAAATCACTAAAAAAATGAGAATTCGCCAACAATTACCAAAGGATCAAGATATAACGCAAAGTACATACCCCTTAAGGATGTTAGGCGGGTGTAAACGTGGTGACAATCGGAGCTGAGTAGAATCCACAAACAGTGTAGGCTCAAACAATGCCAAATACCAAGAACCAATCTCTTATCTCCCGAATGCACGGTTCGACGCTGTTCTTCAATCAATCTCAACAACAGACGACGAAAATTGAGAGATTTGGCTCAACAGACTCCAATTGATCACAAAAAAAAGGCAACTAGAGCTCAACAAGCAACACGTCTAGTTAGCTTCAAAGACAAAATTCAACTGTCCCGACAAATTTGCTCGAATCGCCTATCTCAACCCATGTGGAAAAAATTATGCGACGACAGCGACAAATGCGGCGGGAAGGGGGAACTAACAGAAATTCAACGCAAAATCTTAATTAAACTAACGATTTCAATGAATTACGAGACACTACTCATTAATCACCTGGGACGTCGGTTAACAACAAGAGTAGCCATAAACTGATGTGAAAAAGAAAGTCGAGTGACACTAACAAAAAAAATGACCTAACTAAGGAAACGGGTAATAAAGCCACAAATTAAGAAGCAAACAATCAACCAGGGGATGCACTAGGTAGGGAACATGACCAGACAAAGTAAGAAACAAGACAATTGACTCGGAATGCGAAGAGTAAAGGAAAATTGACATAAACATGAATTGCCGACCATGTGCGTAATGCTTGGAATACCAAACTTCCAGAACTGAAACTTATACAAACAATACCTCGACGCAACCCGGCCACTTGCACAAAAAGTGGTCAATAATCAAAGTCTAATTAACAAAATACAATCCCACCATGCACATGAGCAATGCATTGAGCACCACTACTGGGCAACAGATGGAGCCACGGGGATCTAACTTGAATTAAATATTTCGAATATGAATACATGGCCTAGTTGATCATTTAACTCCTGTCACAACGTGACACCATACTTTTGCCAGCTAAACATCCAGTTGTAAGAAGATTAATTTTCGACACTCATCAGAAAATGTGCCACGTTGGTGTTCAAACACTTTTAAATTCTTTGAGAGAATCCTATTGGATCATGGGAGGAAGAAAAACCGTAAAATCTGTCATATCTACATGTGGTATATGCCGAAGATTTGACTCAAAACGTATGAACACTCCGCCCATTTCCTTGCCAAGAAACCGAGTAAAAGATGCTGCCATCTTTGAAGTCACAGGAACTGATCTTTTTGGACCCTTGTTCCTAAGAAAACAAGTCAAAGTTTGGGTTGCAATTTTCACCTGTGCCGTTTATCGTGCTGTACATCTGGAACTTGTTACATCCTTAAGCACTGATAGTTTTATACGATCTTTCCAAAGATTCATATCGAGACGTGGGCGACCTAAAACGATTTATTGTGACAATCAAACTAACTTTACAGGATGTAAGAAAGCTTTAGAATCATTAAACTGGAACGAACTTCAAGAACTGTTTAATTTGGAAAGGATTGAATGGAAGTTCAATCCTCCTACTGCCGCATGGTGGGGCGGCTGGTGGGAAACACTGATTCACATCATAAAACGAATTTTATTCAAAGTCTTAAGAAGAGCCTGTCTCCACTTCGAAGAACTTGAAACTATTTTATGTGTTTTCGGAATGAGTACATGGGACAACTAATTTTGAGACAAGATAAAAGAAAATTTAGCAAATCAGTTCAGGTTAGAGATCTTGTGCTGATAGAAAATAATAACGAAAAACGACTAAATTGGCCACTAGCACGAGTACTTGAAACAATTCCTGGCAAAGATGGAAACATAAGAGTAGTTAAACTGAAAACATCGTCAGGTCACTTATTACGACCTATTCAAAGGTTATATCCCTTAGAAATGAAAAATGAAGACGTAAGTTTAATTAAAAACGTTCGACACAATAAATCCGAACCAACATCTTCGACGAATGATGATGGATGAATCCAGATTACCAGATCCGGAAGAAAAGTAAACAAGCCTGACAGATTAAATTATTTATAAGTTTACTCTACCAGAGTAACAATTTCGTTGGCGGCAGAAAGAAAGAAATTGCGAATACTTTCTGACGTCAATGTGAATTATATTAGTTTGCCATGTATTTTTTACTGATATAAAAAGAATTGAATAAATGACAGATTTCATCAGTTAGAAGGTTTTACTATATTCCAAAGTTTTCTTTTGCCTACTATTGAAGTACTGCAGTAACAGGTCGTTGCTGCGTATTCGTATCAGTATCCAAAGATATTAGATACACTATACAGGGTGTTCATTGAACTTAGTAAATTTTGATGTTTTTCAAATGGCTTTTTCTCGAGTTTTTTAAATGGAACACCCTGTATAATATGTGTTGGCTGTAATAACCCTACATTTCGCTCCAATCTAACGGCCTTATTCTCTAAGCCTCTGTTACGCTTTACATTCTATTACGCCGCTGTTACGCTGTTAAATTATAGACTGTTAAGAAATTGGTATTCCGTAAGCCTATGTTAACAACAGCTGTATGTAATGCCTCTATAAAAGCTCTGTACCGTAACAGCGGCAAAACTGTCGCCTTTGTCTAACAGTACTTGGCGGTGTGGAGTTATGTGATTATACATTTGTCAAAATGTGCACAAATGTAGTAATGTGATACAGAAAAAAAAACGTATTGTTGTTAATGAAAGAATATTCGGAATAAAAGATACCAAAAATTCTGTGGATTACCACAGAGTCCCTATTTTTATTTACTTATTTTTAAGATAAGTAGAAAATAGGTAAGTATCTGCGATATGCACTTGTGAGTACAATATTATGTACAAACAGCTGGTTAATATTCATGAGATATTACCTAATTAACTACAATTACATTTAAAAGAAATAGTGGGTAGATCGTACATAATAAGGTACAACAAAAATGTGTACTTATTGAAGATCATATTATATTTTTATTGAAGAAATTATAGGAGAATTAAACGAAAAAACCTATCGGACACCCAAAATCCTTTCGCCATACCAAATTATAATTTTATAAAATGTTAATCAAAACATCAGCGTTTGACACTACCTACTTCATTAGAATGGAAATGTGTCAAATCCTGGTTTACTAGTTTTATATTAATGCAGACACGACCGATCTTTATTAAATAGAATTTGCTCATGCAGCTAAACTATTAATTTTACTAAAAAATGTCATAGACATAAATTATACATAATGTCCTCTACTTTAATTTATTATTTAACTATTTTGACGAAATTTCGGAAATGGCGGCTCATTTGCAAAATCCTTGAAAAATTCTTAGAGGACGTTCCTTTGAATTCTTTTGAACAAAAACCTTTTCAGCTCTAAGTTTGGTCATGAAACTTCTAAACATGAAGTTTCGTCCCGATACCTCTAGTAGTTTCTCCGGAATCGTCGCCACAAACATCGGACACACACACACACACACACACACACACACACACACACACACACACAGACATTTTTACTTTATCATACGCAGTATGTAAAGTATTGTAATCATGCCAAAAAAATTTTTTGAGATTTTGGCGGAAATATGTCTTTTTGGGTCCCCTGAACATTTTTGACCAAGGTACAAAAAATGTCTGTGTGTGTGTGTGTATGTGTGTGTGTATGTGTGTGTGTGTGTGTGTGTGTGTGTGTGTGTGTGTGTGTGTGTGTGTACCCGTTTTTGTGGCGACGATTCCGGAGAAACTACTAAAGGTGTCGGGACGAAACTTCATATTTAGAAGTTTCATAACCAAACTTAGAGCTGAAAAGCTTTCTGTTGAAAAGGGTCCAAAGGAACTGGTGATTTACTCATAGCATTTTTCGAAGATTTTGCAAATGAGCCGCTATTTGTGTAATGTCGTCAAAATAGTTAAATAATAAATTAAAGGAGAGGAAATTTTCTATAACTTATGTATATGACATTCTTTGGTAGAATTTATAGTTTAGCTGCATGAGCAAATTCTATTTCATCGAGATCTGTCGTACTGCTTTAAAACTAGTAGCCAGGATATGTCAGATTTTTTGATTCTAATGACAGTAGCTAGTGTCAAACGCTAATGTTTTGAAAATACTACTGTCAATATAGGCTGCGTTCGGATATTGAACCCCGTTACACTTTTTACACCCAATAACACGTAGGTGTCATTTGGACGGTGTACCCGGTGTCAACGGAGTACAATATCCGAACGCAGCTTTAATCGAGATATCTGTCTAGTTCTACTAGTATGTCTTACACCAAATGCTACTATTTTTTGTGATATTTGCAATTTAACGAAAATGGAATGCAATTGTAAATTTTAATATTGTTGTGAGTAAGGTATTCGGTAGGTTGATGTAAAGTCTTCAAGTGGTGTAGAAACGATTTACCCAGCTTGATCCTTATACAAAGTTTTACCGTTGTCAACATGTTAACTATTTTATATGAAGTTTTGTAAGTATATTTTGCCGTCTATCGTAAGCCAACCGAACACGCGATTTAAAAATTTCAAATTATTGTTAAAGTAAAGCCTAAACCCTGTACTTTTAGGTTAACTATCGTAAAATTGTGACTTCTGAGTGTTGAAAATCAGATTTTCTTTGATGTTATTTATGTGCTCACACACAAAAACCAAATATGCAACCAAAACAACTGATAGGCGTCGTTAGATTCAGATTTTCATCCATCGCAATAAAAAATCAATTAAAAAACTTCCAAATAACCCACTTTCCATTCACATTTTCAATATTACTCATACTATCATTCATATTATCGAAATTTTGAATTGTCTCTCCAGAAAAATAACCTATTTTAAACCAATTAACAATAATAAGTAGACATTGTTTGTTGTTTTTTGTACTGAATACAAATCCGTAGCTCATCAAGACAAGTTTTAGCGTTTCTGTTTGTTTTTGTGTATGAGCGCACATGGTATTACAATGAAACGTCTCCGCACAATTTTGACAGAAGTGAACAATTTTTCACGATAGTCCCCCTAAAATTATACTGTTCCTGGTTCCCTTCGGAGCCCAACTGAAGTTACTAGGCCATCAGGTTCGCCCGCTGTACGTTTGTAAAAATTGCAAAACGTACTTACAAAATTGTGTAATACCTTGATAACCGTAATACTTTTTATATGAATAAATCTAGTTAAATAGGTTCTAACTGGCTTCTTCTATAACCCTTTAAATATTTTACATCATGATACTCAGCACACTGTATACAGAGCAATATTAAGATACTAAATAGCATACTAGTCTTTAAATTCCAAATATCACAAAAACTAGTGAAAATAGACATACGATATAGTGAACACAAATTACCAAGAACTTAAGGGACATTTCGATTAGCAAATAATATATAGGGTGTTCCATTTAAAAATCTCAAGAAAAAGCCATTTATAAATGTTTAAAAACTAGTGCATGCTACGATCACCCTGTATAGCGTATACTGTATACTAGTCCTTAAATTCCAAATATCACAAAAACTAGTGAAAATAGACATACGATATAGTGAACACAAATTACCAAGAACTTAAGGGACATTTCGATTAGCAAATAATATATAGGGTGTTCCATTTAAAAATCTCAAGAAAAAGCCATTTATAAATGTTTAAAAACTAGTGCATGCTACGATCACCCTGTATAGCGTATACTGTATACTAGTCCTTAAATTCCAAATATCACAAAAACTAGTGAAAATAGACATACGATATAGTGAACACAAATTACCAAGAACTTAAGGGACATTTCGATTAGCAAATAATATATAGGGTGTTCCATTTAAAAATCTCAAGAAAAAGCTATTTATAAATGTTTAAAAACTAGTGCATGCTACGATCACCCTGTATAGCGCATCTAACTTTTCATGACATCAGCATCTAGCTATGGGTTTAGTTATTATGTGACAAAATTTTTAGGACAATATCTGCAATAATGTAGTAATAACGTAGTTTTTGAGAAAGGCCTGCAATTGCCAATTATTTGACAAACAATTGGATATCTCAGAAACTGTTTACTTTACACAGGTACAACGTACACAGTTGGAAAGACAACTTCCTTAGTATTCATAATATGGTATGATATACAAGGCGTTCCGTTTAAAAAAATGTACTGGCTTTCCGTCACGCCCAAATGCAACACCCAGTATAAATGAAAATAATTTTACGTTATAGAAACTAATGAGTCAAACAACTCTTGTATAAAACATTTTTTTCTTTCTCAAACGATTTGATGACTATCGACCGCCGGGATACTAATAACTCACCCTGTATATATATATATATATATATATATATATATATATATATATATATATATATATATAACAATATTTTGGAGACTGTGGCGAACTTAATAATAAAATTATAAACCCCTAACCACAACAAGTATTTTAGAACCTAAATACGTATTTCAGCAACTAAGTTGCCATCTTCAGTAGAAACTAAAAAGAAAAGAGATTAGCACTTCATAGTATCTTTACTGGATATTGTCCAAGCAAATCACTAGTGGAAGTGACGTCCATGTTAAAAATTAGCCTATATATACCCATTGTTTGTCACACCTCAGTGAATTTTGATCACT
This sequence comes from Aphodius sticticus, assembly GCA_963966075.1. Lineage (NCBI taxonomy): Eukaryota > Metazoa > Arthropoda > Insecta > Coleoptera > Scarabaeidae > Aphodius > Aphodius sticticus. Next base: position 39,748,471 of record OZ014508.1, on the reverse strand, counting down.
GAAGCGTAAAAAACATGTTTTAATTAAAGCAGGTCAAACAATGGCGAACTAGGTATAGGACCCCTGTCTGAATTTATTAATTTATCTCTATTCAAGTGAATAAAGATACTTTCCAAGCTGTTTAGTTCCCTATTATTTGACACAGCTTTTACAAGTTTTAAGTCATCTACAACTACTTTATGACCTGTGTCTAAAATATGTTGAGCCACACTCGATTTTTCAAAACGATTATATTTAAAATGAGCTACATGTTCTTTGAACCTAGTTAAAATTGTTCTTCGAGTCTGGCCAACGTATTCTTTTTCACAGTCATGACATTTGATACAATATATACCAGATTTATCAAGTATATCTACCTTATCCTTTGGGTTTCCAAGAAGGTTTTTTATGCTATTATGAGTCGAATATGCTATACAGAGATTTTGTGATGTAAAAATACTTCTCAAACCCCTCGTATATGCACAATCGAACGGTATTTTAACATATTTCTTCTTTTCTACAGACAAAGTATTTAAAGTAGATATTTGATTTACATACATTTTTTGATTCTGCTTCTTAATCATTCTATCAACTATTTTCTCAGGGTACCCATTATGTAAGACAGCATTCTTAATAAACAATAATTCTTGCTGATATCTATCTGCGGACAATGGAAATTTCAATAACCTATTTACTAAACAACTAATAAAAGACAATTTTTGTTGAAAAGGATGCTGCGAATCATTAGGGATAAACCTGATTGTGTTAGTATCTTTCCGATACACGTGTATCTTTTCAACAAAAATTGTCTTTTATTAGTTGTTTAGTAAATAGGTTATTGAAATTTCCATTGTCCGCAGATAGATATCAGCAAGAATTATTGTTTATTAAGAATGCTGTCTTACATAATGGGTACCCTGAGAAAATAGTTGATAGAATGATTAAGAAGCAGAATCAAAAAATGTATGTAAATCAAATATCTACTTTAAATTCTTTGTCTGTAGAAAAGAAGAAATATGTTAAAATACCGTTCGATTGTGCATATACGAGGGGTTTGAGAAGTATTTTTACATCACAAAATCTCTGTATAGCATATTCGACTCATAATAGCATAAAAAACCTTCTTGGAAACCCAAAGGATAAGGTAGATATACTTGATAAATCTGGTATATATTGTATCAAATGTCATGACTGTGAAAAAGAATACGTTGGCCAGACTCGAAGAACAATTTTAACTAGGTTCAAAGAACATGTAGCTCATTTTAAATATAATCGTTTTGAAAAATCGAGTGTGGCTCAACATATTTTAGACACAGGTCATAAAGTAGTTGTAGATGACTTAAAACTTGTAAAAGCTGTGTCAAATAATAGGGAACTAAACAGCTTGGAAAGTATCTTTATTCACTTGAATAGAGATAAATTAATAAATTCAGACAGGGGTCCTATACCTAGTTCGCCATTGTTTGACCTGCTTTAATTAAAACATGTTTTTTACGCTTCAGTGATCAAAATTCACTGAGGTGTGACGAACAATGGGTATATATAGGCTAATTTTTAACATGGACGTCACTTCCACTAGTGATTTGCTTGGACAATATCCAGTAAAGATACTATGAAGTGCTAATCTCTTTTCTTTTTAGTTTCTACTGAAGATGGCAACTTAGTTGCTGAAATACGTATTTAGGTTCTAAAATACTTGTTGTGGTTAGGGGTTTATAATTTTATTATATATATATATATATATATAAAAGTTGAGAGTTTGTATCGACCGTGGCTTCGTTGAGAGAAAACGCAAGTTAATCACGTGGGAAATTCAGTCAAATAGGCGATTTTAAAGGAAACTCCTTTTATCTCAGTTCGATATTTCGTTTTAATATATATATATATATATATATATATATATATATATATATATATATATATATATATATATTATAATATATTATATTAATATATTATATATATATATATATATACAGTGCGTTCATTTCAGAACTTTCCACCCGGAATAACTTTTGTCATAATGACGTCACAATATTGAGGAAAAATACGTCAGTTTTTGGATGCATTTATTCCATTCAAGTCAAGAAGACATAATTTAACACCTTCTGTAGGCACAAACTTACCAATTTTGTTAATTGAACTTGTTGTAACCAACAACATAATATTAAAACAATGAAACAAAGAAGAGATCAATGTCAACATGTTGCGGAAGTAAATACACGATGAATACACAGTCACACCTGGCCTTTACTGATTGTATAATATAAATTTTACCTAACAACTGTAGGTATGTATATAAAATTGATGTTTTTGACGGTCGATTATGTAAAGCTTGACTACTGCAATACAATTTTATTCGCTACAACTAAATTGGACCGAATAGCGGAGATCCGACCTTGAAACGGGATTTCCAAGCTCTTGTCAAGAGAAGTTAGCGGCGAAAGTTGGTAACCTAATAAAATTAAAAGCGTCAAAAGCACCATCAAATTCTCTGTTTTGAAAGACAATGTCGATGAGATAAAATGTAAATATCGTTGTAACCATAACCCACAGATTCACAACCTAATTAATTATAGTATGATTTCCTGCACGGTTTGCTATTCAATTCATCGTTAAAAATATACGAATTAGCTAATAGTTCAACAAAGAAGAAGTATAGGTAGATGAGATGAAATATAAATATCATGGTAAACATATTAAATATAACAGAACGGATTCATAACCTAATTAAATATAGTACGATTTCCTGCACGGTTTGATATTTAATTCATCGTTAAAGTTATTATACGAATCAGCAAATAGTTCATTAACTATTGGTGTATATGAGGATTACATGCATGGAGTTATATAGATATGAATTATTTTCTGCATATTATAGCATATACGTATATAAAGTCGGCATAGCGGTCTAATTTAACTCCATTACCACAATGCAGGTGCAATGATTTGTTGCCTTACTCCACATAAACGTACAAACCATCAAGTCGGTGAATATTTCCAAGAAGAGTGAGGTAGGAGTTAATTTGAGCAACCTGGATGTCTTCGACTTTGTACAAGTTGGCGTAAAAGTCATCACCATTTCCTTAGCTAATAATTTTGGTTATAATCAGAGACAGGAATTTAATCTACCTGCAATCGTCCATTAATAAGAGCGGTGTTGTTTGTTTCAAGTCAATGAATGATACAAAGTACTTCACAGTAGAGGTGAATATAAACGTTCTCTGTATGCGTGTCTCAAGCTTATCTTTTTATACAAACATAGCTACAACAAAAACTAGTTAACCGAAAAAAGAAAATAAATATAAACCGACTATATGTATAATGTATACATATAATTAGAGATTACCGCGGTAATTCACAGGGCCCATGTTATGGTTAAGGGTAATACAAGAGCGTAATTTACAGATATATTACCCTCATAACATTAACATGGACTCCGTAAATTACCTTCAAATTATATTCAATGTATAAACAAAGGAAATAAATAACAAAAGCCATTCAAACAGCCTTTTTAACAATACATAAATAAATAACACCGTCCTTACGCATATGGACGATTGCAGGTACATTAAATTCCGCTCTCCGATTATAACAAAATTTATTAGCAAAGAAAATAGGGTGATGACCTAATGTGTATAAAAAAAAATAGATAAGATAGCAGGCCTTGCAGAAAATCATACTATAATTAATTAGGTTATGTTTACATTTCAATTCATTGATTTCTTCTTTAAAACTGGGAATTTAGTGGTGAATTTGACGATTAATTTTATTAGGTTACAACTTTTGCCGATAACTTGGTAAGAGCTTTGGAAATCTCGTTTCAAGGTCGGATCTCCGCTATTGGACGAAATTCTACCGTGCGTACTCACTGGGTTCAATCTGCTGGAACCGTAGTAAAAACTTTTAAACTGTGGTAGTATGATTCCGTCCGTATTGCACGGAACAGATATTGGATCGTGTGTGGCTGTTTACGACTTGTACATAGTTCACTGCGCACATTGAATGTTATAGCTTAAACAATATATTCTAACCCATTTTTCTCTATTCAACTTACTATTTGTTTTTATTTAATACTCAAGTCACTCAAGTTAACCTAACCTAACATTTCTAGTTTTAAAATCGTTAAATATTTTTAATGAAAACATTTTGTTTTTATCAATTCTGTAGTGATAAAAGCAATAAACATAGGCTCCCGAAGAAGGGGTAAGAGGGAGCACCCAGGGGCGCCATTACATATGGATATCACTGATAGGGGTGGGCGACGAATTTGTGAATTGTCACAATTGAAGGTCGATAAATATATATGATCGATAAATCGGTTATAATCGATCAGATCAGATGGATCTTTTGAACATCGATCAGATCGATCTTTTTGCTCAAATCGATCTCGCATATGTCAAACCAAATCGAAAGCTGTGGTGGTGCAGGCTGGCGCCAACTTTAGAAACTACAGTAGGAAACTAAGTTGAGTGAAGTATAATAGAAGAATAACCATTTTAAAACCAAACAATTTAAAAAGAATTAAAACAACTTAATATTGACTAAAACTCGTAGCAAAACTATAAAACCTCCTTTCAAAGACGTAATATAATAAAAATTCCGACTCTCTCCAGCGTTAAAACAATACTTTTCCGTACATAAGTTCTTTCAAAAGTTGGTCTACACTTTACCCTGATTTCCTATACAGCTTATACATATAACAACAATTATTAATTAGTTGACCAAATTTGTCGCCTTTCAGGTATTCAAATATAATAGTAATACAAAATTTTTATTTCGTCGTCGATTATCCTTAACATAGAATTCTCAAATGTATCCTCTTTTCTCTATTTTGAGTCATTGTTTATCGTTATGGTGTTAAATTTAAAAATAAGATTGTTGCCTTTGTTGTTTGTCAATGTGTTATTAAATAAGATGTTGTAACAGATGCTCGAATGACACGATTATATAATTAATTATATAATCAATTATGTCAATTTTGTGACTATATTTTTATTTTTAAACATTCTCTCTCTACAACTGAGTGAATTCCAATTAATATTGTCTTCGTATCGTTTATTAATTTGCTATATGAATTATTGGCTAGTGTCCATCGAAATCAGTAGAAGGGCGACAACATTAGTTATCAATTCGTTCGAACTATTAAGAGATAATGTATAAAACCAAAAATACATTGAAAATTTTCTAATCATGTTTATTGAAGGGCGATAATTATGCATTATACAATGGACCTTGCTCGGTTACAACGATTTAGAATTTCTTATAGGATATTAACAACAATTAGTCCTAGCGTATTAATAAGTAATAAAAATCTGATGTGGCCAGGCACATCACTTTATCATACTGTATATAAAATTAATAGTTCAGCTGCATGCGATTCTATTTGATCGAGATTGGCTATGTCTGCATTAAGATAAAACTAGTAGAAGTAAACAGATATGTCGATTAAAGCTGCGTTCGGATATTGTACTCCGTTGACCCCCGAGTACACCGTCCAAATGACACTTACGTGTTATTGGGTGAAAAGTGTAAGAGCGCGTACGGTTTGTCAGGGTAGGGTATTTGGAGAGCAATGCTCAGATAACCTGTGTCGGCTGTCTCTCTCTTATATGCAGATAAATGCCGTATGACGTTAGTCACTCTCACCGTACCCTATCCGAACGCGCTCTTACGGTGTACAATATACGAACGCAGCTTATATTGCCAGTAGGTATTCTCAAAAAAAATAGCGTATGACTACCTACTGTCATTAGAATCAAATATCGGACACAACCTGGCTACTAGTTTTAATGCAGTACGACCTGTCTCGATGAACTAGAATTTGCTCATGCCGCTAAACTATGGATTGTACAAAAAAATGTCATAGTCATAAATTATTCAGAATTTCCTCATCTTTAATTTTTTATTGAACTATTTCGACGAAATTCCAGAAATAGCGGCTTATTTACAAAATCTTTCGAAAATGCTAAGACTAAACCTCCAGTTCCTTTGGACCCTTTTCAACAGAAAGCTTTTCAGCTCTAAGTTTGGTTATGAAACTTCTAAATATGAAGTTTCGTCGCGATACCTTTAGTAGTTTCTCCGGAATCGTCGCCACAAAAACGGGTACACACACACACACACACACACACACACACACACGCACACACGCGCACACGCGCACACCCCCCCCCCCCCCCCCCACACACACACACACACACACACACACACACACACACACACACACACACACACCCACACCCACACGCACACGCACACGCACACGCACACGCACACGCACACGCACACGCACACGCACACGCACACGCACACGCACACGAACACGCACACGCACACACACACACACACACACGATATTTTTTTGTACCTTGGTCAAAAATGTTCAGGGGACCCAAAAAGACATATTTCCGCTAAAATCTCGAAAAATTTGTTTGGCACGATTACAATACTTTACATACTGCGTATGATAAAGTAAAAATAATTACTTAAAAACTGTGAAAGATGTAGATACGGGAGGCGGTTAAAAAAAGGTTCCGAAAATCGAGTTATGCTCTTTGAGGACCGCTGGACTTAAGGCTGTGGAATCGTTAATTTTTCGAATTTCGTTCAAAAATGTCTACATTGTATTCTTTAGATGTTGTGCAATCAAAATGCGCAATAATACACCAAAATGTACCCTTAACATTTAGTTATATTATATTACTATGTTGTATTTATACGAGCATTAGTTTTTATTTTTTTGTGGAAGCAAATGTTAATTTAAGTACTTATAAATTGATAAGTAATACAAGAAAATGTAGAAAGTGCATCGCCGATAATAGCCTAGACCACTTACTCAAGATTAAGCAGAAAACACGTGTAATAAATTCATTGACGCAATAGTTTTGTAACAACTGACTCTTGCGCCTTAATTGTACATATGTATATCTTCATGTGCAGCTGCCGCTTGAACGATTTGCTTCCATGAAATAATTATGTCCGGCTAACGGCTTTCGTACCTCTAAATTACGTTAGACGTTTTCACATGGAATTGTAAATGATGCAGGCATGCGCCCAGCCCATATCATTGTCCATCGAGTAGCAGTCAGCAAGACAGCCACTTGAAAAAATATAGCCATAAAGGTATAATTACGGTTAGACTGGGGAAATCGAACTATTGGCAAGAAGACATATGTAGTTAGTTAGTTGTGTGCATAGGGCAAAGTGGAAGATCTATAAAGATAACGGTGTCTGGCTGTCACAGTTTTATTTTACGCATTTATGTATTCAATATTGAAAAAATAATCGAAAATTGTCGGTGATTTTTGAAAATTGTGGTAAAATACAATTTTTGCCTGTGAATACTGACTACATTACAATACCATTTGCGTAGTGAATTTAAGTGTTTTATTGTCACATATATAAGGAGAAAGGTAATTTGTCGGGCAATTCCGTCATACGAAGAAGCAACCCTAGACCCGTTTTTGGACTATTAGTCCTCATCAGTACGGCATAGCCAAGGATCAAGATGGACACTCAATGGAAAAACATTCAAATGGAGGCCATAAAGGGTGTGACCAATGTCGCCTTGGCCGCAAATCTAAATTTAAGATTGAGTTTATGTTCATACTCAACTATTGCTTTTATCGGCATTGCTTACGATAAATGGCGTGTATTTCGTCATAAGTCATTAGAAAATCGTTAGGGAGGATTAAAAAGTTCACTTTTGATGTAAGAGGTTAGATAATTTTCCCTCATATCAATATCTAAGGTTGCGATTATGTACCTTCTGAGTTAACGTATTAAAAAAATTAATCCTCCCTAACGATTTACAAACCAATCCAATAAAAAAAATCTGATGTGGCCAGGCACATGACTTTATCATACTATATATAAAATTAATAGTTTAGCTGCATGAGACTCTATTTGATCGAGATCGGCCATGTCTGCATTAAAGTAATACTACTAGAACTAGACAAATATGTCGATTAAAGCTGCGTTCGGGTATTGTACTCCGTTGACACCGGGTACACCGTCCAAATGAGACGTATTATTGGGTGTAAAGAGTGCAATGCAATATGCGAACGCAGCTTATATTGACAGAAGTTATTGTCAAAACATTAGCGTTTGACACCAAGACTACCTACTGTTATTAGAATCAAAAAATCTGACAAATCCTGGCTACTAGTTTTCATCCAGTACGACCGATCTCGATGAAATAGAATTTGCTCATGCAGCTAAACTATTGATTGTACCAAAAAATGTCATAGTCATAAATTATTCAGATTTTCCTCTTCTTTAATTTATTATTAAACTATTTCGACGAAATTCCATAAATGGCGGCTCATTTGCAAAATGTTTCAAAAATGCTAAGACTAAACCTCCAGTTCCTTTGGACCGTTTTCAACAGAAAGCTTTTCAGCTCTAAGTTTGGTTATGAAACTTCTAAATATGAAGTTTCGTCCCGATACCTTTAGTAGTTTCTCCGAAATCGTCGCCACAAAAACGGGTACACACACACATACACACACACAGACATTTTTTGGTACCTTGGTCAAAAATGTTCAGGGGACCCAAAAAGACATATTTCCGCTAAAATCTCAAAAAATTTTTTTGGCACGATTACAATACTTTACATACTGCGTATGATAAAGTAAAAACACAATATGTGAAAGTTGGGGGGCCAACTTGGCGGCACAAAAAAACCATTTTCATTTTCTCAAAAACCATGTACTCCCAAACGAAGAAACTATACTCCCAAACGCTCCCTAATGATACCAAAACGATTTGCATAAAAATTTACTTAAAATTAAAAACGTGACAATGGTGGTTTCTAAAGTAAAATCTAACCTAAATGAGATTTTTCAATTTCTTCTACCAGCAGTGTAAAACAAGCTTTCAGTTTGCTGTTTGGAGCGAGCCATCACTCTGTCCAGCAAAATCTGCCCAACTAGCCATTCCTACCCAATCCAGGCTTTCGTTGCACTTCTATCAATTCCCACGTACAATTTTAACTATCGTCTATTATAACAAAATGTTCGAACAATCTTGACTGTGTATTATTCTCCAAATCTTCTCTCTTCTTGTGGTTCAATATTATATTGCGCGCGTCCAATCTAAATTCTTTCCAAACTTGCTTTGATTATATAGGTAGAATTCTAACATGTACGTTTGCAGTAGACCAGTCGTACAAATAAAACGTTATAATAACGTGTAATAATCGTACGGTATTCTATTTTTATTGTAGCCGGCAAAAGAAAACCAACATTCATCAAACTCATAGGTAGATACGTGAATAATAATCAATAGTCCACATTGTTGTGTTAAAACCCCTTATAGACTTTTACTGCCAATGTCGCCATGCGCCACAATTTTTGCAATTACAAGAAATTGTTTATGCGAAAATTAAATGTAAGAAATACTAAAAAAAGGTTTTTGTATATTTCCCGGAAGGAGGTTATGTCATATGGTCCTGTCCACAAAAGTTACAAATTTTTTCATGAACTACAACTTTTGTTTGATTGAAAACATGATTATCTTACTTACTTATGTGAAGCTTTATTATTCTAATTTAATGTTTTATGTATTTACTTATTTATTTATGTATTACCAAATTTGCTGACAATTATTCAGTTTATATTTTCCATATATGGTTCAAACGTTGACGTTGAAAAGAGTATTTTTGTTATGCACAGAATCCTGCTCGATGCTTGAAACAAACTGCTTGTCGAGCATAGTAAAGCAGAACTTCAAACAATGGGTTCTACTAGATTTTTGGAACCCTTGTCCTGCGAACTCGTTTTTTGAACCTGGCAACGCTAACTATTGTACACAATTTCATATAAACGTTTGCAATTTAAACTGCGACTAAATCTTGCAATGAAGGAAACTAGCAGATATCAGCAGATAAACAGATGGGTAAAAAAATATATTTTAATAAGTGAAACTTAACGTGTACTTGATACTTCAGCAACGTGTATGTCCACCTCTCGTGGAAATTATAGCACGCAGTCGACGTGGCATCGAATGGATGCGTTTTAATGTTCTAAAATGTTCTAAAATTAAGATTTGATATGGCTTTGTAAGTGATTACTGGCTTTGTAACTGTCTCAAGCTTAGACCTAAAACATCATTTTGGTCCTCCCAGCATAACCAACTGTAACATTTCTTTTTAAAATTTTAAAAGATTACCAAAGTTAATAATATTAAACTTTATAACTTTTAAACAAAATGTGACTCAAAATATTCAATTATCAGTATTACGTATAGTAATTTAAAGGATTTACTGACAATATTTCAGGTTATAGGTATGTTTTTAGTAGCTTTAGATACTTTACGTCTGCCTATTTCTGCAACTTATGCCAAATTCTCACGCTAGAGGCAGGCTTTACACAACCAGGAATAACGGCAAAGTGGTAAATGAGGCCTTTGGTCAAAGCAATTAATGACGGATCATTGAGGCCTTTGGTCAAAGCGATTAATGACGGATCCAAAACATACCTACATCAAAATCGATTCTCTTGTCGTGAGCAATTCACGGTAATCTAATCATGACAACGATTTCTCGTATAAATATGTTTATGGCTGCAGCACTGCGTTCTATAGATACGAAATAAGCGGCACTTTGTTAGAAGCGTTCGATATGGTAATTGGGTACCATTAGGACACCGGATTCTAATTGGCACCGATACCAGTACAGGACAGCGACAGGACAGGTGAAAACCGTGGAGGACAACAACAAAGTGTGCTGTGGACGGTGTGGCACCATATCCCTGCCGCGGTTTGTCCTTAATTGCTATCAGTCAAACGGGCCGAAACCTTTGATATCCTCCGATAAGAGGCAGCGGCTCGCATCGGCAAAAACTGGACCGGGTCCTGAATCGTGCGAATGCCTCGCGGACCTTTTTCTTCGAGGATATGTTTTGCCCCCGGTTTCGTTCGTTGAGAACACGGCGGCATTTCTTGGTATAACCTAAGTCGGTACTACCGATCTTGCGCCCGCGTCGGGCCGACGATACGAGTAACGAAAAGGATGAGTATGTCATTATGGGGACAAATGGGGGTATACAGTACAATACTGCATCAACAAATTAATTAGAACACAATGAATGGCAAGAAAAAAAATTAAGAATAACAAATCTCTGAAAGAATAGTCTGTAATTATCGTTGCAAAACTCATCAAAATTGCTCTTTAAATGTCTAGCGAGATAAGGAAGAAGTGTCGTAAGTAGAATGAAATAAATAAAGTGTAAAATTAGGGTGCATAAGTAAACCTCCCTTAAAAATACGGAGACAACATTAGAAGATTTAAAATATTAATAGAAAAGTGTCCAGTGAAACAAATATAATTAAGAAAACAATACTTAGCTACGTTGAATTGAAATATGGGTTGATGACAATCCAATGAAGTCCAGTAGAATAGATGTCTTTTTCAGAAAGGTAAGAAGAACGTGTAATATTTCTTATTATGTGACTTTTAGCTGAAATAAGTAAATCGTAAACGATACAAAATAAAAAGCAGTTGTTCTAATACAACTCAAATCAAGTACTACTATAGGCGTTACATCGGTGGTCCCTAGTTAATGCCCTAGATAACATCTGACCAAGCTTGTTAGCATCCGTGATGTTAAATGCTGAGAAGTTCAGGGAAGCAATCCAGATTTTGCCTATGCATTTTTTCCTAATAAATCTTATTCTTATTTATGTAAATGGAGTTCATTTGGTCATCGGAGATCCACTTGTCTTTGGTCGGAGCTGCATTTTCAAATCCTGTGTTCCATCCCTGATGAAAATACCCTCTAAATATTTCCACACCTTGTTACATTTTAGTGGTTTGTTCATTTTGACGCCCAATGTATATTCGTTAAGTAGCGCCATGGCGAGATTATCCGTTAGTTCTGGGCTCGTTGTTTTTACCATACTATAATAATATGGTTGGGTTGTATGGTAGGTTCCTCCCTTCAGAAATACTTCCCTTTGGTGTGTGAAGCCTTTTCAGTCAGTGATTGAACGAGGTGTGTGTTGCTGCGTTGGGTGGATGGTAGCTGCTCCTAGGTATGTAACTTTGCAGTGTCCCTCTGCACCCATTACACCTCTGCATAACATTGGTTGTCAACGAACAGATTAGAATAGTCCAAGTAGGTAAAGAATTCAGAATTATCGGTTGAATGTGAATGGATGTGAAAAAATTTGTTCTCGCTATTGTATTTGAGAATTGCATGCTTTCAGATTAAATCGTTGCCTTTGACAAATAGTTTAGCTCCGAACACTAAATCTTGATTAAAGTATTAATTGTTATATACATTTTTTTACACTCGCAATGAATAGCTGCAAACGCTTTCCGCAGCGCGCATGCTTAAAATCTCAAGTGCGCGATGTCGTAAAGTGGGCACCGTTGTTATACCGTGTCCGGCACTAACTTGGACACAAATGGGAATTATTTATCAATTTTCCAGACAATTGTATTTCAGTAAAATGTTTCTATATAATTATCCATAATATAATTATCTTCTTGCGTATACCTGGTGTTACAAAATTAACAAAATTACTAAACAGTAAAGTACCTTTATTTTGAAAGATACCCACTTTTTTTGAAAATGGTATTTAGAAACAGAAAGTATCAAATAAGAAATCAGAATTACTTTCATAAGATTTTTTCTAGGCACAAGCTAACATTTTTATATCATTTTATCAGCGGTGGCTCGTGCTCTAGAAATATGGGGGTTGAAACATTTATACCAGTTTTGTATATATATATTATGTAAAAACATCTATACCTATTTTCACACTAAAAAAAAGTACTTCTTCTTACGTCTCTAATTTTCATTATCTTTGATTGCTACATCTCACGACCCTCGAACCTTGTTGTTATAAGCTATTACAACGTATTATATGATTTAAATTTATAACCTTATAACATTATATCTGCATCCATATAATAAAATTAACTATCTTCTGACCTTACTTAGGCCTAAACACATTATAACTTAGTTGAAGAGAAAGAACATATGGCGATTTTTGGAAGCAGTTAACTTGTCAATATAAACTTTTGATTAAATGGCGTGTGCTTTCGATTAGATCATTTTCTTGAGAAAGCATTCCCAAAGCAGAGAGTCCTTTTTGGCCCTTGGATTTTTTTAAAGAAAGTTTGTATACTTTTGAACGTTGAAAAGCAACGTTCTGCTTCAGCTAATGCCAACTGAAAAGTTATTAAAATTTATTATTATTTGTTACTAAAAGTCTTTGGTTATATTTTACTTGTTCATTATGCAATACAAGTATTTTTATTTCAGCCTTATCGATAAAATTGCGACTACAGAATGGTTCAGCTAATGAATTCTCCACCGAGTTTGTTGTTCTCTTTTTTTTTAACTTATCGTTATTAGCGCTTTACAGCGTACTGCTGTCTGCTGACTATATACTGCTATGCAGAAACACTAGTCACTTCACACCTAAATACCACTGTGGGTCTCATCACTGTCTGGTAGTGCCGCGCTTGTGGGATATTTGCAAACCTTGACGTAGTAAACAAACCGGTCGCTGCCCATGAGAGTCGGTTGGTAGTGGGCTAGCATTCAGGCGTCGATACGCACTGTAGCGGTAGCCGACGTTTGCGGGCTCGCTGCGAACTTCAGGCAGGATAGCTGACTTGTGCTTGGAATTTGTGAGAAAATGCTCGCTGGTTTGTTAAACTATATGTCATAGATCGTTGCTTATTGACTATTATACTATTATTACATCCAATTAAACTCTTTTCGTTTCCTAATTATATTTTGGGGTTGCGCAAACCTGCAAACCAATGCACGAGCCGAGACAGAATTTTAAACTAACAATATAGAAACAATACCAAAAGTATAAACGGAGTTTAACAATCCATTCAAATAAACATAACTGACCAACAGAAGAAGCAAAAACAAAAATACTAAGAGTATCAACCACTCCCGAATTGATGAATTAAGTTACATTTATAACCTTGCTTCAAACAACTCTTTCCCTTTCAAATATATCAACTATCTTTTACAACAAATCGTAAACACCTCTGACCCACTCTACATACCTTAAAAAAAAACGATACAAACCATATAAACCGTTCACTTACAATAACGTCAATTTAAAAATTTTACCTAAATTTAATATTTATCCCGCTTTTAAAAGCAGTAATACTATTTACCAATTACTTTCAAATGTCAAAAACCCTAAATCAGTTATGGATGAGTCTGAAGTCTACTCAGTCAAATGCTTTAATTGTGATGCTGGTTATGTAAGTCAAACCGGAAGGAAGTGCCAGAACTTCTCCCAACATTTATCAGCACAAAATTTCAACCGGTCATTGTATAAAATACAGTGAACGCTTCTTCCCAAATGTAATAAAAACTACAAATTAGACTTATTAGAACTCCAGATAGAAAAGAATAAAAGAAACCATTTTATTAAATGATCAATTAGAATTCCAACAAAAACCTTAATTCATGTTTACTTTACAATAATATTTTTAAAATTGTTGAATTTAAACTTGCCTGCCTTCAACCAATTTTTCGCTATACCTCTTGCTAACTTCAAACCGCATGTCTAGTGTTACCTCGTTATTCACACATGACACGTTATTCGCTTGTATTTTTAATTACCTGACCGTGAGTTATCACATGATTCTTCTGTAAGGACAGAGCATTCATCACCTTATTTGACTATAAAGTATCTCTTCATCAAGTAAGATTTTAATAATTGTGCGAACTACTTCGGGAGGATACTTCCTAATTTATCGTTCAGTCCTTCATGCTAGACTTTGTCAAAAGCCTGTGCCACATCTAGGAAGACTACAGAACAAACCTATTTTTCCTCTAACGCTTTTTCGATTATGTTCGTTATTCGGTGTATCTGGTCAATAGTCGAGTGCTAGTTCCGAAATCCGAACTGATGGTCTTGTTCCAGGCCTTTTGTTCTCAATTATTCAATCTATCGAGCAATAGTTTTTCAAAGATTCTTGACATGATAGGCAGCAAGCATATTGGTCTATAAGACGTTGTTTCTCACATACCTTTCTCTGAAGGCAGCATTGATCGGATGTGTAAGCTTAACTATGGCCGTCCTTGGAAGTTTTTTAAGTAGTTCAACAGTTATCAAGTCATCACTTGGATTTTTATTCCGATTAAGGTTATTTTTGAGTAAGTTCTGAACTTTTGTTGGTGTGGTAAAAATGATTTGCGTGCCTACCGGTTATTCTTTTCAATGTGCATCTCTTAATCTTCTGCATGATGAGGTTGAAATATGTTTTCTAAATGCTCAGAAAATCTTTGGGCTTCTAGTTCATTATTCCTGGCCAAGCTTCCATAAGCTTTTCTGGTCGGTGAAAAATCTGAATTATTGACCCTTTGAGCTTATTGGTTGCTTTCCAGAGCGAATAGTGCGATTCGCTGGTTGGATAGCTCCCTCAGGTAGGCATTGATAGATTCATTTTTTAGTTCTTTAACATCTCTTCTGAGTTGTTGAGTGAGGTTGTTTAATCTCATCTTGTTACGTGGTGCTCTGGTTTGGAACCATTTTCTCCATGCCTTTCTTTTCTCAGAGAGCAGATTTGTTATCCCTTTGGGGTAATTGTTTCCATTTACTCTCGTTTGTCTATCAGGGGTGTTCTACCAATTTGTTGTATATCATAAACAAGTTTTTCCAGTTATGATTCCAATTGTTTTTCATTACATACCTTGTGTTTCATTCTTTAGTGGTGTGTTCAGGTTTATCATTTATTCGAGTGTGTTGAAAGCTTTCCCAGACAGTGTATTTATTTGTCAATGTTGGATTACTTTCCTTTTGAATAATATACTCACTCCGGGTCATAAGTATTGGAGGGTGATCGGAGGCTTAGGCTTAGGAAATTAACGCTGATGTTTTTAACTATATAGAAAACTATTAGGTCTTGTATTTTTCCTGGGTATGTTGGACTTCCAGTTGACATTGTTTGACAACTAAGTTCATTAGTTCACCGTTCAGCAGTTCTCCACCTTTAGTTGCAGTCAACGGAGAGACCGAGTAGGTAAGTGTTCTTGGCGTTAAAGTCACATCCGACTATGAATGTTTCCTAATTGTCCAAGGAAAGTTAACTAATCAATAATCATCTTAATTTATCGAATGCTTAAGCGGACATAATCCAACGACGAAAAGCGGGTAATTCTTTGTTTCTATATTTACCAGATGAAGAGACAATAATGCCTCTAAATATTACAATTATATATATATATATATATATATATATATATATATATATATAGGAAAGCTGGTTAATAGACGGTGAGATATAAAGGAGAAAGGTATTTGTCGGGCAATTCCGTCATACGAAGATCGAAGAAGCAACCGTAGACACGTGTTTCTGACTATTAGTCCTCATCAGTACGGTATAGCCAAGGAGCAAGATGGACACTCATTGGAAAGACACTCAAATGGAGACCATATTGTGATATACAATTTTAATTTTTAGGATCAACAAAGAGGTACGTTGAAATAAAACAATACATACAGTATTATATTCACATTACATTGAAGAAACATCTGAAAACCGTTATGAATTTTACTAAACAGTTGTAATTCTGATACCCAAAGTAAAATAAAACAATATAATTTCACTCTAATATAATTTACTAGTATGTCAAAGAAGGCTTTCACGGACAGAATCTAAACAAATGTTGATAATAACAGGTTAACATACAGACTAACTTAACAAGGTGACATACAGACTGGATGTAAATTTTAAATAAATCAAAAATTACAGCCACAATAACGTTTTTATTGATAATAACGTTTTACCAACCTTGTTGTTTACTCCTTCAGAAAACAGAATATTGAGTGCTGAATTGCTCCATATTCAGTTCTACTAGTGATTAACAAAAGGTTAGATATATAGTATCAGAAGGTAAAGTGCCTGTAATACAAAATATCGTATAGTATCGAACATCTCCAACGCAGACTCAATATCAATGGAGACATTCTGCATGTTATTTGTATATCCAACCAATAGCCCTGATAGGTTTTAATTTTTCGGAATTGAATAGCTTTCTTTGTCTAATGTCACTGTGCTAAATTTTATAATGTGATTTTACAGCATAGGTACCAGTTTTCTTTTTATAATACAAAAAAGTTTCTTTTCCACACCAAATTACAAGCGACCATGCATTTTTTCTGTGGTAAAAAGCCGTAAAAAGTTTACAGATAACCCCTTCTACATGCTATGGGAATATGTCGAATTACCAATAAGCCTATAATAAGATCAGATTAGGATACGTGCATCCCTTTGTTGAAAACTCATAACACGGCAGTCAGAATATTCTATTATCGACTCCACCCCTACTAATACCATCCGTTTATATGCCAGATCAGTTTCATTCGTATCCATTGGCTAATTTCTATTATTTGTTTCTCATATTAAATATTTCATTAGATGCACTCGGGTGTGCCCCATTATACCCGATGCATTACACACCCCTAAATACCATGGTAGAATTTACGTAATTAAAAATCAAATAAAGCAGGTGCCCGATGTAGAAGCGGGCTCGTCACCACCGGTCTAGTAGGGGAGGCAGTCCAATGGCCTAAGCGATCACAATTTATGCTAATAGTTCCGTTATGCTTCCGTTGAGCAAGCGTACGGAAAAATTGCAAAGTGTAATTTATCGATTACAGTCAGCGGGTTGACATTACTAACGAACTTGGCCGTTATACATGTGCAAGTTTTCTTCCAGTAGCTGCTATTAAGTTTTTGACGCAAAAATTATTAGCGAAAATTGTAGTCACATTAAACTTCAGTGCACCGTTCAATTTAATTTACAATTTTATTTTAAAGTAATATTGTATACTAATCTTTAAAATAATACACTACACCAACAGAAGTTCAGAAGTTACTCAAAAGCGACCTTAATCGGAAAAAAGCCCCTTGATAACTGGAGAGCTACTTAAAGAACTTCCAAGGATGGCCATTGTTACGCTTACAAATCTGATCAATGCTGCCTTCAGACTAAGGTATGTGCCCAAACTGTGGAAGGTAGCAGAGGTGATGATAATACTGAAGCCCGGGAAACCTCCACACGAAGCAACTTCTTATAGACCAATCTCCTTGCGGCCTATCTTGTCAAAAATCTTTGAAAAAATATTACCCAATAGATTAAAGCGAATAATCGAGAACTAAAGGTTTGTTCCAGACCATTAATTCGGATTTCGAAACCAGCACGGCTATTGACCAGATACACCGAATAGCCAATTTGGTGCATCGGTCACAACATCCTCAGACTTGTAGACTAGAGGTAACATCCCGCCGGAGATAACCAGTACACCCAAGGTACAACCTATAACAATACAATAAGCACTTTTTATACCATTACTTGATTAACACACAGGGTGAGCCAAAAATGAGAACAAAAAACATGGTTCTAGTTTTCCATTACAATCCAGGATACATTGAAACGATTACCACGTCTTTTTTAAGACAAAGGAAATAGCCTACGAACAAATAAAAAATAAATTTCTGCCCATTGGTTTAAAAAATATAAGACATTAAAGTTAGGTCAAAAATCAAATGCGTCACTTTTTTTGGAAGTGAGTGTAGCAGAAGGTAATTATCGGGCATATCCGCCATCAAACAATCAACCGTATACACGTGTTAGTAGTCGGACGTTTTAGTTCTCATCAGTATGGTATAGCCAAGCAGCAAGATAGAAGCTCAACGGACCATAATCAGGGTGACCAATGTCGCCAATTTGGTGCTTCGGTCACAACATTCTCAGATTCGAAAGCTAGAAGTAACATAAGATAATAACACAGGTAACCAGTACACCCCAAGCTACAACCATTAGCCCATGGTAATACAACGAAAGTTGGTTTATCGGCGGTGAAATATAAATAGCAGAAGGTAATGAATAATCATGGGGCATATCCGCCATGGAACAAGCAATGCATATTAAAATGCATGCAGTTCTAGAAATGCATTCATTAGAAGTGAATGTATTTTAATATATTAACCAATAATCAATAAAAAGCAATATTACATAAAACAATAACACATTTTTACTTGAGTTCTTGCTAGTGCAGTAATTGCAAAGGTTTATTTCAAATGTTTAGTGATGAAATCCAAATACTCCCAACGTGTTGGGGGTGTTTTCCGACGATTACAGACCAAAATAAATTCTTATTCCAATACTTACATATACATAAGAGCATATCCTGAAGCTATTCGTGTAAGAAAACGATGTACAATCATATTTTATGATATACCACGCATGCATAGTACATAGGCAGACGATTAAATGTAGATGCCAAATAGGCGTAGTAGGTGTAGTAATAGAACTTAATATAAAAATATCTGTTTCTTTCGTAAAATATTTTGTTTATTATTAGCTTAATAAAAGTAATAGCCGATTTATCAATATCTTTTAGCTTTAATATTATTGACGCACATACTTATTAAAAGTGTAAATGAAGCAAACTTTATTTATTGGAAAGTGTCCATAATGCAAAGTAACGAAGTATAGGAAAATAAAAGGCCTCTTTTCTTTGCAAAGTAAAATTTAATTTACTATACTAGTTTCGACATTTCTGTCATCTTCAGTAGCATAATACTAAAAAACAGAAGATAAGAAAGCGAGAACAAAATTAATTAAGTACAAAAGCTCACGTCAAACGGTAAAAACAAACATCAGGATGCAAGTGGAAAATATTAACTGCTTTGAGAACATGGAGATATTCGAGTAAAAACAATCTTTGTGATAATACGATCCGCCTGGCACGTGGTAAAGTTCTGTTAATAAAAAACACACGGTAACAAATCGCACCAAATGAAACAGAAAACAACTTACGTACGAGAACAACAGCAATGACAACAACGCGAACAACAAAAACACCACAATGTGTCTCAGAATTAATGTAATAAACGTATAAAATATATGTGTGTATGTGAGTAGAAAACTGAGAACAGGTTTGCATGCCGGTCAGACGTAGAAGAGTAACAACAAAATGTAGCGACACAAGGCGGCTATGAACGGTTATAAACTGCGCATGTGCAAAAATAACATGAATAGAACAGTCGAAAAATAGACATAGTTCACAGTAGAAATGAACAACAAACAATATAAATGATTCGACTAGGAAAAGATGACGAAGGCGAGGTATAATATCATTAAAGATAAGTAAAAAGAGGGTTATGTGTAAATGTAGTTTGGTCATTCAGTAAAGTGTTGTGGGGAGATTTCCCGTGACGCAGTATCTGTAATTGCTCAAGGAGATCTAAGCGGTAGCCCTTTTGACATTTATGGAGTAGTTTAGCATTGCTATAATTAATGTTATGACCAGTTTGAATCTTGTGTTGGTATAAGTTGGATGTAGTTTGGCTATTGTGCTCCTTGAGTCGCCTCGCCAACGATCTTCCAGTCTGTCCAACACATTACATTACACATTACACATTTATGTTGGACAGACTGGAAGATCGTTGGCGAGGCGACTCAAGAAGCACAATAGCCAAACTACATCCAACTTATACCAACACAAGATTCAAACTGGTCATAACATTAATTATAGCAATGCTAAACTACTCCATAAATGTCAAAAGGGCTACCACTTAGATCTCCTTGAGCAATTACAGATACGGCGTCACGGGAAATCACCCCTCAACACTTTACTGAATGACCAAACTACGTTTACGTATAAGCCTCTTTGTACTTATCTTTAATGATATTATACCTCGCCTTCGTCGTCTTTTCCTAGTCGAATCATTTATATTGTTTGTTGTTCATTTCTACTATGAACTATGTCTATTTTTCGACTGTTCCATTCATGCTTTTTTTGCACATGCGCAGTTTATAACCGTTCATAGCCGTCTTGTGTCGCTACATTTTGTTGTTACTCTTCTACGTCTGACCGGCATGCCAACCTGTTCACAGTTTTCTACTCACATACACACATATATTTTATACGTTTATTATATTAATTATGAGACACATTGTGGCGTTTTTGTTGTTCGCGGTGTTGTCATTGCTGTTGTTCTCGTACGTAGGTTGTTTTCTGTTTCATTTGGTGCGATTTGTTACCGTGTGTTTTTTATTAACCGATCTTTACCGCGTGCCAGGCGGATCGTATTATCACAAAGATGGTTTTTACTCGAATATATCCATATGTTCTCAAAGCCGTTAATATTTTCCACTTACATCCTGATGTTTGTTTCTACCGTTTGACGTGAGTTTTTGTACTTAATTAATTTTGTTCTCGCTTTCTTATATTCGGTTTTTTAGTATTATGCTACTGAAGATGACAGAAATGTCGAAACTAGTATAGTAAATTAAATTTTACTTTGCAAAGAAAAGAGACCTTTTATTTTCTAAACTTAATTTATATCTCTGCAAGTTTGTAAGTTCACAGATACAGATTCATATAAACCTTATTCATTCTTCATTTTGCTTCTCAATGGAAATGGAGAGAGTTCATGCGCTATCGAGCGTAAGATAAATGAATTGATGTGTACATGCGTCTAAAAAACTGCGCCCTTGAGCCGTAATGTGTGGGCCCTCCGCCCTTTGTGCTTGATCGTGCCGCTGCCGGTTCATATCATGCAATAAACGGTATTATCTCTGAAATCCGTAAGTCTTGAGTGACGCAACCTGATCCCATGTTCTCGTGTAGTCGTTGTTTTGTGATTGGAGCTTGAGTCAGTACATCCATCTACTCATTAATGTGTGAACCCAACTGCTATATGTTAACACTTGTTTCTGAATGTTTTGCGATCTACTTATCTATTGAAATACTTGTACTATAGTTTATGTAGAAACAATAAGAAAAACAAAAATTTACTTGGCTATATGTTTATACGATACAACTTCAATAAGGAGAAATCTCATATAAAACTTATTGTGTTTTAAAAAATTATCATATAAATCTCATATCTCAAACAACCTACTCTTCTAATGCTGTTTCTGAGTTTTGTGCCATCTAAACTAAAGCCTCAAGAGCATATTACTCATTAACGCGTCACGCTAGGGCATTATTAAATTAAATTATAGAGCTTGATATGGATATGCGTTTTGATTACTGAGTGGGTTAGAGATATAGTAGTTTTTCTCTCAATTTGTATTAATCGTTTCACTTCTAAGCTTGTTTGTAATGTCACTTAAGATAATTTCTCTTCTAAGATTCTTAAAGATTTAATTCGAATTTGCTTTTAGTTTTGATTTGAATTACTTTTAAATTTGATTTCGTTTTTTCAATTTTGTTTCGTTAAGCATTTATTGAAATTATTATCTTCTTTTTTGCGGTGCATAAACGTTTCTCTTTGGCGGCGTTTGTGGTTAATAATTATCGAGCTGCCGGTGTTCATTTTTGTTTATGGTGATGGCAAAATGGAATCGCTGACAGAACAACAGAAGTTTTAATGATGATTGGGAATGAAGTTCGAAATAGAACATCAAGAAATTTTCAGAGATAAGTATCCTGATCGCTAAATAAGGCAATCCACAGTCAGCAGAATAGAAAATAAATTTCTAGCGCTCGATACTGAGAAAAATCTTCAAAAAAACTGGCCGCTCCAACACAAAGTTAACCGAAGAAGTGCAGCTAGATATGTTACTGGAAATTGAATATAATCTCTTATTTACCTCTTCGAAAGATCGTTTTCGAGAATAATCTGAGCCATGTTTCGGTACTGAAACATTAAAAATTAAAAAGAAATGTCATTCCAATAAGGTTAAATTAGAACATAAATTTGCAGAAAATAACTAATCAGACAAGAATTCTGTAAACAAATGATGGAAATCTGTATACGCGATCCAATATTCTCCAATATAATATTTTCTCATGATACAACTGTTATTTACATAGGACTATCAATAGGCATACTTGTAAATGTCGATATTGGACTAGGAAACATCCTCACTGGATGCAGCAAGCCGGTTCCCACTATCCACAGAATCTTATGTTTGGGCAGGACTTGGTGACAGAATTGTAGGACCATTATTTTTTTAAAATAATTTAACTGGTGAAAGATACCTAAACTTTCTACAATTTAAACCACTACCTGTATTAGCAATATTATTTGCAAATGCAAATGACCCTAACTTACCAAACAATATTTGGTTGTAGTTAATGTGGACGTTATTTGGACGAAGTTTTCCCAGGACAATGGATAGAAACAAGAGGCCCAATGCTATGGCCGGCCAGGTCCCCTGACTGACGTCGTAAGACTTTTTTCTGTGTGTGTGCACTTAAAAACATGATGTACACAAATCTCCCTAACAATTTAGATAATCTTAGGGAAAGCATTCGACATGAGTGCTAGTTAATAACGCCTGAAACCATTCACAACGTTGTAAACTCATTTTATGAACGTGGCGGGTATTGCCAGCTGGTACAGGATACAGGTAGTTTGAAAATTTATTTTAAGAGTCGGGTCCAACAGCTGATCGACAGAGGCTTGGCTGTTTTTGATAAGTTTAGAAAAATCAGTCGAGAATTGGTCTTTGCGTGGGGATGTCGACGTTTTCGCTAAAGCTACTTTGGAACAAGACAGACTTCGCCGACGTGCGGTCAACATTATATGATCTAACGTCTTTAACGCTGTTTCAATTTATTTTTGCACACGTAAGCAGGCTGTCTAGTGATTTTACAACGGTTACCAACATAACATGGTAACTCTCAAAATTACTGTGATAAATTGTTGACATAACCGTGACATAACCTATGTGGAGAATGTGAGATTTATCATATATTTATATGATAAATAACTTCAACTTTGTCTACGGTTTATGAAGTGATATCTGCAAAAACACGTACTATGAATACACGCACACGTACTATGAATATGTGGAATATTTGAAAGTGTATTGAGATTATGCGCCCATATACATTTATACCTCCTAAAAAACAAACCGCGTACCAATAACTTTGGTCACAGATTACTTACTCTTGGTACGATAGATTATGCACTCATTTCTCTGCCGATAATACACTTATGCCTAGCTACTGAAAAACAAATACATATCGACCCATGCAACGAAGACTATCGTCACTAACAAACTAAATGTAGTTACTATAGTCTTTGTTACATAGGTCGATATTACATACGTATGTACATCCACAGCACAGGGATCTGATGACGTACAAGAAAAACAAAACAGTTAATAAGTTATTCTTTATTTACCAATTTGTAATTCATATATTATTTATAAAAGACAATTAGACAACATAAGCTTTATAATATTATATAGCTTTATTAATATTATATTATAATATCAAAATCACAAAAATGTTGATCCTCGCTATCATCAGACCACACGCACGCGGGTCGTTATGCTTGTTCGGTTCTTCGGGGCTAATTGCAATACTATCTGCGGTTTGTTGTGTTAAACGTAATTCTCCATACACTTTGCACTTGAGAAGAAAAACATCTGGAGTCAGTGGTTGACAAGTCGACTATGTCCCATTATACATTTCTCATATAATAATGTTATAGACGTCTTCCAGTAATATTACCAAAAAATTTGATAAAAAATCGGCAATCTTCAGCATACCTCGATAATTTTATTGTGTTCATGGAAATTATGAAAATTAGTAATCACATCTCTTGTCGAGAAATCCTCTTCGATCAACAAAATAGTACGTAAGGATTTTGATTCCTCGTAATGTGATTTGAATCCAATTACAAAACCCGTAATGAGCTATCTGCATCATACCATACTTGGAGCTTGAATTCTCCGGTAGTAGAATGGATAAAACAGCACTGTTTATATGTATATTCTACTAACCTAACAATTGAAAAGGAAATTTTAAAAAACAATAGTATACATACTTCTTTAGGCACAAACCTGATTGATGTCTGATATAATAGTAGAATTTTTATGTAATCTCCTAATTTCGATTAGAATACTTCTTTGTGCTGTGTCCCCAAGTTTTCTACATTTTCAGATTATATCGGATTTGTAGGTTAGAACTCTCGAAATCTGTCCCAGTAAATATAAATGTGAATTTTAGCGAGTAACAGCCTTTTTTTGTGGTATATGGTAGATAGAGATAGACCCATTACTATTATCTTCGTCTAATGACGACTAGTTCTCGAGAACATCGTAGATGGACACACTGTTCAGACTCGAACATAGATGGAAAAATTGGGAAAATACGACGCCGATTCTTCAAAGGTGTGGCTTTATTTCTTTTCATTTATTGGATTTTTTTTCAAATTGTACACGTGAAGTGGAACTACCGCGGCAAATCGCAAAAACACATAATTGAAAAGTTATTCCTGAAATCAGGATATTACCCGTCCTCCAATTTTACGTCAATCTTTGAGCAGCAATTGTTTAAAATTGGGCATGGGTATAATAAATATGGAACTTTGGCGCACTAGAATAGTTAATTCAGATTGTTGTCATCTTATAAGATGCTATCATTATTCAATAATTAACCCACAGGAGCATTGAACAGTTTGAATAATTGGACCAATAGGGGACCACCAGAACTGACCTGAAGTTAGGCTGAACCAGCCTCTTAAGTCCAAGGACTGTCGCAGTCAAACCAATTTTTTGTTTTCTTATTTTTCTTTATTTCATTCGTTATTTTGTTCATTTCGTTCATTTATTTATCTTTTAACCTATTAAAACTTAAGGGCCGTTTTGTTAATTTTTTTCTTATGTAACCTATTAGAAATTTTATATTGTTGAATACAGATTAAAAATCTAACCAAAATAAAAATATAGGTTGCCAAAAAAATGGTTGATATAAAAAAAATAATGGAAAAATCTGAAAATAGCTTCTTCGTATACGTTGTAATTTCAGTCGGTATATCCCTTTTAGACTTTTGGTCTGTCACAAATATTAACGGAGTAATCACTACTGTATCAGCTACTTAATTACCATCCTGTCCTATATGTATAAAATGTTCTATATTTTTAGTCCTATAAACCACCGGCTTTATTATTACTTTTGCCCGGCAACAACTATGTATGATTAGTATTATCATTAAACTGGAAATTAGAGCTGATGCATACATTTTCAAAGGAAAATGTACAGTCGTTGTTAGGAATTCGTTTTCAATCGCTAACCTCAAATGGAATGGGTACGGAAAGGGACCAGTTTGTGGGGATTGATTTAGTTATAATATTTTGATCTTTATGAGACGAACATTATCGCCGTATAACTGTAATTCCTGTCAATTGATTTTTGTCGTCGGTTGTCAGATTTAAAAGAAGAAAAACTCTTATTTATTTCGTGTAACTGGAAGTGCTTCTTCTATGAATAAATAGCAGAGAAACACCTACGTGTTTTGCAAATAGGAAACAGACGGCATGTCCTCTCTAGCATTTTAATATTGATTATATTGACGTTTATTTTTCAGTTTTTAAATGAAATACAGTGTCTCGAGACAAAGTCAGTCTTTATACAGACTTTTGGGGTGTTCCATAAAGTCCATAGTTAATGTCAGAATGTTGATAAAAAAACGACGAAAAATAAGTTATTAAATTTGCTACAGAATAAACTACTAAGTGTTTTATATTTAAATTAAAATGTTCTTAAGGGGTAACTATCTTAAATACAATTTTATGCTCAAATATAAAATTCGTATGTTGTATTTAAACTCGTTCCAGTTAATGGCAAATCTGAAGCGGTATATCCCTAATTAAAAATAATAAAGATCTGAAATTTTGGATCAGAATTATACAAGCTATCAACAAGAAAACGAAACATTTGGATCATTATAGCTAAAGTTAGATTCATATGGGGAAAACTGTATAGATAAATTTGCAGATACATAAAGTAATAACTTTATGTATCTCATCACAACAAATAAATATAAATAGGAGGGATTTTACTGTAAATTTTGTGTCTTAATTAGCATTATGAATTTCCTTCGGTTTCGGCTTTGGCCGAAGGTATCGGAAAAGCCGAAGTTCGTCTCGGCTTCGTCCCAAAAAAATCACCTTCGGTCGGACACTAGTCACAGATCTCGGTTTCTGAAAGAATAAAATGAGTTATATATTACTTATTAGATTAATACTGATTAGTATGATTACAATAATAAACCATTTATAACAAAACACTACCTAGTACATGCGCAACAATCGGTCGGAATCATCTTAACTTAGTAAACCCGTGAGGAGGAGTTTCCTAAATAAATTTCGTGGATTGGAATTCGAGAAATGTTCTTTGCGCAGCGTGGAATTCCTTCCCATCTCATCGGCAGAAGTAGGTTGAGACGGCTATCTATATTTTTTACACTAGGACGAGATATTGCAGAACCAGACCTGCATCACAAATAGGCCATTTTATTCTGCATCGTGAACAAGAAGGAGAGGTCTTACACGAAATTAGACAATCTATTTATATATAATAAAAATTGAACAATAAATTAGGCTAATTATTTTATTTTCATTTTCATGTTGAGTTTGTTTTATTTGTTGCGAAGATGCGATATCGGAGGTCATCAATATATTCAATGGGACTATTTTAAGGTGATCCCAGTAAAAACAATTTAGAGGGTTTAGGTCCGGAGGCCGAGGAGATCACGCTTCTGGACCTCCTTGGCCTATCCACATATTCGGATATTAGGCATCCAAAAATCACGAGCAACTCTGCTCAAAAGTGTTGGTGCACTATCGTGCATAAAATACATTATTGCAATCGTGACCAATAGAACTCACGCAAATTATTGCGACGGAGGATTAACGTTTGAATTAAAGTTGGCGGCGACCATATCAATATCAATTTTGTTTATTACCTACATTTATTGTGCCAGTATTGGTTATCGTATTATTAAACATGCTATTACTTTAAAACAAAGCATGAGTTTATAGGAACTTTGATGATCAAAATAACCCAAGGAATCAGCCCTCAACGTTTGTCGTATATATTTAGAAAGAAGCTTTATATATATATATATATATATATATATATATATATATTTAAAAGGAGTCACTGGCTCAATGAGTGAAGAGTAGCATTATTAAGTCTCCCAGTCGAATTCCCATTAATTAGCAACGTAATTATATATATATATATATATATAGTAGTAAAATGTTAGTTGGGTAGATCGATCACTTCGTTGTAATAATATATATATATATATATATATATATATATATATATATATATATATATATAGGAGAAAGGTATTTGTCGGGCAATTCCGTCATACGAAGATCGAAGAAGCAACCGTATACACAAATACCTTTCTCCTCTATATCTTACCGTCGATTAACCAGCTTTCCTATATATATATATATATATATATAAATTTGAAATAGTTAATACAAGATAGCAGTAATTTTTTAAGTTAAAAAACTACAGCCACGCCTGGGATTATTTATATATATATATATATATATATATATATATATATATAATGGATGTTAATTATTAACTATTTCAAAGTTTTATATACAGGGTGAGTCACTAGAGTCGCGGTGGTAGATATAGCAATTATCTTTAGAGATGGAAAAAAATATTTAATACAAAAGTTGTTTGGCATATCATTTTTTACAACGTAAAATTATTTTCATTTATACTGGGTGTTGCATTTAGGCGTAGCAGAAAATAAATTAACTTTTTTAAATGGAATGCCCTGTATATTATAACATATTATGATTGCGAAGAAAATTGTCTTACTAATTGTATCAGGTGATATTGACGTAAAGCTAATAGTTTCTGCAATATTCAATTTTTTATTAAAAAAATGGCCGTTGCAGGCCTTTTCCGAAAACTACGTAATAGCGTCATTTTTGCAGATATTTTCTTACAACTTTGTCAGAAAATAACCAATACTAATAGGGAGGTGATAGTGCCCAAAGAAATTTGATGCGCTATACAGGGTGTTCCTAGCACCTAATCAATTTTGATATTTTTCAAATGGCTTTTTCTTGAGTTTTTTAAATGGAACGGCCTGTATATTATTTGCTGGTTGCATTTCCCATTAAGTTGCCTTTAATTTATATTAAGTGTGGCATATACATATTTGTACCCGTTTTAGTAATATTTGGAATTTAAAGAAAATGTGTAATAAAGTATACCAATACAGTGCTTTAATATTACACCCTGCATAACATGGTTCTTTTTTAATGATTTTTTTTTGTAAAGAGAACATAGAAAGGAAAAAAATACTTTTGTTGAATTAAAAAACTGACAGAATTGCTCAAAATAAATTGAAAAGTACATGGAATTACCATTTAGTTACTCAATATGAAAAATTAATATAATTTGAGACAACTAAAAATTAAATAAAAACAAATAATTAAGAGAAACCACAACTAATAACATTTATTAAACTATTTTTTAAACTTGATAAGCATTAACATAAAACTAGTAAAAAACTATAACAATTAAAGATAAAACAACAAGTAGTTATTGATTTGGTAGGTGTTCAAAATGCCCTCCATTTTGTCTTCTACAAGCATTAATCCGATGGGTAAAAGATCTCGAAGTATTTCTTAACATCTCTCTCTTATTTTCTCTGATGTCAGCAAAAACATTTCTTATTCTAATCTTCATATCGTCTTGTGTGGTAGGTGGTGTCTGGTATACTAATTCCTTAACATGACCCCACAAAAAAAAATCCAACTTATTTAGATCAGGAGATCTTGGCGGCCATAACGTAGGGCCTCCTCTTCCAATCCATTTGTTGGGGTATTGGTTGTTCAAAAATTGTCTTACGTTCAGACTAAAGTAGGGTGGGGCTCCGTCGTGATGGAAAATTAAGTTTTGGCGAATATTAAGCGGCAAATCATCTAAATATTCATGTAGATGGTTGTTAAGAAAATGTAAGTACCTTTGGCCATTTACGGAACCCTCAAAAAAGTAAGGCCCTAGCAAATTGGTACCTACTATTCCACCCCATACATTGAGTGACCATCTATGTTGATGGTCCAAAGGCCTGATAACGCGAGGATTTTCTGTTGCATAAAAATGGAAGTTATGTTGGTTAACATACGCATTTTTATGAAACGTAGCTTCATCAGTAAAAAGAACAAAGTCAAAAAAATTTGCTTGTTGTTGAATTTTAGCAGCTGCCCAATTACAAAAATTTAATCTCTTTTCTAAATCGTTTTCGCTCAATTCCTGTACATGTTGCACATGATATGGATGATACTTGTGTCGCCGTATTATTCTGGACACAGATGATTGGGTTATTCCTTGATTTCTTATTTGTCTAGTGCTTGAGTATGGATTTTCTACCACACTAGCAACTACCAGAAATTCATTCTCTTCATGTGTCGCCGCTTTTGTTCTTTTTCTTTTTTTGTAAGTAATAGTACCTGTTGATTCAAAACGTTCCCGAACTCTATTAATTGTTCTTGCATCGGGATGACGTCTTTCGGGATATCGCTGAGCGTAAATTCTTGAGGCCAGTAGAGCGTTTTTGCCGGCTTCTCCATAGATGTAAATAATATTTATCAGTTCCTCTTTAGTATAATTAAAATTCATCGTTAACAGAGATTACAAATGTTGGTTAGCTATATTAAGTCTGTTGACAGCAATAACTACACGTCTGTTATTTGTTTTTGTTTCCATGACAACGAGGTTAAGTAAATCTAAGCTAACTTAAAATATTAGCGTAACTCTGCTATTTAAATGTATCTTTATAAAAAATAGCATTTTTAACTTTACCAACATTTATAATTTATTTATATTATAACAAAATACATGAAAAAAACTAACTCAATTATTCAGGGTGTAATATTAAAGCACTGTATTGGTATACTTTATTACACATTTTCTTTAAATTCCAAATATCACGAAAACGGGTACAAATATGTATATGCCACACTTAATATAAATTAAAGGCAACTTAATGGGAAATGCAACCAGCAAATAATATACAGGGCGTTCCATTTAAAAAACTCAAGAAAAAGCCATTTGAAAAATATCAAAATTGATTAGGTGCTAGGAACACCCTGTATAGCGCATCAAATTTCTTTGGGCACTATCACCTCCCTATTAGTATTGGTTATTTTCTGACAAAGTTGTAAGAAAATATCTGCAAAAATGACGCTATTACGTAGTTTTCGGAAGAGGCCTGCAACGGCCATTTTTTTAATAAAAAATTGAATATTGCAGAAACTATTAGCTTTACGTCAATATCACCTGATACAATTAGTAAGACAATTTTCTTCGCAATCATAATATGTTATAATATAC
This sequence comes from Aphodius sticticus, assembly GCA_963966075.1. Taxonomy (NCBI): domain Eukaryota; kingdom Metazoa; phylum Arthropoda; class Insecta; order Coleoptera; family Scarabaeidae; genus Aphodius; species Aphodius sticticus. The sequence continues at coordinate 39,717,370 of OZ014508.1, read as the reverse complement.
AGGGCATTCCATTTAAAAAAGTTAATTTATTTTCTGCTACGCCTAAATGCAACACCCAGTATAAATGAAAATAATTTTACGTTGTAGAAAATGATATGCCAAACAACTTTTGTATTAAATATGTTTTTCCATCTCTAAAGATAATTGCTATATCTACCACCGCGACTCTAGTGACTCACCCTGTATATATATATATATATATATATATATGTTATGGATATATATATTTATGTTATGGATATATACAGGGTGTCCCACTTTTTTTCCCGCAAAATTTTTTTTTAGATACAAAATGTCATTCTGAATAAAAAGTTTCATATGAACGTAGGGGTTTTTTCAACTCCTTAACAAGTTACAGCTATTCAAAATGAAAATCGAGCATTTTTTAAATAATGACAACTGACAAAAATTGTTTTCAAAATAATTCTGAGTTGGCTTTTAAATCTTATATTAACGCCATTCCATAGAAATCAGACGAATAAAATGGTCAATTATATTATTTGGGTACTTGGTGAATTCGTTATTGGTTGATGTTAATCACCCGTTTTATGCTGGCGGTTAGTACAGCAAAAAAAGCAAATAACTGGTAATAAGTTTAGTAGCATATTATTTGTTATTTTTTTCTCATAAATAATACCTATTTAACAAACACTAACAAAACAAAAACAAAAACTGGATAAGTAATAAACAATACATTAACGAAGAAGAAAATAAAATACATCAAAAAAATTGTTCAAAATGACCTCCACCAATATCTATGCACTTTTCGCAACGAATTATTATGGATTCTTGCATACTACGTAGTGATTCCACATTTGTTTTAAGCATATCAAAAACGGCTTGAATTCTTTGTAGTAATGCATGTCTTGTATTTATCGGTGTTTTGTACCCTTCTGACTTAACGTAGCCCCAAATATGGAAGTCTAGAGGAGTAATATCAGGCGAACGCGGTGGTCATTGAACAGGCCCGGCGCGACCAATCCAACGCTGGTTGTAATGGTTATTTAACCAGTACCTCACCTGTCTTGCGTAATGAATTGGAGCGCCATCCAACTGAAACCATCCATTTTGTCGGTAATTAATTGGCACATCTTCCAAATAATCTATCAAACTATTCTCTAAGAATAACAGAAAACTATTTGCATCCACTCTGTCGGGAAGGATGTGAGGCCCAATCAGATGTGATCCCACCAGACCAGCCCAAACATTTACTTTAAATTCATGCTGATAAGATACTACTGTCGTTGTATGAGGGTTTTCGTGGGCCCATACGCAAAAATTACGGCGGTTTGTAATTCCACGACGAGTAAATGTTGCCTCATCTGCCCAGATAATTTTATTTCTTACTTCTTGTGGACTATCAACAAACCAACGACAAAAATCTAACCGGTTTCGAATATCTTAGGGCAGTAACTCTTGCACTTTTTTTGAACGAAATGCCTTTCATTTATCGTTGCGTAAGTTTCTCCATACAGTGGTTTTCGGCAATCTCAGATGGCGCGCTGCACGCCTTACACTTAAATTACGGTTTTCGTCAAAAGCATGCGAAACTCTTGCATTAACTCTTCTTACTCTTTGAGCTGCTTGGTTGTGATCTCCCACTGGTCTTCCCCTTATTCCATTTTCTCTAATCATTCTATGAATATTACTAAACACTGCAGCATCCGGAAGTCTTCTCGCTGGAAATCTTCTTTGGTATTCCCTCCGTGCCCTTCGACAATTTTCATTGCAGTATCCATAAATAAAATGAATATCGGCATATTCACTGTTAGTAAATTTTTTGGGCATAATATTGTTCGGATTTATAATTATTTGTGAAAATGCAATAACAATCCTGTTATTAGAATTACTAGAATGACAGCAATGTGACGTATAAAATCAACCTGAAGTATTATTTTTAAAGCATTCTTGATAAATGCGTATCAAAGCCGCCTATAAAACAACTGAAAAAAATGCTTGATATTCATTTTGAACAGCTCTAACTTGTTAAGGAATTGAAAAAGCCCGTAAGTTCATATGAAACTTTTTATTCAGAATGACATTTTGTATCTAAAAAAAAATTTTGCGGGAAAAAAGTGGGACACCCTGTATATATATATATATATATATATATATATATATACAGTGTGTTCATTTCAAAACTTCCCACCCGGAATAACTTTTGACATAATGACGTCACGATATTTAGCAAAAACACGTCAATTTTAATTTAAAGGGGAACTTTAAAACTAGTTCTAATCTAATCATAGCTTCCACCCCTTCACCCCCAGCCACCCCTATTTTCGATTTTCAAATGGGACTACCTATCTTCATATACCTCATTTTAAAGGGGATAAAAATGTCTATTCAGTCATAAAAAATAAATTAAATCGGTTTATTCGTTTCTGAGATAGAACAAATAAAGTAAGAGTTAATGTTCTATTTTTGACAGAGAGGAAATGCCACTTTGCAGAATTTTTGCATGCATTTCTCTTAAGTTTTAACGTTCAGTTCCACGCTTTCAGTTAACCCTGCTAAAAAAAACCAATAACACGGTTTCTTAAAAACAAAATGGCACGAATTGTCAAAATGTACAGACTTTTTTTCATAAACCGAAAAAACAGAATTTTCAAGAAGCTAAAATGGAGACTTCAAAATCCCTGTCCTCAAGGGTAATTTTAATTAATTATATCTAATAGAATTTTGTTTCTAACCTCTTCACAGCTAGCCAATTCTACTTTAGATTTACAAATGAAAGTACCATCATGTAGAGGGGATGAAACAATCTTTTCATTTGTAAATGTGATATCTGCATTTAGTATCTTAGAAGAAGCGGTATCGTGAAATTATTATTCACGTCATAATTCGGATACAGTATATTTTGTAAAAATAACTAATAACAACGATTTAATTTTTATCAATTAGTTTATAAACTGTTCAAAATGTGATGCATTTTTTTCTAAGCGTAGATAAAGTCTACTCTCGAAGGCACGTCGCACTTTTCTAAATGTATCGCGGGATATCTGCCGGCACTCTCGAGTTATCCGAACTTTAAGATCATGTAAATCGTCCGTTTTGAAAACTTGAGTTTTTAAATTACCTCAGAGAAAATAATCAAGTGGCGTTAAGTCCGGTGATCTTGCTGGCCATTATAGTGCTCGGCCCCTCATCTTCCTATCCACTTCCCATAAAACCTTCCATTTAACCATTCTCTCACAGGAAGTGCATTGAGGAATTGGCGTCCTTCTTCATCAACTTGATTCTCCAAAGATCGCATTATAATTGTTATCACAATTTCCAGGAGCTCCAGATAAAGCTGGCCTGTGAGATTTTCTTCAATAAAAAAGGACCGATTATTTCATCCCCTAGAATACCAGCCCACACATTGACCTTCTGAGGGTATTGTGTATGGTCTTCCCGAAACACATGTGGATTCTCAGTGTCCGAGTATCTACAATTATTTTTGTTGACAAACCCGTTCAAATAGAATGTCGATTCGTCAATGAAGCAGATATTTTTTAATAGATTTAGATCATCAGTGATTCTCTGTGTAATCTATCAAAATCGTCTTCAGCGAGCCGTTGATGTATTTGCATCTTGAAAGGAAAGAACTTATTTAATTTTAATGTTTTATGTACCGAACCAAGAGATATTTGGGTTTGCGCAGCAACCTTTTTTATAGATATTCTTGGATCCGTTGCAAAATGACCAACAGGTTCAATTTGTGCTCCTTCTACCACAACTCTCGGTTGCTTGTTCTTCTTATTTTCTACTGAACGAGTTTCAAGAAATTTTACGTTGACAACTCTTGGCGCCCGACGTGCACGACGGTTTTCACCGGCGTAAATAAGAATTATATCTATTCTTTCTTCTAAGGTATAAGCCATCTTCATAAAATGATCTAAATACTAGATTTTAGCAATCGCATATAGCTCGATCAAGCTTTAAATCTAGGAATCTAGGAAATGTCATAATAGTAACCATGGTAATTTACAAAATAAACTATCTGTCGTATGTGAAACTAGGCTAACTCGATAAAATTAAATGATACGCTTTTAGCTCTATCTCGGAAATGAATAAACCGATTTCATTTATTTTTATGAGTGAATAGATATTTTTATCCCCTTTAAAATGAGGTATATGAAGATAGGTAGTCCCATTTAAAAATCGAAAGTAGGGGTGGATGGGGGTGAAGGGGTGGAACCTATGATTAGATTAGAACTAGTTTTAAAGTTCCCCCTTTATGTAAAAATTGACGTGTTTTTGCTCAATATTGTGACGTCATTATGACAAAAGTTATTCCGGGTGGGAAGTTTTGAAATGAACGCACTGTATATATATATATATATATACAGGGTTAGCCAAAATTACCGGAACACCCAAATAATTCTACAACGGTAAAAAATTTCAAAAAAAAATTCAAACAAAAGCTTTTAGACTTTAAACAATCCATCGTTCAAATATAATTTGAATATACAGGGTGTTCATTTTATTATAGAAATCGCGTAAATCTTTTGTTTTCAAATGGAACGCCCTGTATCTTTTTACATTTTATAATTTTAGGACTAATTCTGGACATTGTTTATTAAAATAATTTTTTATAAAATGCAGTTTTGCGTTTTAAGCAATTAATTAAAATTAGTCAAAATTACCGCAACACCCAAATAATTCTTCATCGGTAAAAAAATTTCAAAAAACATTCAAACAAAAGTTTTTTACTTTAAACAAGCTATCGTTTAAATATATTTTTAATATACAGGCTGTTTATTTTATTATGGAAGTATGGAAAACTTTTCCTTTTTCTCATTAAACGTCCTGTACATTTTTATTTTTTAATTCTAAGAATTTCTTTTCAAGTAGGTTTTTATAGATTGATTCATTTTTTAATTATCAGCCATTAATCAAAACTCTAAAACATTTGTTTTAGCCGAACGGATAAATAATAACAATGTGAAGAAAAAATAACAAAACAATTAAATTAAAGTTTAAAACTGCCATCCTTGAGCGGCTTGACAATGCCCCAACCTATCAACAAATTCCCGTAAACAGTTCTCTAAATGATCGACAGTAATACTCCGAACTTCGTCCACTATCCTCTGCTTCAACGCATCAATATTTTGCAGCCTATTGGTGTAAACCTTGGACTTTAGGTGGCCCCAAATAGAAAAATCCAGTATTTGTAAATCCGGCGACCTAGGTGGCCATTCAATGGATCCTGTCCTTCCAATCCACCTCTGCGGGAAAATTGAATTTAAATAATTCCGAACTTGGACACCGTAATGCGGCGGTGCACCATCTTGTTGAAACCAAATATTATTCAGATGTTCGTTGAATATAACTAGGAGATGAGGTATTACTTCTATTTATGCTCAATATTCCAATAAAACCGGAAGAAATCACTGAAAGGACAATAGTTTTAATGTGGTAAGCTATCCCACATTGCATCCTTCAAATCAATTCTTAATTTGAAGTTCAGGAGTTTTGACTAATTGCTTATAACTAAAAAATTATGAAATTTATAAACAAATTATTCCAATAAAAAATTATTAGAATTAGTCTTAGAATTATAAAATGTAAAAATATACAGGGTATTCCATTTGAAAAAGAAAGTTAACCAAATTTGCATAAAAAATGAATATTATAAAATAAAAAAAAATATAAAATATAAAAAATATATAAAATAAAAAATGTATATTAAAAATATATTTTAATGATAGCTTGTTTAATGTCAAAAACTTTTGTTTGAATGTTTTTTGAAATTTTTTTACCGATGGCGAATTATTTGGGTGTTCCGGTAATTTTGACAAATTTAAATTAATTGCTTAAAACTCAAAAATGATGCATTTTATAAAAAAGTTATTTTAATAAACAATGTCCAGAATTAGTCCTAAAATTATAAAATGTAAAAAGATATAGGGTGTTCCATTTGAAAAAAGAAAATTTACGCGATTTCTATAATAAAATGAACACCCTGTATATTCAAAATATATTTGAACGATGGATTGTTTAAAGTCTAAAAACTTTTGCTTGATTTTTTTTTTGAATTTTTTTACCGTTGTAGAATTATTTGGGTATTCCGGTAATTTTGGCTAACCCTGTATATATATATATATATATATATATATACGTATCCATAACAACAGAAATTATTAAGAGTGGAAAAGGGGATAAAACTTAGTGTGGTTATATCTGAACAAATCGTTCTTTTCGTCAAAATGGTTATGAAAATTCAAGCCCTTAATATTTGCTATCAAACCGTTATCATGCATTTTATGTTGTCAAGTTAGCAAGTTACTAAATAAATCATCTAACAATCCACAAGTGAATGCAAATATACAGAACGTTTATCCATTTCTAAACCTAATTTGACTTAATCCAGTCCAACCTAATTTGACTGGAATAAATGGGGAACGCGCAAAAATATGACTTGACAGTGACTACGTAATGATGTCAACCAACTGTCCCTTGATTCCTTAAGCTACGTTTACATTAGGATAGTAAGCGGTAGTGTTAGTAGGTAGAGTAAGTACTATCCCGCTACTAGCTTAATGTAAACAAGAAGGGCTAGTATGAGTAGAGTGGTAAACAGTAACTGGTAGAGTAGAGTAGATAGCACATGTGACTAGAACACTATCCACGTGCCTTCCCCCACCGTAGTCCGCACTCTACTCTACTCCAACTCTACCGGTGTAAAGAGCGGTGCGCGGTAGAGTAGAAATAGTTGCGCGTTAATTGACAATTAATTCTTTTTAAACAGTTTGTTCTATAAAAAGCAGACATGGTATCTTGTTTAAAGAACATTTTACAAATTAAATGTTTCATTCTATCTGTACTCTACTCTACCAATTATTATTTTGTGTGTGAACGGGTACTCTACCGAACATGGCAGACTAGAGTGACTTGTATAAATGGTAGGCAAGTGTACTCTACTGCTTACTATCTTAATATAAACGTGCCTATAAGAGGAATCAGTAGAGCTACGTCCTATAACACAAACATCCATAGTTAGCTTAATTTTGTATCAATTATCTCATGTTATACATCAATTTATAGATGAAAGTAATGTATATGGTAATGTATGTGTAATGTACGTATGTACAGGTAATGTATATGTATTAATTGTTGTTTGTTGTTGTACCCACGCTACGTGATAAAATGTCTGATTCGTGTACTCAAAAAAGTAAAATTTTTAGTGGAAAAAACATGTAAGATCTTGATATTTTTTTCGTGATATTTTGTACACTTATAGAGGAAGGTGTAACTTAGATCTATTATGTTATGAGGCACTTTTTTAAAATTTGACCTGTGTTCTCCGTAAAAAACATCCGCCAATTTTATGTCAGATTCACTAACAGATTTGTGGAAAACGAACAAAATTATCAAAAATATATACCTTTTATCTTTAATTTGATGTATTGCTTTTACGCTTCTGGGTACTAATAGCTGAGAAACCCCCTCAGAAATTATACGTGTTTTGACCTTTTCCGTATCCCTGCATTTGCAGAACGTAGGGGGTACGGATTCCCCTTAAAAGTCACCAGAATGGAACATGAATGTTATTTATTTATTATTGAAAAACACCGAGGTACCTTGAACGAATAATAAATACCGTTCAATAGTGTTCTGTAGTTTAACTGTTCTTGAAAACCCGTCCATAGTCCTGTCAAATTTCGTCTAATACTGCTTGAAGAAAGCTAATATTTTCTTAACTTAGAGCGAAAGCGCTAACCTTATATCAATAAAAAGCCATACCAAGGAAGAAAAGTACAACTTTTTTTTCACTTTCCGCTTGAGCTAATGATACCGGATCATTCACATGTTCATTTATGATTAGGCTTGGCAGAGTGATATAGCGCTGCTGTTATTATTCCGCAGGTCTGGGTTCATTTCGCGGCCATTAAAACAACGGGTGTTCTGTTTTTCTTCGGCAGGGAACAAACACTGTTTGTACAGTGTGCTGCTATGATGAAACGTGCACGTTAAAGAACTCTTACTGGGGGTTGGAATTCCTTGTTTGACAAAATTCCTGTGTCTGTAAAGCCTGTACTCAACGTCGTTCTAAGTTGTGTAAATAGGACAACGTGAAAGACAAAAATAATAAAACAATATACCAAAAGTCCCCACCGATACAAATGTAGCAAAAAATGTTATAGGGTGTAAAATGAAGTTTTGTTTTGCGATTATCGCAAATATTATCAGTTTTCGGATATTATGATAGTTATCTAAACTACGTCATAAAATTTGTCTTTCTACATTTTCCTTTATACTAATAGTTTTAGAGATACTGGCAAGCGAATGTAGGCGCTATAATGGGATAATGATCAGAAGCGAGCGCAGTAGTAATATCAACAATCTCACTCAGTTTTAGTTTTGGTGCCCTTTCATGTCCAATATACACAGATTTACCTAGATTTAAATTACTACAAACCATTAATATATCGAAACCGAAAACTCCTACTAAATACAAACTAAGTACTAAAGTCATGATGGTACTACCGTTTCCCATTCCGACTAATATTTATGCAAACGCCAACCAGTAATGGGCCAGAAACCGTCTGATATCGTCATATATACCCAATTGGTCATTATTGTCCATCGAGCTTGTAAACGATGCCGGTCGGATTGTTTTTAACAAGGCCACCCAGGAGGCTGCCGATCGTTCCTTATCTTTACGATGGGGTCCCTTTCCCGTTACTGTGAGCCCGATAACGGGCTGAATTATTGGTAGTCCAACCCGCGGGTAGCCGCGTCGGGACCTGCTGCGCCCCGCCGCTCATAACATAATTTCCAGGTCTTCGAGCTACCAAGAAAGACCTTTTGATGGTTACAGTAGCGGCAGACCATCGACAAAACTATCGACGGGTTTTTATTTTTACGATGTGGACGAGCCATAATGTTCGATCACTTTTATTCCAATCTAGCTGCAGATCTTTCCTGATGTCTCATCTATAGGCTGTATAAAAAAACAACTGAAGCCATAGGTAGCGTTGTTATTAATCATTGAACGTTATGTAACATCATGTGTAACACCAAAAAGTAAACTCTTGTACCTTGTACCTAGTCTTGTACCACAACTTGTGGTCATACATTCAGGAGCATGCTAAGCAATTCATAATTTGATAAAAATCCATACAATGGGCGCGTAAACTATGGAAACATGACAAAATCTCTGAAATGGTTTATTTAAAAAAAATTCTCGGACACATCGATTTCTAATTAACAAATAACACATTTGCATCAAATTTAATTTCCGACCTTTAATTGTCATCGACCCTTTTGTAGTGATATTGATAAATCTGTTAATTGTCTTAAACGTAATTTACGAAATTTATGGCCTTACATAAGCAAACTTTCGAGAAAAAGACAGTTGAGAATTCAAAATGTAAATACTTAAAAAACATTTGTCAACAAAATGTCAGGATTTCAGGCAAAAGTGCAAAGATTATGTTGCACGTGATAAATAAAATTTGACGTTAGCATTCTTCTTCCACCAGTTTCTACATTAAAATAGATTCCTATGTTATCTATTGAATGGATCTGATGATTAATAACAAAACATTATGGTTTGAGCGGTCTTTTAAATCGCCTGTATACAAACAAAACTACACTAATCGTTCCACTTTAGTCCAATCTTATCGTTTTTAAGTTAAGAGTCCAGTGTACTTACTGACGTCGGACAAACTGTGCATTAAAAATGAAGTCACCTATCGTTTAATTATCTTGTTTTGGAAGTCGTCAAAAGACCAGCGTTCAACTTTTGGATTACATTTTGATATGACTTTTGGTTTTGTTAAGTTGTATTGGTTGTATTTGTATTATGAAATGTACATATTGCAGATTTGGCAGGAGATGCTTCGTTCCTTTGTCCGAGTACTCATTTTTTAAAACTGTTTCCAATAGTGCGATTAATTGACAATAAGTCTATCTTTTCGCAGAAAATTTCCCAAATAATTGAGTAGTTATTTATTAATATTGGTTGAGGCGTAATGTGATCGACGGGTTCATTAACGTTTTGTTATTTGTATGCTATTGGAATGGCTTGTAGAGTTGTTTGTTGTTTAGGATGAACTTTGGTGCTTCTATTGTTAATTTTCTTTATTAGAATCTATTTGGTTCTTATGCAGTTGTCATATTTTCCTCGGGTGAGGATTATTATGTTCTAGTATACTTATTTTAATTAATTAGTGGGGAAATACGAGTTAGTTTTTATTTTATTTTAATTATCATCTCTAAATTTTAGATCTTCAAATTATGCAAAATGTAAATAATCGATTAATCAATTGTCGTTAGTTACATATGTAGCTATAATTTGACTGGGAAATACGTAAAGCATACTTTTGCGTTTGGCCCATATGTTTATTTTTTCCTTCCAATTTAAAATTATTTTCTGATATTCACACATCCATTGAAAACAATGTTATTAATTACAGATATCGTTTTATGATAATAGCTATACCAAATATCATATTTATTTTATTCAGCAGATATATTTATATAGTAAAAGGTGATATCATATTTATGCCTACAGATATCCCAAAACCACACCAATAATGTGACTGATAATATAGGATGCACCAAAGACTCCAAGCTAATTTAGACATTTTGGTAGTTTTGGCCTCGAGACATGCTATTTAGATACAATTGAAAAAATAGACATATGTACCTACTCTGAATAAATTGACCGGTGATCCTACTATCCTAAAATCATATTCCTTGGAATATAATCCATGTTTTGTTGTACTTTCAAAAAATGTAAGCATGCAGATTCGATGATGAGTTTCAATGTAGGTACTACTCTATGCAGTTCTACAACCAACAAAATTAAATAATGGATATACGGTAGAAAATTTACTAATGTATAAATGTATAAATTCAAAATAACCGCTCAGACAAAGATGATATACCCAAAAATCATTTTTGTAGAGAACTATTCCATCTACAATTTGTATGATGACTATTTTTATCCTTACAACCGATGGAAAGCTTTCAATAATATATATGAAATATATGGGTTTTAATTAATTGAATAATAATAAATTAATACATATTGAACAAAACAAATTATTTGATGTCACAACTCTCTCCCACAAAGCGCCCTCTGCGAGTGAGTTATGACTGTTGTGTGCGCTATCGGTCGCACAGACCCTATAGGCATCGCTAGCCAACGAGCGCGGTGAGGTGTGTCTCTATATTACCTACTGTGGTTAGTGTCTACTAGATGGCGCTCTGCGGCCGCGAAGCCTTTAGGGAGGTCACCCATGTAGCTGGTGTTGCGGAAGTGTGGTTGTGGCAGTGGCAAGTGACATTGAACTCAGTCATAAAAGATATTCACATTTTTTTGTATTTTTTTAATGAAACGTATATCAAACGATAGATCTGTTCAAGTACTATACGCCGGAGTTTTAAACCGAAAATTTATTGTACGGTTTTCCTAAAATTTGATTTAATTAAGAAAGCGTTATCTAATAAAAGTGCCGGACGTCAACACATAATTGCAAATGCTCCACCGACATCACAAAACATCGACGTCAGCAAATTTGCAAAGCACATGCAATTCTGCTTCCGACGTCTTTATTAACAAGACACTACCCTTAAGACAACCAATCCTAATGCGTCTGTAAAAAGAGAAATTGGTGCGCAATTCCTCAAGTAAATTCTGTAAATGTTTATAACGTCTACAAATAATGTTGGCCCGGCATGTGCAACCTACGGACCGCGGGCCGGATCCGGCCTGAAACCATGTTTTATCAGACCTCCAAAGACTCTCATCGTCAACAGACAGAAACACTTATCTGGATATTCAAATCAAGAATATTACACTAACTTATAAGTATACTTTCCAATTTCTAAAACTCGCTCCATTTGTCAGGAAAAGCATTATATAATATTGGCCCTGTGCATACCACGTGGAAATGAGTTGCGAAACGATCTAAGCGCCCGTAGCGGAGAAATACCGGCCAATACTATGTGCACTATGTGCACGGCGCATTATGTTTTGTTGCGATCTGTCAGAACTAAAACAGATCGTTGGTAAAAATAATCATAATGGGGCACAATAAGTGTTGCGTTGTCAACTGTAATAATAGAGGAAGAAATAATAACAAATGCAACATTGCAATAAATAATACAAATTTGATCGGACCACTTTACATACCACAGATAACTGTAATACTTAGTAGTGAACTGCAACATTTATACTTCGTGGACATAGTACCGCCATTGCCTGTAGATACGCTTGCATCGCGCACCCGGCCAATACTGGGCAAACATTTAACGTTGTAGACGATAATAAAAAGCAGTTTCGTTAGGGACACGGAGAATCTGAATTTGTAGATGGCGTTAGCAGTATTGAAATGCAGTAAAATATCATTAGGCCAACATCGACTGAAACCTGGGAAACCCCTGGATCGGTTCATGCGTAGTTCAGTGTCTTATTTGATTTCGGTCGTAGTACGTTGTACGAGAGCTCACAGATTTCTTTTGACGGTTTATTGTTGTTTATAATTGCTTCACAGTATATTACGACCAGTGTAATAGTATATTAGTTCTTTTTGCCAGTATAATGTAAAACTGTATAAATTATATAATAGTCGACTTACCAATAGAGGGTTTTGGCATTCTTTGCAGGATAGGTAACATATAGGTATATAAAAGTATTCTTTTTTATAGGTGAAGGTGTATTATTTCAGGCTGCTGTAGACAATTTAAAAGGCAACATTTATATGGTTTTACCAAGACAAAGTGTTACTTACATATATGGAAGTCCAAAACAAATATGAAAGTTTTGATGGTATTGGATTTAGTAATAGATGAAAAAACAAGGAAACTACCTAAATGTTCACAAAAGGAATCAGTCAAGATTGAATAAATACAATATATCAAATAGAATGTAAGGAAGCAGTTTTTGCGTCAGGTTGGGTAAAAAATTGATATAGCCGCTGTCAAGGAACATGCACGGCTTCTTGTAATACAAATACAATAGAAAATTGACTAAACGCATTTTTACGATTGATTGTAATATTTACAAAACTACATTATGTATGCAGAGGTTCAGTTTTCAACCCTTTCTCTGCGGTGGTAGTTTTTTGCTATTTACTAGTATCGAGGCGTATGATCATTCTGTTGTTATTTTTAGTGAAATGGGAAAAAAATCGACCGCACCCGTTGGCGAATATATTCGCCAAGAGCTGTGAACAGGTTAACACTAGTGATAAATCATTATGTATTACAGAAAATAGTAAACTGAAGAAACTGTCTTAATAGCCAACAAGAAGAGATTCCAGTGGAACATGATTCCGTCATAATCGAATTTTTAAGATTACATTTCTATTGCTAAGAACTACTCATATTCTATGACCATTTGTATTAATGGAAACCCAGTTTCTTATTGTTCTTATGTTTTTGGTGTAGTAGTAAAATAAATTATGCCTAAGAGAAAGCAAGGTCTATGAACCGTACACTAAATAATTTTTTAAGATTGTTGTTATTGCAATATTATATTAATAAAGGTATCCCGTTGAGAGAGAGAGAGAGAGAGAGAGAGAGCTAAGTGAGATAAATACTAGGTAAAATTTTAACAGAGAAACTTTTGATGGGCCATTGGCACTTTGAAGTTTATATGACTGGTCGGACAGTATGTTTGTATGTAGGGTGTTGGAGGTCAAGGATAATCCTCGTAGCACCCAGGCCCCATGGGACCCCTTGTGCCTCCCCCTGCACAAGGGGGAGGCACAAGGGGTCCATCTATGTCAACCAGCCTAGGTTGTTAACGAAGGCTAGGACGCAGCTCAGAGGTGCGTTCCTGATTTCGTCCATGGTTGGACAGTATCCCTAATGCCTGGGCTACACTAACATCTAACACCATTATATGTTAAGTAATGCGTAATCAATGACGCCCTGTTGAAATTCTTGAGTTAAGCCGTGGTCACACTTATTTTAATGCATTAATTTTAACATTACTCGTTAGGCATTGGACGTTAGTGTAGCCCGGGCATAAATGCAATACTGCTGACCTACTATAGTTAATGCTACTAAGTTCTGTACAACATGTTCGTACAGATTTTGTTTGTGACTAAGTGTTAGCGTTTCGTACCTGAGAAGGTAAAAAAACGAAACCTATAAGTGTCCTATAAAGGATAAGTCCTATAAAGAATGAGTCATGTATTGTATTAACAATTTTTGTTTTGTTATCGAAAACATTCCAACACACAGAAAAGTGATTATTTGGAACGAGAAATTTCTTGAATTTATTTACTAGATTCAAATGCATATTTACTTGGATGTAGAAAGTTAGGTATAGGAAGTTAGGAAAGAAATGCCACATACTCAATATAAGTAAAATAATTTCTCAGATAAATGCTGTCAACAAATAAATTCTTTCTTTATAAGAACCAATATTGTATTGAAAGAAGTAATGGAATTTTTCGTCCCAAAAATGTTAATTTCTCCAACGAAATAATAGTAAATCCATCCAAGTGCGTAGTTACCTGATCCAACAAAATATAAGATATAAGTAAGTATTGTTTACTGAACAGAAACCCACCAATTATTTAACTGAAGTGATTCTCACTTCTTTCAAGTAATCCCTTTCTCTGGAATAAATATGCGCACCGTGATTGTGTCAAGGCTCGCGCGCCCGCGCGCGCGGTGCTGGCGCCGTAAAGGAGCCTAGTACGAAAACAACAGCGAAGTACCCGTAGGGGATGTGATTTATTGGGGATGTGTATTGTGATTTATAGTGTACAAATAACCTTTCAACACGGAATAGTTTGATGTAACGCACGCAACAGTTTAGAACGAGTAAGTAAATATAACATACCTATCTTGTTAATTAGCAATAGAAAACGTATTTGTGCCAAATCTTTAAAATTCTTACATTAAGTAGCTAAAAATATTTGCCGGTAATAAAAATATACACTTCATTGACGACTGTTTACTTACTTCACCAGAGTAACCACTTTCTTAAATCTAGTAATTATTCAAAGAAATAAAATTTCTTGGTTGAAGTCAATAATCTCTCGCGTATATACGAACCTACCAACAACTTCCGCCAAGTAATTCTCTCTTCGTTCGAGAGATCACTTTTCTGTGTGAATGAGTCTGAAAAGCCATTTCACACACTTTGCCATGGTTATATCTGCGCAAACCATATTGACCACACCGAATAATACAAACAATTCTAGGAAATTAAGGGATGGTTCTCATGTAACCGGTTGAAAAAATCAAAAATTTTTGTTTCATATTTTGAAACCTTGAAATGTATAAAATAAGCGCCTGAAACAGTTTTTTCATTCTCGAAAGTTTTACGGTTTTATAGCAAATGATATTCTCCGGTCGAAATTTCCTGCATCACGGCGCCGCAAAGAGATGTGTTTATTCAAATGACAATTTTGGGTAACGCTTTAAAGTAGGAATGTGAAATTTAAAGAGAGCGTGAATGTAAAGAGAACGTATCTAGGTGCTTATGTTGAGTAAATTATTATATTTCGATGATATCGTATAGAAAAGGAGTTGTAATAGTTATTTAACCAACAAGTATATTAACAAGAGCGATTAATGATCGAGACCGTTAATTGTCGAGATCATTAATCGTTGTTTAATATTCGAGTTGGTTACAAAATTTTTTCGTCGATCGTATTCTTCTAGCGTCGGCTACATACATTTTTCTTCGCCGTCTTTATAGGTTATATGACAATTTATGTAATTTGACACTGACAGTTTTAGAGGGCGGTGTGTTTTGATTGGAAGGTTTCATTTCACATATGTTCGATTGGCCAATCAAACGACGTCTTTACGTCGTGTGATTGGCTATAACAAATCATGCATTAATAGAAATCGTGCATTAATAGACTTGTTTAATAAACGATTTCCTATTCACTAAACTTACTCATAAATAAACGATCGACGGAAAAAAGTATAATGTTTCTACCTTCTCTTGTAGAGTTTATTACACCGATACAACCGACGCGTTTTTCTAGAAACACGATCTTTCAAACTAACATGCGCGATTACTTTTAAATCGTTAAAGGGATCGAGCTATTCCTTTTTTCCTTAGAGAAAATACCTTTTATTGGAGGCTGAACCTCATAATAAGTGAATCTTTTAATTAATTATATTATTGTTAGTGCCAAGATGCAGACCACCACCGACACAGGTCCAGGAGTGGGAGACCGTGTTCCCGCCAATTAGTATCGATCGGCTATTCATTCGCGACATTCGAGACTGTGACAAGCTAGAAGTCAGACACGTTCATTTACACACATTTATTGTACATATAGTTTGAATATTTCACCACTCACTGTGTATATAGTGAATAAAGTGTTCCTAATAAACCTAACAACCAGGGTTTCAATTCCGCATCAACATTTTGGTCCGTCGAACCGCATCTTGCACCGTCAAGAGGAGAAGAATACAGCGCAATCAACCGGTGTTCGTAGAGGCCACACAGAGCGCGCCATTATCGCACGTACGTACAACGATACAGCGGCGTTCCCACGTGTTCCAACCGATGCAAACCCCGAGCGGAGCGTATCCAGCTAGCCAGCAATATTCGCCTTGTTTGAAGAAGCACGAGCCATCTTCGCCCGTACGAGCACCTACAGAGCGGCGTCACCACGTGACCAACTGGTATACACAAGGAGCAACGGCGTTCGACATACAGAGTGAGTTTCCCATCTATCTATCCTTTTCTGACTTGCACAGCATTGTTATTATTTCGATTCAAACGATTTTTAACGTGTTGTTTTTCATCTCGCAACGCATTGTGCGTCACACGCATTTTTTACATCACAAACAAAACAGAATATCGATCAGGGGCATTACGCGGTACGGATTTTACGTTTTTTATTTGCGATTTTACACATTTTTGTTTTTTCTTACGTATTCGAAGCATTGTGCGGTACGGGGCGAGTCATTTGACATTTTCGGAGACACACTGCGTGTCAAGTAAGCATTCATTTCGTTTTATTTTCAATTTATTTACGATTTACGGTTAATTATCGCAAATTTGGACAAACCAGACGAAAATGGCAACGGAAATAGAGATACTAATTCGCAAGCGAGGAAATGTTAAGGCCTCGGTTACACGGTTCACAACATTTCTCTCGAAATTCGAAGACACGCAGGAAGCAGAGCTGAAGGTCCGACTCGAGAGCCAAGATAAATTATTACGAGATTTTGAAACGGTACAAGAACAAATTGAGGAGTTACATACGGATGAACAAAAAAACCAAGACGAAAGAGAGGAATTTGAAAACGTTTATTATAAAAATATCGCGTCTGCCAACAGTATTTTGAAACGATTAGTCACCGATACTCAATCTATTTCATCCAATTGCTTGGTAACAAATAGTGGAATAAAAGAGAACAATTCAAGCGCACTTGAACAGGGCGTCAGCGCTGTACGGCTGCCCACAATTAACCTTCCAGATTTTGACGGCAACTACGAGAGCTGGTACAAATTTAGAGACGCATTCCAAACGCTGGTACACGAAAATTCTCAACTATCAGATGTCCAGAAGTTTATGTATTTGAATTTGTTACTTAAGGGCGCCGCCGCGGAGGTGATACAGTCATTGGAGGTGTCATCAAACAACTACACCACAGCACTGGAACTGCTGAAGGACAGATTTGAAAATAAACGAATAATTGTAAACACTCATATGCGAGCTCTGAATGAGTTAGAGAGCGTCTCGAGGGCGACGTCGAAGTCGCTGCGGCAACTTCTAGACGGGTTCCTAAAACATTTTCGAGCCTTGAAGGCATTGGCATTACCCGTGGAACATTGGGACGTACCAATGGTATACATTTTAGCAAATAAACTCGACCACTACACCAGGTCAACGTGGGAGCAAACGGCGAGCGTTGGTACAGATTTACCCAAATTAGAAAATTTGATCATAAAGGGACGATGCCAAATGCTAGAGACGATGAGCAATACCTCACCTAACGTCAAAACGACTGACGGGTATGTTAGCAAACCGAAGACGCTAGCAAACACCGCGCAAAAATTCAAATGCACACATTGCAAGGCTGAACACTCAATTTACAAATGTAAGAACTTCTTAGACAAAACACCCGAAGAGCGAACACAATGCAAACAAGATGCAAAGGGCTGCACTAATTGTTTAAGTTCGGCTCACACTTATCAACACTGCAAGTCACTGCGTAATTGCTACACGTGCAACAAGCGACACCACACACTCTTACATTCGTCTGAAAGATCAAAGATTCCTGAAAGTAAGACCATAGCATCTCATGCCATCAACAAAGCGGGCTACATTCTTCTGTCCACGGCGACAATTTACATAATGGACCGCGAAGGTCACACCATAAGGGCACGAGCCTTAATTGATAACGGTAGCGATAGCAACTATATTACAGAAAAACTATTTAACCAAACCGGGTTGAGACATAGGAAAATTCAACCAATTCAAATTTCGGGCGTAAACGGAACGTCATCGGAGGTAGCAAGACAAGCTTGTGCAACAATAAAATCGGTCCATGCTAATTATGAAGTATCTTTAACATTTTTAATTGTTCGGAAAACAACAGAGCAAATTTCAATCATCGCGTTGAATACTGAACACCTAAGAATTCCGGATGGAATCAACCTGGCTGATTCAAGCTTCAATAAGCCAGACAACATAGATATTTTGATTGGCGCGGAAATCTTCTACGACTTGATTGAGAATGGAAAGATAACTTTGGGTCGTAACCAGCCGGTACTACGAGAGTCGAAACTAGGTTGGCTAGTGACAGGAAGACTAGATTCATCTAGAAGCAATAAAACATATTGCCATCTGACTTTGCAAAATGAAGATCTACACCAGAGTCTGGAACGTTTCTGGACATTAGACGACTGCCCAGAACAGCCACCTCTCAACACGGACGCAACGACATGCGAAGAAGATTTCAAGGCTAATACAACACGCGACGAGACAGGCCGTTATACAGTTGCATTGTCATTCAATGAAAAGAGACAAACACTGGGTGATAACTTTTACGACGTTTGGACACGGTGCCAAAAACTGGAAGTACGACTTGAAGCAAATGGCGAATTAAGGCAACAATACCGAAGATTTATGTCCGAATATCAAGATTTGGGACATATGGAGCGGATCTGCGACTTAGACTCAGTGATATCAAACGAACGAACAATCGGCACTCAATATTACATTCCGCACCATCCCGTATTTAAGAACGCAAGCACCACTACTAAGCTAAGGGTTGTGTTCGATGCCTCAGCACGAACAAACACAGGAGTTTCCTTAAACAACACACTATTGGTAGGACCAATCGTCCAAAGCGACTTGTTCACAATTTTAATACGATTTAGAAGACATTCAGTAGCTGTAGTAGCCGACATAGAGAAGATGTTCAGACAGGTAAAGATCACTCCGGAACATCGCGATTTCCAACGCATCTTATGGCGAGAAGACACGAGTCATCCCGTAGGAGTTTACCAGTTGTGTACAGTCACTTATGGAACAGCACCAGCAACCTTCCTAACCACACGATGCTTGAAGGACATTGCGGAACAACATGCTGAACAGCATCCATTGGCTTCACGTGCGATTATTGAGGACATGTATGTCGACGACCTGATTACTGGTGCCAACGACCTAGAAGGTGCTGTACAACTACAATCGGAATTGTCGGAAATATTGAAACAAGCGGGTTTTAATTTGCGAAAATGGGGTAGTAATTTACCGGAGGCACTTCAGGGCTGCACGACTGCTGCAGTAAACGATAAACACATCATAAAGGATGCTACTGATAATCGAACCTTGGGTATGATTTGGATCTCCGAACGCGATACGATTAAATTTGTGTGTGATTTTAATACATCCATCGAAGGGATAATAACGAAACGCAGCATCCTTTCGACTATATTAAAGGTATTCGATCCACTAGGACTAATATCTCCCATCGTCATTGATGCCAAGGTACTGGTCCAACAACTTTGGCTTCTCAAGCTGGGATGGGACGACGCCATTCCTCAGGAAGCAATCAAAAGGTGGAATTACATAGAGTCACAGATAAAGTCTTTACAACACATAGAAATTCCACGTCAAGTATCATTAAGTGCACCTATTTTGTGACAGCAGTGAGAAAGCCTATGCAGCAACAATTTACATCAGAAGCATTGATGCATCCAGCAACGTAAGGGTGGCATTACTTTGCTCCAAGACACGTGTCGCAACCCTTGAAAAACGCTTCGTTGCCCAGATTGGAACTTTGTGGAGCACTTCTACTAGCAAAACTTGCATCAAACGTCTCCCAAATGTTCAAACCAACAATAAATAAGATATTTTATTTCACGGATTCATCCATAGTAATCAACTGGATAAACGCAGAGCCCAGCAAGTGGAAAACCTTTGTTGCGAACCGGGTTGCTAAGATACAAACATTAACCAATGTCGCTGACTGGCATCATATTGCAGGCAAGGATAACCCAGCTAACGTAGCAACTCGAGGCTTAACCACAGAAAACCTTACCAAATCGATTTGGTTTACTTTACAGGACCACAGTTTCTCACTTACGAGCCCGAAGCATGGCCAGTAAATGTGAATATTAAACTTAATGAGACAAGAAGCACGAATGAAGAAGCTCACATTCACCGCGATAACGGATATAGGAATATTCAGCAGATACTCATCGTTGGTAAAGTTAAAACACGTAACGGCGTACCTACTACGATTTATGCGAAATGCTTCAAAACCCAGCTATTCTCGAACTTTGGGCCTTTTAACATGCGAAAAAATGGATAATGCGATGAGTGTTCTTGTCCGTATGGCACAACGTGATGCTTTCCAACAGGAGATATCAGCATTAAGTCGCTCTGAACATGTACACAAAAGAAGCACACTGCGTTGTTTAAACCCTTTTTTGGACGACAACGGGGTATTGAGAGTAGGAGGTCGTCTTCGACAAGCTGACATGGAGTTTGACAGAAAACACCAAATTTTATTACCAAAACGTCACGCACTAACAAAATTGGTCATCCTATATGAACACAACAGACCCTTTCATGCTGGACTTCAAGCAACTCTGTCAGCCATACGTCAATGTTATTGGCCGGTAGATGGCAAGAACACAGTCAAACACCTGATCAGAACATGTGTAATTTGCTTCAAACACAAACCCAAACATGAGCAAGTACAAATGGCAGATTTACCGAGAACGCGAATCACCCCTGCGCAGTGGCGTGCGGTCCATACGTGCAGAGCGTGCAGTGCACACCCTAAGATTTAGGGAAAAAGGCGAAAAAATATTAATGATAGTCCAGCCAAAAAATGATATATTATGTATTTATGTCTATAACGACATATTAACTAATATTTCTTTTAAATAATAATTTAATGTAATTTAGACCACATAGTGTTACACCATATCACACCATATCATTGCTACTTGCTAGAGCCGCTCCCGTCTCGACCGACACCCGCCTTTGCGCTACTGCCATGTCGTGCAGTCACAAACGGTGCACGAGACGGTGCTATCTGGGTTAAAATCGGAGAATTAAAGATTAATAACTGCTTTATACGTATGTAAATAATGTATGAACTATCGCACCACTCTACCACTGGTCAAATAAAACTATATTCTAGAGAATTAATACAGAACACATTAATGTATTTGTCCGCTGTCCGATCTTTACAACCAACCAATACGCAGACAGTATAGCAGGTACACGCAACCATATCGCTCAAGCGTGCAGCGGCTAGGGGCGCACTGACAAACGTCAAACAATTGCTAATGGTGTAATTCAAAAACTATCAATGAATTTTGATCAGGCTTTTACCTTTGCATCCTTTAAAGTCCAATAAATAATACAGAGAAAGCCTGACCAGATTTTTTTATGTATTTCGCTTAGATTTGTTTATTCGTTAATTTAAATTCGCCTTTGAGCAACGTATTTCCAGCGTGCAGCAGCTCCGATGCATAGGTAACGTTTGGCGCTTGTTTTAAACTTGTGTTGGAAGTGTTTGCTGATTTTGAAATATGAATTATTTGTGTACATGTTTTTATTATTTTTTTTAATAACGCAATAATTTTGATAGCATCATGCATGTGTTTCCTATTTGTATGAAAGTTTATTCGTATTAAAATAAGTTTATTTCAGATTTACTTATATTTCATTCTGTCATTCAGTCAGTTTTATTTCTGGTTTAAATCACTAATAATCTAAGCCGGATATTTATGACAATATCGTAAATGTTTTTAAAATGCGGAAAGGAGCATTGAATTATCATATACGTAAATATCTTTAATAAAGAATAGGAGTTAAATAAAACACTCTTAAAACCCCCTTTTGCAAGAATATTTACTTAGGTACAAGTTTCGATCAAAAAATCATCATTAGCCAAAAGCTAGAAAAGCACAAATTAATCATAAAAAACAACACAAAATTGTAACATAAAAAAAATCATCCTGTTGCCTGATGTCTGATGCGTTGTGCCTCTTGCACTTGATTTTGACTGCAAGCTTACCATTTTTATACATTTTAAGGCAACTCTTATCTTTTACTAAACATTTACAAATATTTATTCTCCACTGCACACCTTATGAACAAATGCACCGCACGCCACTGTCCCTGCTAGAGCGTTTCTCTATACTTCTTTTGATATGGCTGGACCATTTCAAACGAAGGAATCGAAGCTTCGAAACAGACGAATCATAAAGTCACACGTTTGCGTTTTCGTTTGCTTTGTGACCAAAGCGGTACATTTAGAAATAGTTTCTGATTTGAGCTGTGAAAATTTTCTTAATGCTTTGACGCGATTTGTTGCTAGACGCGGCTTGCCAAAGCAGTTGTACTCCGACAATGGCAAGACATTCGTAGCCGCTGATAAAGTTTTACGCAAATCACACAAAACCATGATACAGTATCATAAGGACCCTGCAGTAAATGAGTATTTAACTCAAAATTCAATTCTTTGGAAATTTATGCCTCCCAGGGCTCCTCATTTCGGTGGGTTACACGAGGCCGCGGTGAAGTCAATGAAAACACACCTTAAAAAGGTAGTTTCAGATAGGGTATTAACGGTGGAAAATTTTGCTGTGTAAGATTAAATCCATCCTAAATTCCCGCCTCTTATACACCCTCTATGATGATCCAACCGACCTTACTGTACTCACACCTGGGCATTTCCTCATTGGTGCCCCGATGACAGCTATACCCGAAGGAGATGTCACAGATCATCAACCCAATAGACTGAAGCTGTACGAGCAGCTCCAGCTGATGCAGCAGAACTTTTGGCGGCGTTGGAGACTGGAGTACTTAAACAATCTACAAACAAGAGTAAAGTGGACGAGCGATACTAAGGGTCAACCACAACTAAACGACATTGTCCTGCTGAAGGAAGACCACAATGTTCCACCTCAGCACTGGCCTTTGGCTAGAATTGTCCAACTTCATCCTGGTCGAGATCGAAGAAATAGAGTGGCCACAATTCTCTGTCAAGGGAAAGAGAAAACACGATCCATAGTTCTACTCCTCACCACCTTGGATTTTGATGAAATTTTGTGCAATTGTTGTCTTTATGTAGGTGTAGAAAAATACTAAATATTATGATAATAGATATGTTATCCCGTTTTGGAATTATGAGTATGCAAAATTTTAAAAATAGTTCGGACATGATATATTTAGTAAGTACGTAGGTTTTCATGACCAGAATCATTTAGAAAATAAATTGCTTCCGGGTTTGGCCTGGTGTCAAGATTCGTAAATGCTGACGCGTCGCGAACCATGTTGCTCCCTTTTTCAGTGCTAACTGAATACTGGAAATTGCTGCTGCTGGCATGCAACAGCATGTAGAGTATTCAGTTAGCTCTGAAGAAGTGAGGCACATGCTTCGTGAAACGTCAGCATTTACGAATCACACACGGCATAACCCGGAGGCAATTTATTTTATAATTGATATTTTTAAATGCCGATTGTCGCTCACCTAATTAATCTCGAGAGGTGGCATGGATGCCATTTTATAGCTTTTTGCATTAGCTTTAGTAAGCTATTATCTGTTTTTTTCTAACATTTTGTTTTGTAGTTGCTTTCAGAACGGAGCCTTAAATTCCGCTCTCCGATTATAGCCAAAATTTTAGCTAAGAAATTAGGAGAGATGACTTTTATGCTAACTTGTATAAGCAAAGAAGATGACATCCAGATTGCTCAAATTCACTACTACATCACTCTCCTTGGAAATATTTATGTAATGGACAAATCCTCGCTAAACGATCGAAAACCTATCAAGGTCCTTAATAACGATTGCCTTAAATTCCTTGTTTTTATGTTTATTTTTATGGAACATACTGGCATATTTTTTAAAGCTTTCCAAGGTTGGTTTAATAATAAAACAAGACTTTAATGGATTTAATATTTATTTAATAGACAAATGGACATGCGGTTTTAAGTGCAAAAACCTTACAGGCTTATCAAGATTTTAACATCAGAAAAATACATATACGGAAAATTTTAGTATATTTCAATAGGATCCTTCACAACAAACTATTTTATTTGAAGTTTATATAATTTATAATTTTGAATATGGGAAAAATCTTAGATTGTGGTTTAAATAGCTTGACTACATCAACAAGTTAGGCAATAATAAAACAAAATTTAATGCATTAATTATTTAATTCACAGACAAATGAAACCGCAAGGTTTAAAGACTGCCCAAACGTAATAACTATCTATCAAGATTCTTTACATCAGAAAAATACATGGAAAATAGCAGTATTTCGCAATAGAATCTTTTGCTGCAAAGTGTGTTAATTGACGTTTAAAGTTCTGAATTTGGGCAAACCTTAGGTTGTGGTTTAAATAACTCGAATACATCAACAGGTTAGTAGGAATTAGAAATAATATACACAGTATACAATGCAACGTACAAATTATCAAATTAATATTTATTTTAAGGACTTTATAATAACTTATTAGAATCACTAATAATATATGATCTGGTTTTAAAATGCTTTGCTATGTTGAAGCACTACCTAAAGCTAGGTTAAAATTGCACACGTTAAAACGAGATGCCGTTAAGGATTGTTAAATAGTTATCTTAATTACAAGGTGCGACTATTCACAGACACTGCTGGTGATCTTGTTGAGTTGTACAATCTAATTTGCAGCTCAACTTTTGTCTTCGTGCTTTTGGTTCGTTTTCTGGCGCTGCCGACTATACTAGATTGGCACACGTAGCGATTTCTCTTAACACAAGTTTCGGAACTCATCCTAAAACGTAAATAGAATGAATTTGCAAAATTTCATAGATTATCACGTATAGCATATTGTGCCATGGGAAATAAATCCAATACAGTTGCCCTTTTGTCACTCGATGCGAAAAGTGTTGGGTTTCAATATTCTATAGCGTCCGCAAATTCATTAGAGTCTGGATCCTCTAAAAGCCACCCCTACTGTTCATGTACGCGGTTTTTCCTATTTTACAGAAAAACGTTCAGGATTTAGCAATTTTAGGTTTTGTTCAAAATTAGTTAATTAGTCCTTATACAATTCTGCACAAGAATATACAGGGTGTCTCACGGAACTGGTACGGAACTGGTAGTTTCTCATGATCTACTATTTCTGGAAACTTGAAATTTTGGAATTACAATTTACTCGATCTGAGCTGTTCAGCTAAAATATTCTCAAGTTAACTGTCACGTCCGGTCACCGGAAGTCGGTATCAACTTTGTTATTTTAAATGGAATGATATAATTTTTATTTTATTTTTGGTTTCTACGTATCAAAGGTTTGATAAGGTTTCCCTATACCTAAATATCACCTTTTTTGATTTTCTTTGATTTTACTAATTTTTTTTTGTGATTTTCGCGGTTACACGTAAAATTGAATATCTCGTGTTTTATTGAAACTAAAAATTTCATGATTGGTAGTCTAGAACTAGAAACATAACCAAATAAGACTATGTTTAGTTCATCATGATATCTTATACAGGGTGTCCAAAATCTACCACACAATAATTGAATTTTCAAACGTAAAAAACTCACTTTTCTCAACTGGTATATCCTGTATACCTATACGCCATTCGATAGGAAATCTCATTCCCTATCAATCAATAATAGGGTTCCCTATATCTATCGTTAATCGTTTTTGAGATATTGTCAGTATAAAAGAATGCAAACTAAATACAAAACGATTTATTCTTCATTTATAGAGAATGTAAACACTTTGGAACAGCAGGAAAAACAGAAAAATATTGAAACGGTTTGTTAAAACTAAAATAATATATTTGGGATATCTAACTTAAATTAAACCTTAATTATTTTGTTCGAAATGCTGCCTGTTCTACTCCAAACATTTTAAAACTCTTCGCTGTACTTCCTTCATCGCGCTCTTCCAAAATTTTGTTACATCCTCCATGAATGAAGAATAAATTAAAAATATCACTATTTGAATAACCGTCAGCGTTTTACATTTCGTAACTAATAACTAATAACCACGTACAACTGTATACATAATTATTAGCGATAGCTGAACAACAATACAAACATATCTGTCAAATGTAAAGATCTATAAAAATTAAGGTAGAAGTGCATTAGCAGCGACTACCATCGGGCGTACACGATAAATCCCGAGAACTGCAAATGTGCAAAAAATGACATGAAAAGATGAAAATATCTGTATTCAAATACATTTTATTATTTAAATACTGCACATAGAAATGCCAATTTATAAAAATGATGTTGTGGAAGGTTCTCGATAATGAAATAATGAAATACTCTGCCAAAATATGAAGGCGTCCTTATGCAACCCAGGAGTATTCAAAATTGATTTAAAGAAAAAGTGACAATATCTAAAAAACTATTAAAGATAGGTATAGGGAATCCTAATATTGACTGATAGGTAATAAGATTTCCTATCGAATGGAGTATCGGTATACAGGGTGTTCCATTTGAAAAAAAATAGTTTTTTACGTTTGAAAATTCAATTATTGTGTTGTAAATTTTGAACACCCTGTATAAGATATCATGATGAACTAAACATTGTATCATTTGGTTATGTTTCTAGTTTTGGACCACCAATCATGAATCTTCTAGTTTCAATAATAACCAAGATATTCAATTTTAACGTACCCGCAAAAATCACCAAGAAATTAGTAAGATCAAAAAAACTCAAAAATGGTGATACTTAGGTATAGGGCAACCTTATCAAAAATGATGTATTTAGATACGTAGAAACCAAAAATAAAATTAAAATTATATCATTGCATTTAAAATAACAAAGTTGATACCGACTTCCGGTGACAGTTAAATTGGGAATATTTTAGCTGAAGAGCACAGGTCGAGTAAATTCTAATTCCAAAATTTCAAGTTTCCCGAAATAGCAGAATATGAGAAACTTCTAATGTACCAGTTCCGTGAGACAGCCTGTATAGTGCACAATATTAATAATAATATCGTCTGTCCAGCTCTTTTTGAGGAATCATAAACTTATTATCTCGATAGTGGACTAAAATTAACAAAAGAAAAAGTAATCCTATATTGGGGCGCTCGTAGTTTGAAAACCGCTGTATATAACAAAAATAATTTTTTCATTAGGCTATTACACCTTACTGTTTTTTTCCGCGATGATCCACGACCCAATCTCTGAGTTGGCGGAGCAACCCAAGGATTTGGTTTTAAGCAATACGCAGGTAGAATAGGAGGAAGTTTTCGTAATTTTGTCATTGTGACAAATTTGAGATGTAATACACTATTTTTGTACAGGAGCTCAAACTGCAAAATCGTGACCGTATTGCGGTAAGATGCGAAAAACCACAAACGTGTACGTTAGGGGAGGTTTTTAATGTTCCAGGCTGTAATAAAGTTTTCAGGCACTTTCCCAAAATTGCAACTGTATTAGATTTATTTCCGTTATTTTTACTAATTTACTGTACTATACATATTTCATCTACTGTACACTGTATATATGTATACAGAGTGTTTCACTTCGCGTGTGTCGAACACAAATAGGTGGTGGATACAGTCAATCTAAGAATAAAAGTTCATATACGTCAGATGTTACTATTATTGTTTAGATTGTTCATAAGTGAAACAAAAGAGAAGTTTTTTAATTGAAACGTACGCAATGTGTCAACATGTGCATAGTTATACCTGAAGTAAACCAAAAAATTGTCCATTATTCTATGAGCAGGTAATGTAAGCAAGTTGCCATTAGTTGCGAATAGAATTCAACACTTTTTCTAGGATTATGCAATAAAATTTTACAAATAAATTTATTGTATATAGGGGAAGGCGGAATAGATATTCTGTTGTATGACCATCTTATCGATAGGACAGATTTTTTTGCAGAAGTGTCAAATATTAACAGCGAAGAAAATATCGGCGGGTGGCAAGCTATCTAACTTACAAAATAACCGCTAATTATGTTGGTGCGTATTGGTGTATTCAATAAATCAGATTATTTTTATGTTTAAATTTTATTCAAAATTCATCAATTTATACAAACATTAATAGATTCGCCAATCTATAAACGCTTTGTAAGATGTCCATATTTTGTTTTCGACATTTTCGGGCAATAACTGTAATGTCCGTCTTGCGCGGCTTCTAATATATCTGGTGGAGTACAAATGTCTCCTTGTTTGCCATCAGAATCCATTATTATTTTTTTTATTATTATTAACAAATTACACTGATTACTGTACGTACATACGTACTTATTGCGTTAAAAACCACAATAACGAAGGGAATTAAAGAACTATTACGATCTGTATATCACGAAGAAAGCAACCATGTCAATGTTTTATCAAAGCAAGGCAGACCATGCAATATTATTTGTCTTTGTTAATGTATGTCTAATGTAATGTCTATTTTATCACGTTCTGTCAGAGGTGATTGAGGTTATGTGAAGTGGATAAAATCCAGTAAGGTATGTACTTTATTAAGAATGTTTAAAATTGTCTATAACTAATCGCGTTTATGAATATTTATTTTATAGTCAATCAATTTCGTAGACTATACAGCATTACCTAGTGTGTTGGACACATAATTTATTTATCTATTTACTATAATTTTGTAGCCAATAGTATATTTTATCAAGCACAGAATGAATTAGCTGCCAGAATGTGCCCCATCTTTTTACTTTATCATACGCAGTATGTAAAGTATTGTAATCGTGCCAAATTTTTTTTTTGAGATTTTAGCGGAATTATGTCTTCTTGGGTCCACTGAACATTTTTGACCAAGGTACAAAAAAATGTCTGTGTGTGTATATGTGTGTGTGTATGTGTGTGTGTGTACCCGTTTTTGTGGCGACGACTCCGGAGAAACTACTAAAGGTATCGGGACGAAACTTCATATTTAGAAGTTTCATAACCAAACTTAGAGCTTAAAAGCTTTCTGTTGCAAAGTGTCCAAAGGAACTGAAGATTTAGTCTTAGCATTTTTGAAAGATTTTGCAAGTAAGCCGCCATTTCTGGAATTTCGTCGAAATAGTTAAATAATAAATTAAAGAAGAGGAAATTCTGAATAATTTATGACTATGACATTTTTTGGTACAATCAATAGTTTAGCTGCATGAGCAAATTCTATTTCATCGAGATCGGTCGTACTGCATTAAAACTAGTAGCCGGGATTTGTCAGATTTTTTGATTCTAATGACAGTAGGTAGTGTAAAACGCTAATGTTTTGACAATAAATTCTGTCAACATAAGCTGCGTTCGGATATTGTATTACACTTTTTACACCCAATAACACGTAAGTGTCATTTGGACGGTGTATCCGGTGTCAACGGAGTACAATATGCGAATGCAGCTTTAATCGACATATCTGTCTACTTCTACTAGGTTTATTTTAATGCAGAGATAGCCGATCTCGATCAAATAGAATCTCATGCAGCTAAACTATTAACTTTATATATAGTGTGATAAAGTCATGTGCCTGGCCACATCAGATTTTTTAATTTATTTTTTAGTTTTGTCGAACGGGTTTGTCCGTTTGGATCTATTTGACCGTACTTGGCCGTACTTGGTCATTTATTATTTAGTTTTCTTTTTCCGCGTACTTAAAAGACAGTACCTACTATCTAGCGGTAATAATGTTGTTTACTGTGAAATGGGACACTTTCATCATAAAGTGTATCCTTACCTAAAATAATCTATTAAAATTAGTGTCCGGTAGGAATTTGGACACAAGAAAAAATTTTGTATTAACAATGTTTCAGAAATGTTTATTTTTGATTAAAGTTTCTGTATTGTCTTGAACCTAAAACGCAAACATTAGAATGTAATTATCTGCTTGCATGTACCGGGTGTTATCAAACCTATGAAAGATACTTAAGCATATAGTGTACCTTTATTTTAAAAGCTTTGCAAAAATGTTATATGAAAAAGTGATTAGAAATATTATGGCATTAAATACGAAATTATATTCGTCGTTGCAAATACCGGGTGTTGTCAAAAAATCTGAAAATGACTTAAGATTGTGGCAACCTGAACTCCGCCTGTTTTCACCGGAAGCATTTTTAGTTTTTTTTTGTATATTGATATGACTTTCTAATGTGCTTTTTGGGGGAAATAAAGTCATTAGTATTATTATTATTAAAGTACCATGATTTTGAAAGATAAGCAAAAATGTCATATGAATAAGCTATTTAGAAATTTAAGAATATACTATTATAAAGTTATAATCACCTTCGTCGTTATACCGGAAAGTAATCGAAATTATGAATATGACTTCTTATTAAAATACCTTTATTTTGAAAAATACGCAGTGTTTATCTGAAGTAGAGGTGGAAGGTATTAAATATGAAAATAGAGAAGAAATGAAATATATTTCCTCGAACGTTTATGGTGATTGTTTAATTAATATTCCACTAATAAACATAATTATTTTGCAAAATCTTTGAGCATTTAATGTTTCGTGAAAATAATAAGGGAATATGGTCATCTAACATTCCGCAACAAATATTGATTTTAGAAGAATACTCGACTTGAATTGTAAGCTTTAGGTGTTTTTGCGCCCACCATCTAAAATTTTGTGAAGGAAATGAAGGAAGCCAAGGCCAGATTTTCGTTATGTATTATTAAAACAATTTTCCGTCGATCGTTTATATATGAATCAGTTTAGTGAATAGGAAATCGTTTATTAAACAACTCTATTAATGCACGATTTCTATTAATGCATGATTTCTTATAGCCAATCACACGACGTAAAGAAGTCGTTTGATTGGCCAATCGAACATATGTGAAATGAAACCTTCCAATCAAAACATACCGCCCTCTAGAACTGTCAGTGTCAAATTACATAAATTGTCAAATAACCTAAAAAGGCATTGGCGAAGAAAAATCTATGTAGACGACGCTAGAAGAATACGATCGACGAAAAAATTTTGTAACCAACTCGAATATTAAACGGTGATTAATGATCTCGACAATTAACGCTCTCGCTGCGCTCGAGCGTTAAACAGTCTCGATCATTAATCGCTCTTTTTAATATACTTGTTGGTTAAATAACTATTAAAGCATTTCTTGTGTATTCAGAAACATTACAATAACAATGTATTGTGCGTTGACTTAAGTCAAACTCTCATTTATGGTGTCTTTATAATATTTCTAAACATCATTTTCAAGCAAACTTTTCGTATCTTTCAAAATAAAGGTAATTTAGTGTTAAGGTTTTTCATCTTTTTAGCAACACCAGGTGTATGCAACGTCGAAAGTGACTATAATTTCATATGTATTCCTTCTGACATATCGAAATCCCTTTTTAAAATAACATTTTTGTATAGATTTGAAAATGAAGGTATTTACTCATAAGACATACTGATCTTTTTGGCAACAGCCGGTATATGCAACGGAAAAGATATTATAATTTTGTACTTAATGAACTATAATATTTCTAAATACTTTTTCGAATAACATTTTGCATAGCTTTGAACATATACTTCACACACACACACACACACAAGTGTTTTCCACAGTTTTAATAACACCCGGTATATGCAAGCAGATACTTACATTTTAGCTTTAAGACACTTTTATTAAGAATAAAATATTCTGAGATATTGATAAAATAGTGTTTCTCATGTGTTCTACTTTCTGCCGTACACGGTATAGCAAAAGCTTGTCGCGACGCCACTGGAATATCTAAAATAACTATAAAGTTGGTGCATTTTAATACCAATTTTTCAGATATACAAACCCAATCAATTATTTCTGATCTCACTCTATTTTAGGGCAAAAAATGGTTTTGCGCGGCGAAAATGACTATTACAACAACAGTGCGTCGTAAAGCAGTGCTTCAAAACACGAGGGAAATGAAAAATCAGAGGTGTGATTGGTTCTAAAGTCCTGGGAAATGAAATATTTCTGCCAACCTGCGGAGTATGAAGAGAGAGGAATTAAATATTTGTAATGTGTGGGGAATGGTTAGTATTATTTATCATAAATTGCCATGGCAATGAATGCATTCATCAATAGGTAGACAATATATTTTTTAGTAAAATCATGGGCAAAGGTTCTTACTTTTGTAAAGTCCATACAACATTCAACTCGTTAACGGTAACGAATTAGACCAACGTTTGTATGCACTTTTATGCTTAAAGTAACTGTACCTATCACCTGTTTGGCCTT
Source organism: Aphodius sticticus (assembly GCA_963966075.1). Taxonomy (NCBI): domain Eukaryota; kingdom Metazoa; phylum Arthropoda; class Insecta; order Coleoptera; family Scarabaeidae; genus Aphodius; species Aphodius sticticus. The sequence goes on along the minus strand of OZ014508.1, from coordinate 39,684,799 downwards.
GATACACGGTAAGTTACACCGTATCGTAAAGGTGAAACAGTTTCTTTAGGGTTATAATAGAGACCGGACATTACAACATATTTTAGGACGCAAATAAATAAATAAATTATTGTCTTTCTTGAATCAAACAATCTAACGATGGTTTTAGAAATACATAAAACAATGATTCTACAGGCGAAATCCAGGTCTATGCGACCTGCTCAATTTAACCCTACATACTTATACACATAAATAACAACAACAAAATGCCAGCTTTAAGCCAAACTTAATTTCTTTAATTAGATTTCATTCCCTATCCACCCTCCCGTGCGTAACCCATGTACACAATGTATGTTCTGATATAAGGCAGGTCGCCCATATATGTAGGTGGTATGGCGGAAGCGTGGTTGTGGCAGTGGCAGGTGATATTGGGGAGGTATAAGTGTGGCTAGATTGTGAAATGACGAGTGCGTGGTTCAACGCCCACTTAGGTGGCGCGCCGGCCGGCAGCGCTTGTTCTTTCACTGCGTCAGTGTCTCATTCTGTAATATGATAATAGTCCGCTAGATGGAATTGTTTTGCATGCCGCTCATACTAATTTTACACATATGAAGAACAAACATAAAATTAAATCTTGCATTACGTTCCCAGTTCCCACACTATTCCTATATCCCACTGCGAAACAAAAAAAAACGTACAGTTCGCCAATACTTACTAATCGGTTAGTTAGATGTGTATGAATAATAATAATAATAATAATAATAATACTTTATTTATTCATTAGGCCATACAAGCAAAGAAATCGTCAAAAAAAAAGAAATTAGTAGGAAAATATTACTTACACAAAAAAAAACAAGTTCTATTACATTGTTGAGTAAAATTCACTGACGTTGTAAAGTGGTCTTTCAACTAGTAAACGTGTAAGTTCATGTTTAAATTTATTGTATGGTAACTTCACCAGGTAATTAGGTAACCTTTTAAAATTTTTTAGTAGCTGCACCACAACACCTTTGTACACTTTGCTCAGCTTTGTTTGGGGTATTTTCAGAAAAGTTGCCTCTGTTGCTCGTGTAGAGTAGGAATGAAATTGCTCGTATTGGGAAAATAATTCATTGTAGTTCTTTTTAACGAAGCAGCAGCTTTCTCTGATGTACAATGCGTAGACGGTAAGTATTTTTTTTGATTTAAAAAGTTCTCTACAAGAGTCTCTTTTTTTCAATTTGTATATGCTCCTAATACACGACTTTTGAAGTCTGAGGACTCTGTTTGTATCTGAACAATTTCCCCAGAAAATTATACCGTAAGAGATTCTTGACTGTACTAGTCCATAATATGCCAACATGGCCGCTTCTTCACTAACAGTGGATGACAAAGTTCTTATGGCATAAATATGTTGTGCCAGTTTCTTTGTCAGACTATCTATGTGCGGTTTCCAGGTTAGAGACGCATCTATCATCAGACCAAGAAAAGTCGAAGTATCAGCAGATGTTAGTAATACGCCATTGTAGTCTACAATTATGGGCAATTCTTTTCTTATGCTAAATTTTATAAGTTTTGTTTTTTCAACATTTAGCTTTAGGTTGTGCTCACTGAACCATTTCTCACATCTACCCATTGTGTCTTTGATTCGATCTATAAGTTGGTTTTCATCCTGGGCGGGGATAATAACTGAAGTATCGTCAGCATACATACCCACCTGAAAATTCAAAATCGATGGTAGGTCATTTGTATATAATATGTAGAGCAACGGTCCCAAGATAGACCCCTGTGGTACTCCTCGTGTTACAGGGAGCCAATCTGAGTTGATATTTTTTCCAGTAGTTTCGCTGTTTGTGGTAACTCTTTGACGACGGTTTGACAGGTAAGATGTAAGTATTTCCCAGACCTGACCCCTGAAGCCCATCGTTTCCAGTTTATCCAGGAGTACGGCATGGTCAACACTATCAAAGGCTTTGGACAGGTCCATGAAGAGGCCCGAAACTCGTTTCCCCTGATTTAAGTTGTGCAGAATATCCTGCAATGCCAAGTATATGGTGCGCATGCACGATCTGCCTTTCAAGAAAGCACTCTGTGCTCCTGATATTATGTCACATTTTTCAATGAATGATAACATTCTAGTAAGCAAGACCCGTTCAAATACTTTAGCAATCACAGATATTAGTGCTATTGGTCGGTAGTTGTTTACTTGCGTTTTATCACCTTTCTTGTAAATCGGTTTGACATCAGCTTCTTTTAGCTGCTCCGGAAACACCCCTTGCCGAAAACATCTATTTATTAAATTACTTAGAGGATAACTTAAAGAGTGTGCGCAGTACTTGATGAGCTTCGTTGGAATGTTATCCGGACCCGTCGAGGACGTATTGTTCAGAGAAGTTATTGTATTGAAGATTTCAACTGGTTCTGTGTCTCTAAGCATCATCGTTGTGGCGTTTCTTTGTACCGGGTACGTTTTAGTAGAATTTGCAACGGCGTCATTGCACGCATTTACAAAAAATAAATTAATTCTGTTCAAGGTGTCCTTTGTAGTCTCGGTTTTTTCATTCATTAAATCTGTTACCATAAATGTTTTTCGCTTAGTTCCTCTTAACTTATTTACAATATTCCATGTTGTTTTTATTGTGTTTGACGAGTTCTTAATTTGCGTGGAATAGAATTCAGTTTTGCATTTCTGCAATTCATCTCGGTATTTGGTCATAAACCTCCGGTAATATTCCCGATCAATTCTTCCCTGGACCATACCCTCGTAAAGTTGACGCTTTATTTTACTTTGAACTCTAATGTATTCCGTAATCCAAGGCTTGGAGTTGTGTTTCATTATTTGCCTTCTCTCAGGAGCATGTGTATCCATGATTGATGTTAAAATCTGCATAAATCGATCTAGCGAAAGTTCCACTAATCCATTCTGCAAGGCCAATTCCCAGTCAACAAGGAGCAGATTATTATTTATTGCAGCTAAGTTTTTGTTATTTAAGTTTCGATTTTTAAATATTTTTTCTTCTTCTGTATTGCGCACAGGATGCTGCGAGTCATATTGGAGTTTCAGACCCATGTGGTCAGACAGCGCTGAATTCACCACATCACCAAGGATGTTGTCAACGTTTGTGAAGATGTTGTCGATCAAGGTGCCGTTGCCAGTATGACTTATCCTTGTCGGATGTTCAATTGTTGCTCTCATGTTGTATGACGTGAATAATTCCGACAGAAGCTTAGTACGTTGGTCGGTCATGTCTAAAAAATTTATGTTAAAATCACCACAAATAAAAATCGCGTACTTTATGTACAAGCTTATAGTAATTCGCAGAATCTCATCAAGTACATCCATGAATGCGTTGAAGTCTCCGTTTGGCGGACGATAAATACTTATTACTATGATCTTGGAATCAATTATTTTAATTGCACTGCATTCAATAGTCATCTCTATCGATAGACTTTTTAAATCTTTAAGTTCATCATAGTAGAGTCCTTGTCGTACCAGGATGCATGTTCCACCATGCAATCTGGTAGGTCTTGCATATACTGATGCCAAGTTGTAATTTTCTAGAACAATTAGGTCTACCTCATCCGGTTGACACCAGTGTTCAGATATGGTCAGGATCTGATAGTTACAGTGTTCCAAGAAAACTGATAGGTCATCCAATTTGTTTCTAATGGACTGTATATTTTGACTAAATATTTGTAAATTGTGTTTCTCAATAATTTTGTTATTTTGGTTTGTTGTGTTGTTATGTTGTGGAGAGAGTTTGAGGCTTTCTTCGAAAAATATACCTATCCAATTCAATACCCACAGGCCATCCTTTCGGATCCAAAAGGATATCTTTATTTTCATAAGAGATGCCAATTTTAAAAGCCGCGCTGGTGTATTCCGGTCTAGTTGATATCTTCTCGCAAATTATCTCTTTTTCTGTTATCAGATTTGAAACATGATTACGCATTTGCTCCACTGTGGTTTCTTTTTTAGCTTTCCCAACAAATATCCAGGCTTTCTTGTTTGTTGCAGATATTTCTACTTGTTTTTCAGATCCTGTGCCAATTATTTTGATTCTTGGTTTGAACTTTTTTCGGTGTTCCTGGTGTCCTGGTTGTCCCTCTGTTTTATTTGCAGTCGATGATCGACGTCTTGATCTTCTCCCATGAACTTCTGTCCACTCAGAAGGAGACGAATTCCCCGTTTGTGGGGTAAGCATTGTTGCACTCTTTTCCAGAGGTTGCGCCCTCTCTTGATTGAAGGCGGGACCATCCACATCAGGCTGCTGGAACTGTTGGACTGTCTCCAGAGACCCCTTGGTTTCAGCCGTGGCAGCTGCATAATTTTTGCGTACAGGTATCTGTAGATTTATGGAATTTGTTGATTGTGTTTGAGAACATTGTAATTTGGATAGGAATGCAACCTTTTCGCGCAGTAAACAGCAGTTTTCTAAAAGGATACAGTTCTTTGATGTGATTTCTTCTAAGATCCTTCTTAGATGGTGATTTTCCTGTTCAAGGAGTTGTATTTTGTGGCTACTCTCCAATGTTTTGGACATCATAACCTCAACATCTTTGTGCACTTCGGAAGCACTCTTTCGACGTCCGCAAACAGCACCGTGTTTCTTCAAGCAGGCTGGGTGAAAACGGCAGCAACATGAATCACAAACTACTGGCTTCGCCACTTTGGTAACACATAAGTCACAAGATATTGCACTCGTAGGCAAATCTGTATCTACCGCAGTCGCCATGCTGGATACGTTATACGTTATACTATATATGTATATATGTAAACTGTAATATGTGTGCCTGGATATGAAAAGGGACCAGTTGACCGAAATTGAGTTATGAGGGTTTTTAGATAGAATAAGTTATGGCAAAGGTACTCCAACATTTTAAGCCGATTACCATAAAGAGAAATGGAAAAAAAAATATTTAAGTTGCTGGTGCAAAAATTAAACTTTTGCGCTATGACGCTTCAAACTTTTGCAAAGTTTAAATGTTAATAATTTCCCGCATATTTGGAAGTTACGCTGACTCCAACATTTTTGGAACAGTTTCGATATTAGTTTCAAGATTTTTAGTAGAATTTATTATTTCATTATTCCGTTTGGGTTTTATAGGTTTTTTAATCTATAGCGCCATTGGCCTGGGCCTACAATATGTATAGTGTAAGATACCTAGCTTCATCTCTCGAGGCTTAAGAAGACTTAAGCATTCTCGTAAGGCGTTTATTGGGTCCTCTAATTCCAAATCTTATTTAGTTTTAGATTTTTAGAATTCAAAATGGCGGATCTACTATGGCGACCAAAGATAAGTGTCGAATTTATACAAAAATTAAATTATGAAAGTTGCGGATTCCAAATCTGTTGTCAGATGTATAAAATTCAAAATGGCGGATCCAATATGGGGACTAGACATGTATTAACTGTCGGATTCAGAAGAAAACAAATATCTGATGTTAGATGTTTATAATTCAAAATGGCACCGAGTGCAATCTGGCAACCATAATAAATTGACGTGAATTTGCAACTTTTTTCATCCTATTTCCTGTTTTTCACTTTTTCATCCTATTTCAACACTTATGTCAGTTAAAAATCCAAATTTGCGAGTTCAAATAAATCAGATAGTATCAAATTATTTTAAACGTTTAATGATAAGAAATATACATAAATCCGGAAATCTGTCCACATACAAAATTTCAACTCGATTGGACATATTTTCAAATTTTCCAAATTTTGAATTTTTTTTCAAATTTTGGAAGTTTACATATTTTTGAAAAAATTATTGCTTCTTGTATTGTCATCGGAAATCTGTCCACATGCAAAATTTTAACTTGATTGGACACTGGGAAGTAGAAATAATATCGATAACAAGATTTGCACATAACAAACAGACAAACAAACAAACAAAAAGTGAAGTTAATATAGGCGTAGTAATTGTCTCGGAATATTATATAACTTTGTAATTATATTTTATACAAACAAGTTTATAAAATGCTATCATACGGACATTTGTTTCTGTTACTGTATGCGGCAACACCGTAATGCGCTAGAGCGTAGCGTGATATCGACAACTGGTCCCTTTTCCGTTCGCAATAAGAACGCATTTTTCATACTTTTCCAACCGCAGACGGGTTTCAGACGAACACATCTGATAAAAAACACAATAAGGAGAGTAATTAGCTAATAACACAAAAATGTGTATTTTGAACCAGTTTAACTTTATTTGCGATTATCTGCGTAACTAGAAACGGTCAGCTGGTCCCTTTTCACATCCACGCACACATATTATAAGAGTGCGCGGTACGTCCGCTAGATGGCGCTAATTCCGATACTGGTATGACTTATCACCAATTTCCTAAATATGAACAAACATCCATTACATATTATGTCGTTCGAAATGTACATAAATAATATTTTATGCCTTTTAAGTTTTGGTTTTTTAGTTAATTTACTAGTTAGGTATAGAAAGAAAATATTTGTTTGGCAGTTATTATAGTAGTCAATAAGTCTAGACCTAATTGTTGAAAATGTATGGAGATAGGATCGCTATAAAGAAAAAACACAGTTACTAATGTAATACATATATTCAATTATTGCTTTTTTGAGAATAATTATTGATATTGGTAAATTTACCGGTACAAATATAAATAATTACAAAAATTATTAATTTTAACAACAATAATGAATGTAATGAAAAATAAGTATGTAAATTCTTATCTGACTGGACACCTCCCACCTATGGAAGACTATTGTAACAGTAGCCTTTCCCTTGAGAAAAACGTTTAAACTTTTATATACTCTTTCCTAGGAGTTTTTAATAAATTACTTCAGTGGTTTCTGCTAGAACCCATTTAACTTAATCTTGTTATTTGTGCATTTTAGAAGAAACAGTAAAAAATATTCAAACATGTGGCACACAATTACAGTAGAGCGTCGATAATCCGAACGCCCAAAAAGAGATAATAATAAAATAAATCACTGAGTAACCGAGGGATTCCTGTTTACAGAAAAATATTGCGTTTATATCTATCTTGTATCCTATAGTCGTATTTTCTACTATTTAGATGTAAAATTTGATAATCCAAATAATTTGATAATCCGAATCACCTTCGGTCCCAATTAGTTCGGATTATCGACGCTCTACTGTATGTTTCGTCTTCTCCTCCACGCATTACTCGTTAGTAATCACTTTAACGGTGATATCTTCTGCGGCAAACTTTTTATTGGAGCGTAATATGTTTCCATTTAGTTCGGACAGGGACCGTTTCAAATTTTATTGATGAGGTTTGTAGGATTGAATTTTCTGAAAATAAAACAATGTTGTCATTGCTTCGTGAAATCTAACCTTGAAATAATTGAGGTTAAGAAAATAATTACTTACGGCAGGCTTGGACATATCAACGCAAGAGCCGAGATCAAGATTTAGAGACCAAAATGACTTCTGGGATGTCTTTTGCGTTTTTGTTGTAAATGTGGTAGAAATTACAAAACACTGAATTGCACTGAATGCAGGTGGAGCTATGTTCAATAGTCAACCTATTGAACGTAGTGTAATTGTCATAGTCGTTGTCAAGCATGAGAACGCACCACCCAATTTGCTATATTTAGAAAGTTCCAATGTTTGCTTCTTATTATTCCATATATTTAATATATTCGGGTGGCTTGAATGGGATCTGAAAAAATACAGGTCATCAGATAGGTATAGGTTATGATTTTAATATTTACTCACCTATGAAAATATTTGTCGTTTATCACATACATTATTTCTTGCATTTATATGTTACTTATCACAAAACGATTTTTCCATAACACAATAAACATAAAACAAGACAAAAATAGTAAATAGACCGAAAGAGCACATGAAGCTGAGCTTGCGGTTATTGACAGGTGCGGCGACGGACGAGAGGCGCTTGGCGCGCTTGCCACTCGAGATTAAACATTGAGAGACGCGTGGAATCCGATCCAGTACCACGACAGTTACATAACACTGGCGCATCACGTTGGTGGGCGTTCATGCATTTGTTTACATTGGCCAATGCACCATATCACTGCCACGTCACCATCACACTTCCGCCACACCAGCTATATGGGCGACCGCCCCTAAATAATCTGCAATGTGCTTATTGCTCTCTAGTCTAGATAACAGTCTACCTTTCCTATGACGCTTGAATGACGTCAGCGGGCAAACGTGTATGCAAGGGGGCAGCCCATCGGCCACAGCACATGGGCGCGCCGTGCATATGTTCAGGAGGGTATTATTATCACCCGTACAGTCAGTTTGAATGACTTTTTAGAAGAATATTGCGACATTACTTTATAAAAATTATAAATATTAATAAATTATAAATATTAATAAATCTGTTAAAGCAAATTATTAAAACAAATTATTAAGATACCAATTGTTTTTCTTTACTATCAGAAACTTCAAGTAATTTGACAGGCTCGCCAATAGAATTCTATTTGGACGGACACTCGTGGTCATAAGAACAAGTCCATGTATGTCGTAGGCAAATGGCTATTTTAGGCACAAGATTTTTGCCTAGGCAATAGCTATTTGCCTGGTCAAATAGATATGGAGTCTTCATTGATATTTTTATATAGACTATTCAGAATAAAACAGATTGATGAATACTCGGAACTAAAAGAAGTAAAAGCTGTGGTACCCCAGGGTACTGTCTTGGGACCAATTCTCTATCTACTACATACAAGTGACCTACCACTGCTGGAAAAGTAGTACCTAACAGTACCTAATAGTCGCCACTTTGTCAGATAATAAAATATATAACTGGACCAAAAACAATGGAATACGAATCTCAACGAACTGAAATCTGTCCACGTTAAAAAATTTAATTAAAAATTACAAACAAAAGAATCGAGGACATACCTCATGTCAAGATTAACGACGCCATAGTTCCATATGCGAAAACTGCACAGTGGTTGGGTATGACTCTGGATACAAAGCTAAGGTGGAAAGAACACGTTAAGAAGAGTAGAGCTTGATCTCAAATACAGAAAACTGGGTTCTGGGAAGAAACTCTCAGTTATCAGTACTGAACAAACTACAAGTTCACAAGCAAGTACTAAATCGATTTGGTTATACGGCATCCAGCTTTGGGGTTGCGCGAAAAAAAAAAAACAATATACATACAAGGAATCCAGACCTTCCAAACTAAAGTACTATGGAACATGGTTAACGCTTCTTGGTAGATATGGAACAGTAACCTGTACTGTGACCTTACCGTGTCCCACAAGCCATCCAAGAGATAAAAAGATTCGCCGGTAAGCATGATTCTCGCCTAAGCAGCTGGAGAACCAGAATCTACGGAGAAGACTAAAAAGAACTAGAACCTTCGAACTAGTGAATCAGTGAAATGTGTAAAAAGTAGAGCACAGTGGGTGAAGTGTTAGTGCTTCTTGTATAGGACAAAGTAAATATAGGACATCAGTGTATAGCCCATTACAGACAAGTTCCTAGTTTTAAAAATTCAGATTCAAATGTATGGTTAATCTTCTGGATTAGTTTCAATATGTTAACTATCATTTGCTTATTGAAAAAAAGATAATGAAAATAGAAACCTAGCTTTATGTGTAATGGAGAAAGCAAAATTTTCTGTTCATGGGTCCCCAAATATTTTTTCAATATGTTTTTTCCCCTGGTATAATATTTGTTCGCGGGAGCCAACTTACCGTTGTCTAGTGTTTAGCGCCTACTGTCCCACTCACACAGAAAGCATAGCATACTTTTTTAGCCTAATATCATACTTTTATAGCCTATGCTGTCCTAATATGATTGTCAATTTTAAGGTCGTCATATACGTACCATACGTGCTGGTGATCTACGTAATTTAATTTAATTAATATATTTCTAAATTCCCGTATGTTTCCTTCATGTGGATCGAATGTCGCGATCATGTGGCGGTCATATAATATTAAAAAAGTTACTTGTATTCGAGACCAAAACATGCGAGGTTTTTGCGATATCTTTTGCCGTAACTGTAGAAAATCTAGTAAACGTTACGTGATAGAAAGAAAAGAATGTCATTTTTGTATTCTACGCATAAAAATAAACAGAAAGAAAAATTTGAATCTTAAATGAAATCTCAAACTCTATGTATTTCTCGATATTATTAATAAATATTTGGAACGACAACTGGTGAACTGTTAATACCTTTACAACCAGGGTATCCATGTTTGGATATTTTTTCTGATGTCGGTATAGAAGAAGATGAAGAAGAATGTCTGGACAAAAATGTTTTATGTTTTTTTTACAAGAAGTTTAAAAAGTTTTTTTACCTTACACTACCACTTCGGTATAAAAAAAATAAATGCTTTGCTTTTTTACAAATTATAACAAAGTATAACACAGTACAAAGTTGTCGAAAAGTTTTTATATTCCGCTTTGATTAATAGTATAACCGCTATGGAAATTAATTTCCAGCCATTCTCTCAGGTTCTTCCAATGTTACCTCATCTACAAAACTAAAATAATTGATTTATTTTATTAACTCGATTGAAAACCAAATGCTATTTGCCTAACATCAGCAAATACATTTGCCTAAGAAAATTGCTTGAAAAATATCAATGAATACTCCTTATCTATTTGGCCAGGCAAATGGCTTTTGCGTAGGCAAACGACTTTTGCCAGAAATAATCATTTGCCTACGACTCAGCGACTCAGCTGTTGGTGTATCACCTGGTTTGTTGTAGTATAATATCGTAACGTTGTAAGTGTTACTGTTTTCTGTAATCCTTGTCCGCCGCTTGAGTAAGCGGAAAAAAAAAGATTGAATTATAGTGTATTTTTTTTGTGAATGTCCGGTCTCTAGTTATAACTATACAACATTCGTTTGACGGCAAAATATAAAGCGATTTAGTATATTTTTTATAACCTTTTTTGTCGTTCGTCATAGCGTCATACTTTCGACGTTTCGATTACAAAATTGCGGCTTTTCATAACATCTTACCCAGTCGGAATTCTCGGGTCCCAAATCATACATAACCAATCTCCAGAGGTTTGTTGAATTTGTCCAGTTACCCTTTGACCAGTTTTAGCCCACTTCCAAATATTATTCTTCCAATCATAAACACCTCCACTCCAAAGCGATTGGCGAATCTTCAGTTTGTTCGCGTGAGCCCTTAATCTCTTCTGTTGTCCCGGATTTTTAAAAATTGCCAATTGAGATTTCTTCTCTTCGCACTTGTAATATGCGTCTTGCCATGTTTCTGCATCTTCACTGAAGAAATAACACTTCTTTCTTACCAATTGGAAGTCCTTGGGACACAGTGATTTGTTGATTGTTGGTCCTGAAAAAATATGGTGGTGATTAGTGACGAACATCTAGAAAGGGTATGGCTTAGACGAGATGTGTTAAGCATATGTTCCCGACACTTCTCATCTACTCCAAAAAAAAATTGTTAAATTGTAAAGTCTAGACTATACGAGGTTTCACCTAATGGTTATGCTACATAATTACTTTCAGTTACTACGTAGTAACCGGGCTGAGTGTTCATAATTCCATTGGAGTTGGTCAAATTTTGAGTATTTTGAGGTTTATGATCTGCTGATGGATGCGTCTGGCAGATATAATAATTCTTTTGAAAGCAAGGTTCAGCGGTCCATCTGCAAATTAAAAATATATACCATATTATATAAATAAATATGCGGAGAAGTTTTTTTTTACTTATAGCCTAATCTTGGATCTGTCAGTAAGCAATCCCATTCCGAAAACGTTTGCAACTTCGAAGAGAATGAACGATACTTAATTGGTCTTCCAGTTAGCCGCCAATTCCATTGTTTTTTCTTCCAATTGTATTGGCCTCCTAACCATCTTGGAACTTGGGCTAATAAAATTAAGAAGTATAACATATTAATTGTATTATTTGCTAATTATATGCTATTTACTAAACTATGACATGCACAAATTTAAATAAATTTTAACCCGTAGATAGTTATTCTGCTATTTGGAAAACAATTTGATTTAGAGCCGTTAATGGCCATTAAATCAGCCGCCGAATTGTGACGATTTTAATAATTTGTTTATACAATTGTTTATAAACAGACCAAGTCAACTAACACATTAACTACGGTCATCCACTTAGGGCCGGCGTAAACTTTTGCGGGGCAGTATTCTTTGATTTGAAATGATAATAACATTTGTCTCCTAAATCAACTAAAAAAAAATGGTTTAGTAAAATATTTGAGCATGGTTCAGAGATAAAAGGTGTCGTTCGATCAAGTTATTATTTCACCGTTCTTATTGATGTTAATAACCACATACATTTTTTCATCATCGTGTGGGTGGTAAGGAATTGGGCATATTAATAAAGTAATGAAAAATTGCTATAATTTCTTTTAATGTTGTTTTTCTAACAATAATGTAAAGGAAAATAGTTTTGGTAATAACTGCTGGAAGTTTATAACTTCCATAACTTGCTATAGCAACGAAATTTATTTTTTGTATAGTAACAAGAAATTGTTTACGGTATTTTTATTATGAATACGAAGTGGGTAACATGAAAGTTTTTTCATTGATATATTTTTCTTTTAAATACATTATTCTTACAAATACATTTCTTTTTGACTAAATATATTAGATTTTATAATTTGAATGATTCATAACGCGAACGAATAAGAATGAAACTTATTTAAAGGTGGATTGAATATCTCTAACGGGTTGAAGCCAGCATTTTATTTCGGTGTAAACACGATTCACCTGTACCGTACGAATTTCACACAAACTTAGATTGAAAAGTCATGAGCCCTGTGTTTGGAGGCTCGTAACTGCAATGTCTGAACAAAAAAATTTAAATTAAGTGCGTTATACTCCTGAATCATTTCTACATAACCCGAGTAACTATCAAGTTTTTCTACCCATCGGTGTAGCCACGAGCAAGAGAAGTTACAAAGTTATCCGATTTTTGGGGTTTTAAAAGAATGGTCGACCCTCCGATTTTTTTTTCTCCTTACCAAAATTTTTGTTCATGTTACACTTAGAGTCTCTTCTATAGATTAAGCGAGATTAGTAAGCGAGCTTTTTATGGACACGGATATCTCAGAAACAAACGATAGTAGGACAAATCAGTTAGCACGTAAACAATCCTTATTTACTGTGATACTCATCCACTGATGTACACTAACATAAAAGCTAATTGGTAACTTTTAAGAGTGAAATGAATGTAATCGACCTGTGCGCAGGATGGTTCCCCTCGGGGAAAGGGGATTACGCGCGGGAACAAAAAGCCTCGCTTCGCGCGATGATTTCAAACGATAAACTTTCAGGACCGTATCCAATATTTTTGTTATTTTCTCGTTTGGTTTTACTTTTAAAATTAGGGATTTATTTGTGGGATTGTATACATATTCTGTTTTGTGATTTATTATTATTTCACAATATTATTTCTGCCATTATTTCTGCAACACAATTTTGCTTTCTTTGCAATTCTCTTTTGAAACAGTGCTTCATTGCATAAATTTAACATATCTTTAATTTTAAATGTATTGTAACTTTTTGCAACTTTATTTTCTTCGTATGCCCTGATTAATTGAATTGCATTAAACTCGCAATGGGCTACAGGTAACCACAATAACTTTACTTTATTGCTTCTATTTTTTTGCTATAAAATCTAATAAAGGTATCTTAGCTTGATGGTGATTTTTAATAGATACAACAGCTGTGCCTGAGTTAATTGAGAAAGAAATTTGTCTTAGATAAATAATTGTTTTACGTCCTTAGAACACTACTGCAACATTTTTGCTGAATATTTAAAACTTTATTCAAAGCATTGGTAATCATGCTTTGTTATGCATATATACTATTGTGGTCTGAGAATTGTTTTTGTTTTGTTATTGTAGGTATTTGCTTGCAGCTACCTAATAATATTTGATTGCTGCTGTTGATTCCAAATCTGTTAAAAACAAAAAAAGAACATGTTTATAGCTCTTCACCGTACACTTGCAACCTATTCTTTAATTAAACAACGAGTCCACCATTTCTAACCTGCAACTTCAAAGCTGCGTACATCAATAGATATGTACGATGTTTGTTATAATTTTAAGTACGGGCCTGTGGTACAGGCTGTAAGCTGACTTCGAATCCAAAGCCGGTGACGACATAACGTACTTGCGCGGTGTCCTAAAATTATATCGCATATTTATATCGCTTTATAAAATTAATGAACATCTGAAATGTGTTTCCATTTCAACATTAAACAAAATATGGCGATTGTTTTCGTTCCTATTGCGTTGTCGTGCTAATACTCGTTGCCGAAATATCTGCTTCCATGAAATCTCGTTTATAGCCTTTATTGCAAGGAAAATTTGGAAAATACAAAGTTCTTTGAGTTTAGGAGAAAAAAATGGAAAACGAGCGTTTATTAGAAACTGCTAAAATGTGGTACATTTTTACACTTCTCTCGCGCTACTGTCCAAGCCTAGGGGCAAAAAAATTGGATAGTCACGCATGTTATGTAGAAATAATTCAGGAGAAATAATTCACACTTTATTTCAATTTTTGCTGTTCAGTCGTGGCAGAGTTAGGAGCCTCCAAACACAGGGCTGAATACTTTTGCAACCGACAGTAGGCGAACGGATACGCCGCATCACAGCGCCCGCCGTACGTATAATAAATCTATAGCCGATGCCCAAACAACATTGTGATTGTGCAACATGGAGCCAAAGGAAAGATTTTCTTTACTTAATTGCTGCTCTATTCCATTTAATTAATTTGTACAAACATTAGTAGATGTCCGTTGTACCGACATACGGGTGTAATACGCAGAACTTGTAGTGTTAATTTTTAATGTGTTATTTAATAGTTTGGCATACTTTTAGCAATGAGTAAGGTTTGAACAATAAACCTAAACGCCAGGATAAAAAGCAAAAAGTCGTATTTACGCAGCTCCCGATAACCACAAGAAGAGGTCAAAATATGAACGTGGTTTCTCCACAGATACGTTATTCGATTTCTCGTTATTCAATCCGTTATCTGTCGTTTGTCTTAAACGACTAGCCCATTGTATGCTGCCTGGATTTTTAGTAACAAATTAAATTTCAAACTAAAATGGTTAGGTTATATTTTTTTTCATTATATTCAATAGCATAGGAATCCGCTTCGTCATAATTAAACATTCACTATCTCTCCACTAATCAGCGTTATTTTGCAACGCCAGGGTGGGGATTACAATAATCTTCATAATAAACTTTTTCTGACTCTCTAGGCGGAAGTCAAATTCAGTCTACTGTACTGGGTTAATAGTTTTGGGAACAAAAGATTGTGTGAAAATTTTGATAGATGGCAACTTTTATTGACGGAAATTTCGATTTCACATAATGTTTTTGTTTCTGCACCGTACTCACTACGCTGATTATTTTTTGGTAGATTTCATACTTATACTGTAAATATATTTGTTTCGCATTTGTGTTAGTTTAGAGCTTGCTCACCAAGAAAATATTTTGTGTTAAAGACGAGTCTGGTTTCTATATTCTATATTGCAATATACGGCAATTTTTTAGAGTGGATTTTCGCCTCTGTATGGTGTTAATATAGAGGGAACGTTGAAAAGGCTACTCAAATTAATAGAAAAACAAAAGATTTAAACCATATGAAACCTCCAGGGCGTAACTTCATTAAAATAGAGTTTAACAGTGAATGTGTACATTACTGCTGTAAAAAATATTTATCGGCCGTAGTTGATTGCTTGGTTGTAGCAGATATTCGATGCGAACGAATTGGGAAATAGGTCAGTGGCGTGCATATCCTGTAAATAGTTTACGAGGCCATCTGCGTTTCGCTAACCGCTCGAACTCTTCCATTCACTGACTGACGGTAACAGAGAAAAATAGGTCTAAGGTTTCGTAGATACTTGTAATAATGTGATAGTATTCATTATGGCGTTGCCAAAAACAAGTTCTTAATGAGCTGAATGAGGACAAGACCTAATGCTAGATTTTTTAACTAGCAACCGGATTTTTCTTTTGTTTTATTTTTCACAATAATTAATGATTTCGCAAAGAAATGCGAAATCTTCGTAGTAGCCGAAGTGTGGTGTACACCAGGCATTATTCTAACGTGCAGCTGGACACAAAACGTGTTCACATTTGAACAATGATAAGAAAAATTATCACTTCAGAAAAACCTACCAACTTTGATCATGATAAGTGGCTGATCCGGGCGTTTGGTTTGTTATTTGCACCACAAGTTTTTGAACAAAACTAAAAAGTGAGATGTTATCATGTATGAACTGGAATTTCTAGAACCTTTCAAAAAATCTCGCAAAATAGCCCATATTGTTTGACACATGTGTGCGCGGTTGCAGAAACGAAATGAAACAAAAGTATGATCATTTTTGAGACCATATTGGTACTCATTAATTTTTTCGGTTTTGTTGTATAGAAGTGCGCTGAAGAAATATCGAAAAAAGTTTATTTTCTGATGTTCTTTAAGTTTCAACCAAAATGAGTTACTACGCTATAAATTACTACTAATTACCGTTTTTGTAACTTTCAATTTAAAGTTTCCATTCCCGAAATTCATATTCCTCGAAACATAATTCGTTTCCACTTTCAGCTGACTTTCACTCAATGCATCACAAGAACAACCGCGATGCGGAGGCATATTTATAGAGCAGAAACGGATAATGTTTAACTTCGTCATCCCTTTCTGCTTATGAAATCCTCTTGGGGTAATTTGAGAGAAAACTACGTTCAATTAGTTTTTGACGAAACAGAAAAGAACATTGCCGAAAGCATTTTATGTTCCATGTTCATTGTTTACGTTCAAAAATAAACTATCTACCTCAGCTACCTCATCTTTAAGTAGACGATAAAAAATGATCCTAAGAAATTAGTGTTGTCGCATTCTGGCTGGGAAAATTGGTATTATTATTTTTATATTATTGTTTATTATATCAGCGAGAGATGGTCCCTATCATGGTACCCGCACTGCGGTCATTAGACCTTTTATACCCTCAAGGATTTTAGCTCAGAAGTTCTGTCCTCTTGATCAGGTCCAGATTTTGTCTGGGGTCAGTTCCTCGTATCTGAACTGGGTTCACGTTCTATTCCCCCAGATATGTACGTCTGTGATTAACGAAAGCCTCGCAATGGCATAGAAAGTGTATTGGAGTTTCTTCCTCCTCAGTTAGTTCCGTCCTGTGGAGGTGTCGATTTAACTGGGCAATACTCTGTTACCACTCCCGTCCACAGTCTGATGTCGGTTTTGTTCATCTTGAGTGTTTTCTCTGCCAGTTGGGCTGAAGGTCTTCCCAGAAAGAACGTTGAGTGGGTCTGTCCTGGATGTCGGTTTTGTTCATCTTGAGTATTTTCTCTGCCAGTTGGGCTGAAGGTCTTCACAGAAAGAACGTTGAGTGGGTCTGTCCTGGATGTCGGTTTTGTTCATCTTGAGTATTTTCTCTGCCAGTTGGGCTGAAGATCTTCCCAGAAAGAACGTTGAGTGGGTCTGTCCTGGATGATCCGTTCAGTAATCTTCATGTCACTGACGTAGCAGGCGTTTTATTCCTGTTTTGTCTGTGCCTATTGATAGGCCGACCAGTGGTTCGGGTCCAGTAAGAGGTATCAAGGTCCCTACTTTTGTGAGTTTGTCGGCCCTCTCATAACTTGGTATACCGGAGTGAGCCGGAGCGGGAAAATTGGTAATGTTTAAAAAAAAATTGAAAATGCTCTACGTAAATTTACTCTGTACCAGTGAAAATAAGATATATTATTGATTAGTATATTTATTGCTTCTAAATAGCTTATATAAATTCTATATTTGTGCAGTGGAGAATAACCTTAGGATAATGGCTGGTGTACAGTGTGTACACAGACGATGACCAAGCTGACTACTCTTCAAGAATACCCGTCCACTTCTAAGCTCTCATATAAGTAGGTATGGGTAATGTCATATATTCTGTTAAATAACGTTGACCTATTCACCAATTCTAACCTGCGTAATCGCCATCAACTGCGAATTAGGGTTTTATCCGGAAATCACGTGCAATCACAATGTTTCTGCATACGCATCAAATTACGTGATTAGGAACAATTACTAAAATTACCTACAACTTACAATTACTGAAAAATGTTCGCGCCTGTTTATCAGCAACGGATCGCGGAATTATACACGGCATACACCACGGTCGTCCTGAAAATACTTTTAATAGAAATTTCTAGTACCTACATTTGAAATAGTTTACACATTATTTGACCAAAATGCTTTTTGGTCCTGGCGGTTATGCTCCTTCAAGGTTAGTTATTTCAGAGACTTCATGTATATGGTGTTGTTAAGAAAAGTAAAAGCGCAAGAACAATGAAATTAAACCCATAAAGAGCGGATCGGAAATTCGAATCTAAATCCTGACTATTTGGAACTGTTTTAAAAAAAAAATCTTAGCCGCATATACAGGTGGCCCACGCCTGAGGCAATAATAATTCCATAATAGGAAAGTTGCAGATAATTTGCTCTACTGACACAGTCAGAAAATATTGTCTTACAAACAAGATGTTCCACAACGACGTACAGTCGAAGAAAATAAGATCTTTACATGACCGCAGCTAGCCTACACCAAACGTAGGTCGGAGATTGTCGGTCGTCGGTCGTCGGATACCTACCTGCTAAAGTCATAAAGCCAAATGGTCACTTTTGTTTCGTTGCGTTTTATTTTTCTGCATGTATGGAATGAAATCGAATTTCGTCTATTTATATGTGTTTCCGATATCCGAAACCGACAATAGTGCATTGTAATATTTAATGTATTTTAAAATACACAGTAAATTAATTCTTATTGTAAGTAGGTATACCGACAGCGTCAGTCGGTATACTGCTGTTATAGTTCTAAAGGTCGTATCTGCAAATTTGTTAAATATTGTGTTAAGCACATTTTTAAGTCCTTCATCATCAGGGCGCCGGAGGCCGGCGTATGTCTGAAACACAAAACCGATCATTATATTCGGCGTAAATAATTTTTAAAAGATATATACAATTTTGCATGTAACTGAAAATCTTGTTTGTCCCGGTTTCTACTTGCAGATATGCCCTTTAGAACTGTTGTTCAGCATTTTTGTTTAATTATAAAAATGTTATTTTTTGTTTAT
This sequence comes from Aphodius sticticus, assembly GCA_963966075.1. Taxonomy (NCBI): domain Eukaryota; kingdom Metazoa; phylum Arthropoda; class Insecta; order Coleoptera; family Scarabaeidae; genus Aphodius; species Aphodius sticticus. The sequence continues at coordinate 39,665,761 of OZ014508.1, read as the reverse complement.
TAAAATTATATTTTGACGTTCTATAATAGCATCCATACGCATTTTCTTATGTGTGATATGTAAGGGGAGGATTTACAATCCAATATGAATGATATCACATCAGAATAATCTATCGATAACTTTCAAAAAATTGTAAAATTAAAATTTATTTAAACTTCAATCTATTATGTTACTCAATTTATTATCATTAAATTGTAATTTACCTTAATATTAATTAATTAACTGAATTTTATTATTTATTATGTAAGGTATGGAAACGACAAAATCTCTGGAACGGATTGCTATTTTAAAAATCCTCCAACTTGTCAATTTGTAATTATCAAAATATACATAAATATACATAGCTATATTAAATTCACGTTATCGATAGTTTTTTAATGGCCATTCCCTTTTTTCTTACTGATTTTGATATATGTATCGCTTAAATGTCTCGATATAATACATTTATAATCTTGTGTAATAAAATTTACTCAAAATTATAAGAAATTGATAACATATTTTGTGAGTTGCCTGTGAATATGGTAAGGATTAGTTGTATGTTTTAAATTTGGTTTTCCAAGTTATCAATTTTAATTTTTGTGGAAAAGACGAGCAATCAATTCATCATCGCTAATTTGATTTTTGTAATGATAAAAAAATTTATACTGGCTGACTCCAATATTCTAGACACCTCAAAAGAGTCCCTTAGAAACCTTGAAACATTGAACCTTTTATCTGAACATCAGAAAATTGACATAAAAAAGCATAAAATGGTTGTATTCAAAGTTATCTGTTGCTGCATAACAATTGGTAATACAAACTCGGTTAAATTACAAAATTAAAGGCCCGGAATTATATTTTATATAAAAATTTATTTTGCTAATATTTCAAGTTTGCTGTAACTTTTTAAGGATTTGGAAAAACAAATAGGTCCATATGAAAAGTTTTACTCTGAAACATTTAGTTTCTAAAAATAATTTATGCGGGCAAAGATGTGGGACATATAATAAATGTGAATGTTCCTTTTATAATATATTTTAAACACTTAAGTAAATAAATGTGCAATACAGTCAAAACCTCTATAAATTATAATGAGCAGCTAAAAGGTCGTTAAAAAATGTCCATTAGTGTAATTAAAACACCAAGGAAACAAACAAAAAGCACTTCAATTATTAATCTAGGCAGCTATTTGATTAAAAATCAGAAATTTGGTGGACAACCACAATTAAATCAAAGTTGGCTGATACAACAACAAAGGATTTTGGTTGTTTTCTTAGTGCAACAAATTGACGATACATATGTTCTGTGTTTAGATTGTCATAAATGTATCATTTCTTAAAACAGCATGTCATACCAACCTCAACAAATATGAAATAAAGGCACTCCAAATTTATATCACCTCCAACCTAACAGAACACTTTTCTTATTTAATACATGCTTGTTGTATTAAATTGTATTACTATATTATTAAATGTTTGTTTTTATGTTATTACATATATTTATTTTAAGTTATTAGATATATTATATTTTACTGTTATATATCTACCTATTATTTATTATCTCGGCCTGTGACGAAGTAGAAATCGAGTTCGATTTTTTTCACTTACATGAAAATCCTATCTGGGATTACCTTCCTTTAAAAATTATTGACAGCGGATATCCGATGTAGTAATCGGTTTGCCTTTAGGCGACGTAGCCATGATGATAAAGTATTTTAGTATGTGCCTAATTCAAATTTTTATAACTATAACTAACGTTACTATGTATTTGACCATAAATGAAATAATATTGCAATTGCAAATCGAAACAAAAATATTAACGAATAGCTCGTTCGAAATATCGAAAATATATTATATTAATACGAAACTCAATTTCATGCCATCTACATATATACAGAAAACTTAAAATGAAATTAAACAGAAGTGACCCTTCGGTTTTATGGCTTTAGCAGGTATATACGACGACCGACAATCTCCGACCTACGCTTGGTGTAGACTTGCCGCGCTCATGTAAAGATCTTTTTTTCTTCGGCTGTACAAACACAAACTTGTTTTTTTTATGAAACACTGGTAAGTTATTTTGGACAGCTACAATATCACACTTTCAGATAGTTATTACTCATTTACGATTCTAATATGATTTACCCAGGATAAATGGAGGTTTGCGAAATGTCAGATAACTTTGTATTTTAAACGAAACACTCTATATCTTAACACTCCTGTACCCGGGGGAAGTTAGCAATAAAAGTTGGCAATAAGTTTGTTTTTGAACCGATTTTAATAAATGATCATTTTAAAGCTGATAACGCCCTGATACCCCATGAGTTTTGCCCTGTCGGTCAAATAATAATTAGTGTCCAAGAAATAAGAATGCAAGTTGACTTTTTCGACAATTTGGTAAAGATTTTCGGCATCATATCTCGGCTATGACTAACCGATCATAATGAGCAATACATTAATCGAAAGCACAAATCTTCATGTACTCCCTATAATTATGCCCGATCGAAATTATAACAATTACCGCCTGAAAAAAAAAGTACTAGTACTAGCGTCGTGGGAATTTGGACAACACAGTGCAACCGCATGCCTTGCACACCGATCAACAAAAGCGTAAAGAATAACCACTTCCGATTTACATCCGATTTTAATAAATTATGCACCAATCGATAGCTTAGGATAGCAACCGCTCATGCTAGTTTTTCCCGGTCGAGATTCAAACAATTAGCGGGCAAGAATAATTAACAAAATTTGTGATCCGTGGACATCGAGAAAGGACCGTGTCGGGTACAACGGTGAACAAAAGCTTGTTTTTTAAGGACTTCCTGTCATCTGATTTTCACAAGTTATGCACTAATCGATAGCTTAGGGTGGCGACCACTTATGCTAGTTTTGCTCGGTCGAGATTCAAACAATTAGCGGGCAAGAATAATTAACAAAGTTTGTGCTCCGGAGACATCGAGAAAGGACCGTGTCGGGTACAATGGTGAACAAAAGCATGTTTTTTAAGCTACTTCTTGTCATAAAAAACAAAAGCTTTATGATTCCAGCTTGCAAACTTTACCTGAGCGCCAAAACGTAGTGGATATGTATGTCGACAACTTTGTAATTGATCAGTACCTTTCTGTTCTCTGTTCAATTTGTGAGCAGGTTGATATGTATATATTACCCTGCCAAACGGCAGAAAATCATTGGTGACAAATATAATAATATCATTGGTTAATATGACGAGCCCTCGACTAATTAATAAATCATCTATTTTGATGCCGCTTTATCATGACGCTAGGCGACATTGGACGCTCACACTTGCAAATATTTACACCCATACATTCATTTATTTAGATCCCATGATCAACGACTCTGCAGATTTGTATTTAAAAAAATATGAACCATACTTGAAGACGCTTTCTAAACCTCATCCATTTGCAAATTATACATTGAAAAATTTACATTTACAAAGTTACAGTTACAAATGGACGGCTTCAACTGCGGAGTTTTCATTTATTATTATGCACAGAGCTTGATGAATAATTTTAATATGGAAGAACTAAACCCAATGATATTTAGAAAAACAATAGCTGATATACTGCTAACAAACTCCGACAACTTAGACGACAAATGCTTATACTGTGCGGAATCTCTCGGTGTTGATCTGAGCTGTACCGACTGTAATAAAGTAAGCCATTCCACGTGTGCACAGGTGTCTGATAATAAACCATACATGTTTAATTACATTAAACAATTTTTTTCTTTTTTATCCGGTGCTAACAAAAATATCTTCCCAAATTCCTAAATAAAATACAAATGTTGGTAACTTTCCATTACAATTGTGAAGTCGCTTATGTATGTAATATTTCGCCACTTCCAATTCATCAAAACAAAACGTAGCAAAATTCGTAATTGCATTGCCAATAATCCAGGTAGCACCTAGTATCGATTGAAGAATTGCAACTCTGCAGAACCAGCGTTCAATGTGCAATTTGAAACCAGTGCCGCCCAACATAATTCGTTGTGTTTATTTCAGTCTTACATCAATAAAATTCATTAATGTTTAGCACCGCTGTAATAGTTTTTAGGACACTTTTTGTATATAAACCCAAATAATTTCTTAATAAAATCAGTATTAAACCTGTGTTTGTACTCATTCCTTAAAACAAACCATCTGGCCTGCCCGGAGTTTGTTCATGGTCCGTCGAGCCCCCTTACCCACACTACGCCAGTAAGACACCTTAGGCATTTGGAGATTGAGTCTGGTCTCCAGTAGTGTTCCTATTCCATCATACCTACATTTACCTGCACTACGCCAGTAAGACACCTTAGGCATTTGGAGATTGAGTCTGGTCTCCAGTAGTGTTCCTATTCCATCATACCTACATTTACCTGCACTACGCCAGTAAGACACCTTAGGCGTTGGGGAGATTGAGTCTGGTCTCTCAGTAGTGCTCCTTTTTTATGCTATGGTCCAAGGCTACGAAATTTACCCAATTTAACCTAGCTTACTAAACCATACCTAACAAACACAGTTTAGAAAACGCGCGCGGAAAGTCCCTACGCACAGTCGGCAGGACACAAATCAACGGCGTGAGTGCGCATCAGTCGTAATTACGTAATTCGGATCGCGTCGGCAACAGTTCGTTCGCGTCCAAAAAGCAGTTCAAGAAAAGGAGATCAACATGTCCGAAGAACTAGATCAATACGCCCGCATGCAGGATGAACTGGGACAAGAAATTAAAAAATTATCAAGAAACATGGCGAAGGATTCTCAGTCAAGGAAGACAAAGCAGTACATCCAAAGCCACCAGAAGAAACTGGACGAATATTGGGAGAAAGTGAAAGCCAATCATGAGAAGCTCATGGAAATTAAAGATGCAACACACCCATACTTCGTCCAAAACTACTTTGAACAGCTTAAAAGGCAAGTTCAAGAAACGCAAAAATATTTGAACGAATGCCCTAAGCAAGAAACGCCGACAGAAGAAGAGAAGTCGAACCAACAAGACAGCCAACAGGCGTACCGAATGAAGAAGCAAGATATAAAAATCAAACAAATAAAGGAAGTAATCGGTCAAACGAAGGCTGAATTACTACAAAATAAAAGCAAATCAAGATATGAAAACCTCAAACAACGGTTATATAAGCAATTCGATGCAATAGGCGAATTGAACGAAGAGATTCTAATACATGAAGATCAACACGACGACGAATACTTTTCAGACGAGGTGTACAAGAAATGTGTCGACCTGTACGATGAGGTCATGGAAAAATTGGACGAAGCAATCCACAAGGACGTACCTAACAACCCCACACCGAGCAACACCATTAGGCTACCACAAATTAAAATTCCAAGTTTTAATGGATCCTACGACAACTGGCCCACCTTCCATGATCTATTCAACGAAATCGTTCATCTTAACACGTCATTGACAAATGCAGAGAAAATGCAGTACCTAAAAACCAACCTGGAGGGAGAAGCAAGTCGCATCATACAGCATCTGGCGATATCAGATGCCAACTACTTGACGGCATGGGACATCTTACAAAATCGGTACCAAAACAACCGACTAATCCTGTCAAAACTCCTGGACAGGATTCTGGACATCCCACCCTTCCAAGATGAATCGTTGGAAAAAATTAAACAATTGCACGACACAACGTGTGAATGCCTACAAGCTATCAATAACTTGAAGGTACCGACCAACACCTGGGGTCCACTAATCATCCGCATTCTGGTGAGAAAATGGGATCCAGAGACAAATAAATTATACGAGCAATCTCTCGAGAACCCAAATGATATCCAGGAATACGCGGATCTAGTTCGATTCTTGAAGAAACGGTTCCAATCACTTGAAGCAATGGGGGAGTCTAAGAAGAAGGTGACGCCGTACCAAAATAAAAAATATCAAGACTGAATAATCTGCAAATATTGCCAAGAAGACCACTTCATTCACAGTTGCCCGAAGTTCAAAACGCTATCAGTGGATCAGAGAATGGATTTCGTAAAAAGCAGCAATCTATGCCAAACTTGCATGAATCACGATAATACCAGGAAATGCTGGAGTACCATCAAATGTGCCATCTGCAACAACCCACACCATAGCCTACTGCACTATCGTGACGTCCAGAATGAATTTACACCTTTAAAGTCTGGACAACACATCCCAATAAAGAAAACATGGTCGCCAACAGCAAAACTATCCACTCACGTTGGTACCCAGGAAGGAACAGTACTACTAGCAACAGCACTAGTTAAAACCAAGAAGGTATCTGGTGAAGGAGAATATCTTCGTGTGCTGATCGATCCAGGATCCCAAGCCTGTTTCATAACAGAACATGCAGCTCAAATGCTAGGACTCCCAAAACAACGTATACATGCAGAGGTATCCGGACTAGGTGGCGATGACCCAAAAATATCAAAATCAAAAATTGATGTGCAAGTACAACCTCGCTTTCCAAGCAAATTCTCCCTGACAAGTACGTTTCTCATCCTCTCAAAAGTTACTCAACCCCTTCCTAACAACGACCTTCACATCAGCGTGTCAAAATCCTTTGAAAACAAGCTCCTTGCTGATCCTACCTTTGATATTCCTGGACCAATTGACGCAATCATCGGTGCCGAGGAGTACGGGAAGATCATACTGGACGGTCTAGAAAAGTCAGAAGACGGTATTCTTGGACAGAAGACCGAGCTGGGCTGGATTTTGTCAGGCAGCGTGAAGCAACCATCTCAAGCCGACATTCAAGTGACAAGTCTGGTCAGCAGAGTAGATGAAGATAAACAATTAACTAAGTTCTGGGAAATGGAAGAAGTTACGGCAAATAAACCATTAAGTCAAGAAGACATCGGATGTGAAGAAGAATACGAACGCACGGTAAAACGAGACAGGGACGGCAGATACATAGTAAACATTCCGTTCAAAGCTGATACTGACCTAGGCAACTCAAAAAATCGGGCCGCCGCAAGATTACTACAATTAGAGAAGCGTCTCTCCAAAGATGGCGAACTTGCACAACAGTACAGCAACTTTATCGTTTACACGTATAACTAAAATATTAAAAAATAATTAAAAAAATAACAAAAAAAAAAAAGAATAAAAAAAGCAAACAAAATAAACTGTAAAGCGCGCTTACACAAAACTTCCCAGATAGTAACTTGGATAACTGTTCTTAACATCCTGTATACAAACGTTTTTGTTACGTTTTCGTCCTAGTGTCAACCCAAAATACAATTTGATTGACGTTGAGTAAATAGGTATCTTGTATGATAAACAAAATACATGGTCTATTTTTTTTGAGACACCTTAAATACAAATCTACTTTTTTTACTACGTTCTCGTCCTTTGGCCAACCTCGTGTGTATGCTAAATATCATGGAGTTCTATCCAGTAGTTTCTACAATATAGGGGCGGTGGGCAACTGATTTGAATCGATCAAGTTAACTGTAGGAGACTACTTACTCGCCCAAGTATAAAGCCTTGTATACACTGCAGCTGTAACGCGTAATGTAACATGTAATGTAACGTGAATGCTCGTTGACGGGGTTAAAACGACCGCGCAATGCATTGGCGCGCTAGTCCCGCTCGTAGGTGATCCACAGTTGTTCGACGAGCGTTGAGAAGCATGGAATCGCCATTTCAAGTAGCCGTTGCTTGCGGTGCATTTATGTTGATGCATGAATCTACATTTTTGCAGATATTGTCCTAAAAATTTTGTCACATAATAACTAAACCCATAGTTAGATGCTGGTGTAATGAAAAATTTGAAGCGCTATACAGGCTGATCGTAGCATACACTAGTTGTTAAACATTTTTAAATCACTTTTTCTAGAGATTTTTAAATGGAATACCCTGTATATTATTTGCGAATTGTAATGTCCCTTAAGTTCTTTGTAATTTATATTCACTATATCGTATATCAATTTTTAATAGTTTTTGTGATATTTGGAATTTAAAGAGTAGTATCCTATTTAGTATCTTAATATTGCTTTGTATACAGTGTGCTGGGTAGCACGATGTAAAATATTTAAAGCGTTATAGAAAAAGCTATTTAGAACCTAGTTAACTAATTTTATTCATAGAAAGCATATTACGGTTATCAAGCTATTATATAATTTTATAAGTATGTTTTACAATTTTTACAAACGTACAGCGAGCGAACCTGAAGACCTAGTAACTTCAGTTGGGCTCCGAACTAAACCAAAATCAGTGTAGTTTTAGGGGGACTGTCGTGAAAAATTGTTCACCTTTGTGAAAATTGTGCCGATACGTTTCATTATAATAGTATGTGCGCTCATACACAAAAGCAAACAGAAATGCTAAAACCTGTCTTGATGAGCTACGTTTGAGAACGGATTTGTATTCAGTACAAAAAAGCCAACAATATCTACTTACTATTGTTAATTGTTTTAAATAGGTTATTTTTCTGGAGAGACAGTTCAAACTTAAGATAATATGAATTATAGTATGAGTAATATTGATAATGTGAATGGAAAGTGGGTTATTTGGAAGTGTTTTAATAGATTTTTTGCTATGAATGAAAATCTGAATCTAAAGATGCCTATCAGCAGTTTGTTTTTGTTGCATATTTGGTCTTTGAGTGTGAGCACAAATCACATCAAAGAAAATCTGATTTTCAACACTCAGAAGTCAACAAATTTTTACGATAGATAACCTAAAAGTACAGGGTTTACGGTTTACTTTAGCAGTAATTAGAAATTTTTAAATCACGTGTTCATTTGCCTTACTCTAGACGGAAAAATATACTTACAAAATTTCATATACAATAGGGTATTTGACTATTTTTGGAAAACCATCTTAATGTGTTTATTCCTTCACTCTACATTGTAAATGCATTATTTTTTGTAATTATTTCCTCAATATTTCATAAAAATCAGCGTTAAAAATTGAATCACAAAGAGTCCCGCCAAAACGATACTTTCTGTTGTGTGACGTCACCGGTTAGTGATGTCAAGATGTCAAGATGATGTGATGTCAAGATGTCAAATCGGCCCATATGGTCTGTCAGCATCGTCGCCGTTTGGTAATTGTGTTGTATGATGTGTTGTTTTCACAATTTCAACATAAAAATGGGTTATAAATGGTGTATAAATCCACAATGCAGAGATACGTCAAGAAACACTCCGGATAAACTATTTGTAGCTGTTCCGCAAGATTTGAAACTGCGAAGAAAGTGGTTGGCTCATAGAAATCCAAATGAAATAAATAGCCGCCAATACAAGTGTTTTCTGTTGTGAAGATTACTTCGACATAAGTAAAACTGACTAGAATAAGTTATCTATCGTATTTTCGAAAGGTATTATCTGATCTGACAGCTGATGTTAGGGCTATCCTAACCTACAAAGTTATGCTTACATGACGCTTTCGTGCTATTAAATTCAAACGAGAGAAGCATAAAAGCGCGTTCGGATAACCCGGTATTTTACGGTGAGAGTGACGCGCTGCATAATAGGCGGACTAACGTCATACGGCGTTTATCTGCATATAAGAGAGAGACAACCGACCCAAGTTATCTGAGCATTGCTCTCCCCATACCATACCCTAACAAACCGAACGCGCTCTAAGGCGGACTAACGAATGACATCACTGGAGACTGACCCAATTACAGAGCGTTTTCAATCACGTGATAGGACGTGAATAAAATTCAATTTTAATTTTGGTTTTTCATAGAAATAAAGCATTTTTTTTTGAAAAGTAATAACAAATAGTTTTCTTAAACTGTAATCTATTAGGATGACTATAATACATGCCATATTTTTAATACAGTCAAATACCCTATTATTAATATGTTGATAACGGTAATACTTTGTAGTATCAAGCTGGTTAAATCGTTTCTAAATTACCTCTTCTATCGCCACTTGAAGACTTTACATCAAACTACCAAATACCTCAGAGCAATATTAAAATTTACAATTGCATTACATTTCCGTTAAATGGCAAATATCACAAAAAATAGTAACATTTGGTGTATGGCATACTAGATGTAAACTGGAGCGAAATAAAGGGTTATTACAGCCAACACATATTATACAGGGTGTTCCATTTAAAAACTCGAGAAGAAGCTATTTGAAAAACATCAAATAGCAACCAATAACGTTTGTTCTTCGGCCCAGCTATCCATTTTAATAAAAATCCCCGTTTATCTTGACGTTGTTCGCACTGCTTGTTCGCTGCACAGTACACACTGGCCGATGCGCCACCAAACACGTCCGCGCTGCAACTGCTCCGTCCCTTTGTGTTCGCGACAAAAACCTACAGCCGACGGAGCACGGCGAGCACACAGTGTAACGCTCGCTGTAACATGGAATGCGCGCTTGTACCCCGTCCACACAGGTTACATTACACGTTACATTATATGTTACATTACGCGTTACAGCTGCAGTGTATACAAGGCTTTATACAGGCCAATTCTGTAACGCAGTTGTTACGTAGCAAGTTGCTACGTAGCAACTACGTTAGCAACTTTCGTGAAATACCTTGTTAACGACTTTAGTAAAATTTCGCATTCTATATTGGAAAAATTAACCACTTGTTAAGAATCATGAGGTTAACAACAGTGGTTAACTGTTGATGGTCATGCGCATTCAGTACAAAACATTCAGTCAGCTGATCAGTACCCTTCGATGTGCGGTGTACACAGAAGTTACAAATATGCAAATTAATAATGAATAGGAGTATCTGCGAGAGTAGAACTACACAAAATCCATATTTATACCGTCATGGTTAATTTTATTCACAAAAATAAACTTCTTTTGCGACGCACTCAACTCCGTTTACGGAAGTCCGTAACGTCAAAGAATTGTGGAAACAATTTACGCAAAAAATAAATTTGTGCAAAGGTCGACGGAAGATAGCTGCTCAGTAAAATCGCGTAAAATGAATTATTCTTGTTGTTATTCTTAGTCTTCTGAGTTTTCGTGTCTCAGTGCATATCTGAATTGTGAGGTTAGGTTATTCGGATATGTATAACCACAAGTTTCAATTGAAGGGGGTTCATTAATACGACAACTGGTTAAATTCTAGTAGTTCCGGTTAAAAGTTTGAAAGGTTTTCTCGTTTATTGGGTACTAATTTAATTCTGTAATAATAATCATTTAATTTAACTATGTGGTAATCTTTCCACTGTACATTTAATAAGTTTTCTTAGTTGTATAGATATACATCCCAGGTAAAAGCCAAAGGAAGTATCCTCTAAGATCCTTCTGGCAATTGTTAGGTAACCTATAAAATAAAAATATAAATTAAATCAAAATACCTATCATACTTATTTAATAGTAAAAGCAAAATCAATCACCTTTCATGTAAATCCTCTATTTCATTTACCACTTGTTTATTTACGATACATATACCATAAACGAAACATTTCGTTTTTATTTTAACGTTAAAGACTTGAACACTGTTAGCAGCACGTCCCTCTCCCAATCGGTTGCTACGTAGTTCGTAATCACTCAGTTCGCCGCTCAACTGGTGGCAAACCATTTAACCACTGGATCTATTACAGAATACCATTTTATGTTTTAACAACGTTGCTAAGAAATTTAACCACTTGCTACGTAACAACTGCTTTACAGAATTGGTCTGATTATCTCTTTCTCGGAAATTATTCTCGGCGTTTTGATGAGATTTATACCTTGATAGATAATTATTTAGTTTTTACGACCAAGTGACACAGAAAAACAACGAAAATATTAATTATTATTGCTGTGCCCGGCTGTATAACCCCATAGGTAGCGTTTTCTTAAAAAATCGTGAAAATTCAAATATGTTGACAACTGTTAACATTTAGATCATGCATTTGGGGTGAAATAACTTGCAAATGAGGTCTACTATAACGTGTTTAAAGGAATACGTTTACTCACCAATAACGCTGTATAGTTAATAAAACTTTGATTCAACGGAAAGTTATTTTTTTGGGCGAGATTTATTATTTTGGTTAACTTTTGAATTTGTTCAGCACTGTGGCAGTCATAAGAATAAAGAATTAAATAAACGGATAATTATAAACTGAAAAGTAATAAACTGAATAATTATTTATCTACGAATTTACCGTTTGGTATACATTTAACTCCATATCGGATAATCTTAACACCCGCGCAGTAAAAAAAATTCTAACTCCCAAAAAATATATTTTCTACTCCCTGCCAAATAATAATAACTACCAAAGGAGTATAGTAGTCCGTAGAAATTCTCCGTCTGATTTAACTACATGTCGCGAGGGAAATACATAGTGGAGTTGAATCGGTGTTAAATGCATCTCAGTATAAAATACTGAGTTACAATTATCCTCCTCCCCCAAGTATGTTATCTTCGAAAGTGTGTAGTATTTCTATCTCTTAACGTGAGATCTACATAATCATTAAAGAATAAAATTTGTATAATTTTGAAATTACACTTAAATAATGTTAGCTACCTCCTTCTTGCTGCCTCATTTGTATGTGTGTAGTGTTTTTGGTAATTGACGTCTGTTTCATAAATTAAAAGGAAAATGTTAATTTTCACCTAATGGCATTTTTTTTTATTAGTGATCAAGTATCCTATACTCCATGATCATGTATTCTCAACCAAAGGATACTTGAGCAATTCGCACTTAATTAGAAAAATATATTTGGGGATATTTTTTCGTTTACTTACTTCTACTTCTACTACAAATTTCCGTGAAATAAAACCTGTGATCATCATATTTCAAGAAACCTTATGACATAGCCAACAAAATTTAAAAATATATCCTCTTTCGAACATGTAAGAGACAAAATGAAAACAAGACTAAGATATATTTTGAAAAACTGCAATCATACCACGATCCATTTTGTCGAGTGTAGGTAATGAGAATTGGAGTGGTGCTTCATTTATTATTAACAGATGCAGTTATGAGGCATGGATGGATAGGTACCTATTTTTACATGCAGCCTTAAGAAGTCAAGCTAACCCTTCACTGTCGCTGGATTCTCCTGCGAGTCCGTTGTTTTTTAGTGATGTGATGACGTATTGGTAATGCAAAATTTCTGCTAAATTTGGAAAAAGTTCTTACGCAATTTGGTGCCAGTATGTTATTATACAAATTAGTTGCAAATTTTTATCGATAATATCTCGTACCTCTGGGCACTATTTGTGTTCCACTTATTGTTATAGTTTCAATAATTTATGAGGAGGTAAATTGAGCAAGAGACGTGAGCTCTGTCGCGTGTCTATAGTATCTACCGATCTGATATGTTGAGCGGTGCTTAATCAAACCGTTCGGTATAATTACTGTCGCAAATATTAAAGACGTGAAGTGTGGTTCACGAGGAACTGAAAGCAAACGCCAGAATGCTAATTATCCCAACCCTTGTAGAGATTGCATTAGAATAACAGATACATAGATACAGACGCACCTCGGATTATAGATCTGGATTTATGTATGCTTTGTTATGCCGCAAGCCATAATCGCTACACATTTCCACATGGTAAGTCTCAGCTGTTAATGTTGTGCATTTCCTGTTGTTGTCAACCACCTGCACTATGTGTATAATGATTTTAATGAGAAATATATACAATTCTAGTTATTGTTGGTTGTAGATTTGTGTCATAAATATGGAAATATAGACATTCTGTATACATATTCTAGAAAGGCATGAAACCGATAGAAGTACGTAAGGTTTTTTGAATTGTTAATTTGCCTGCATGCATTGTATTGTAATAATCGAAACAACAATACTGTAGTATGATTTAGCAGCATGTTTAACGCGTGGTGCTGTGAAAATAGTGCCATAAATTACGTCTTTAAACAAAAAAGTAATAATATTTTATTTCAACCTTATCTTTCTTGATCGTAAGTGCCACTTATCTTATATACAAAAAATATATCTATACATATAGATGTATAATACATAATAATATAATATATAATATCTGTACATAGTTAAGTAATTGAAAATATGATAGAGCATTATATGTTATAATAAGAACGGCAAAAACATGCAGTTAAAACTGGATCATTTCCAAGATATGACCATCAGAATGTTAGTAAGTGTCTTATGTAATACTCACCTTGTTTCTTTTGCAGAAATGCTACAGAACTTCTGTAGCTAATTATCTAAAATTATCTTCTAATTATATAAATAGGATACTAAATTTGGAAAAATCTCATAAAAAGCAAGGAAGGTATTTCTATAAATCATTTTTTCTTCTGAAGAACATATATCGAAAACAACCTTTTGACTACATGTTTATTGGATTTTTTATCATAGAATGTAATGCTTATTTAATTTAGCCTGTATTCGGAAAGAACGGTACGAAACAATTAATAATATATGGCATTTGTTGAGATTATTTGTTGTAGATGATTTGTTGTAGATGATTAGAAGAGCTAGCAATTTTACCACATCTTTCACTCGCACCAGACCTTAGGAAGTAGGATATTTTAAAAAAAACTTTTTCGAAAAAAGGCCAAAATTCGTGTTATTACCGTAATCCCTGTTGGTCTGACGACAATGAAGGTTGTATTAAAATCCAATCCGCGTTTCTCAAACGTATAGAGTAAATTTAAGTGGCTACATATTTTATGAGTAAAAAACAATTAACATGTAGGCGATTTTTTTGGAGAGATGTTCTTCAGAAGCAAAGCGTTATAAATAAATATCTGTCTTGTTTTTTTTATAGAATTTTTCCAAAAGTAGTATGTTTTACTAGCATACATTTTACCACATAGTTACAAGAGATCTGTACATGACACTTCTTAATCTTCTGGAGGACATATCTCGGAAATGGTCAAGTTTAAACTGTGTGCTATTGTTTTTCTTATTATAAAATATGATGTTCAATCATGTTTACAAGTAGGTACTTGGGACGCGAAATGGATCACCCAACACGTAAATAGGTTGTTACTCTTACGTGCCTTTGACATATTTTCTGACCTATAACCTGAAAACGCCAACTGGTACTTACATGATGTATTGCCATTTTTTGTAGAGAATTAAAAGATTTAGAAGTTTCGTAATAACATCCATTGTTGTCCTATCAATAGAAAGTAAGATATTGTTAAAAAGCCTATTCGGTCGTCTTTGACACGATAGAGATGGGGACATTTTGTTTATCTGTAATGCCCAACCAAAGGTGTATCCAAAAATCCAGCTGAATTTGAATTTTTTCGAACTGAAACTCTAATTTGAATGGGATATATGTATAGTAATAGCCTTACTTTTCAAATTGGCAGTGATTAATGCGGTTGTTGCTTTTTTCTTCAACATAAATTAACGTAAACAAAATCGGTCTAACGATATCTTCGTGTGCATTTTTTTATTAATTTTTACCGACACTGCCCAACCAAAGGTGTATAGAAAAATTCAGCAGAGTTGAAATTTTTCCGAAGTTTGCCGCTTTTTGATGTCTAATTTTACTAGGCTATATAATAATAATTAAAGTAACTATAAAAAATACCGGTCCGCTTCAAAATATGAAATTTTATACCGGTCCGTGGTAGATTTTGGGTTGGTTTCTGCTGTATATCTTATCGTGGTATGCGACTTCTTCAGTAGCCTACCGATTCCTTCACCGGGAGAAAGTTAGCCATAGGTAAAAGTTTTTTCAACCGTTTTTAATAAATGATACGTTTTTGGAAAGCTTACAATACACTGAGTCTAGTAATTATTGAAATCATAATTACTACCTAAAAATTTAAAAAGAAAGTCATAATTTGCTAAATTGTTTTTTTAGAATATCGTGTGTCCGTTAACACTTTACGATCTACCACATTTGTTGCAGCAATTGGAAGTACAAATAAAATTTTTGAACATAGATGAACATTTTTGCCCTAGGAAATGCTAGAATAGAAAAATACCTTTCAGAACAGCATTCTGCATAAGTCTTGCATAAGGCTCATCCGATTGAAGGAAAATATAACCAAATGAATGAATAATGCAATAACTGATTACCTTTATTTATTCTAGTTCTTGCAGCCCGAGTTTCCGCTAATTAGTAGACTAACATTCTTGAATTTTTAACATTTTTACGTCATATATCGTCAAGTGCTATAAAGTAATTTCGAAAAAATATGTACCTACATAAGAAGAAGAACAATTTCACATCCATCTACGATAGTCACTGCAGCCCAAAATTACGATAATTAATGCTTAAAAAATCATGACTTTAAACGTTTTTACGTTCAGGTGTTCCGACTCGCTAATTAGAAAAAAGTAAGTAACCAGAAATGAAATTGTATTTATTCACAAAAATATGATTTATTGGAACAAAATTTATTATTTATTATCATGAAAAGTGGACAGATTAGCATCGTGTCAAAAACAATCCGTAGCCCAAAAGTTCGCAGTGCTCAAAGCCGGCAAAGGGACCGGCATTTTTTGTTGCGACTAGAAGTGTAGGCATGCAAATTTTGTCGGTTTGCTTATGGTGCCATCGTTTGCTTTTCTGAAACGATGTATTTTTCTATACTCGGGTCTCCGAGGATGAAAATAATCAAAGTTCATAAGTTGTTTTGGACCACTAATTAGCGGAATATCCAGATTGCTTTTCTGAAACGATATTGTGTATACTTGCATCACAGGATAAAATAACACACAATTTTAATAAAATGACATGGACAGACTACGGGGCATCGGCTGGCCCGAATTGTCATTATAATTGCCCGCGTATGTGGAACGTCTTAGGTTGTTTGGCTTCCAGCAATGCACCTTGGAGTGAGGAAAACCACAGAAAAACCTTCACTCTGGAAGAAGACCGTGAGATTCGGTGATAGCCGCGGGCTCTATCGCCGGACTACAGTGTGACTAATGTGACAGGCAACAACGATTTACATACACCATGCTACATTTGTGTAGATACTCATTTTTATGAAGTCAACTGTAAATGTGCGAAATATCCTAAAAACTTACTTGCCCAATGCTTTTTCTACATGGGTCAATAATAATAAGTCAATTTATACAATAATTACTGATCACTACAATTTCTCAGTTTCAATGGCCTCGAGCGTGAGACGCCAGTCACAACGTATTTGATTCATAAATTAATGTTAAAATTCACACCATACATTAGAATAGTATTGTTAACAATACTTACTTAGACATTTAACATAAGGATCCTTGGAAATTTATTTATTTATTTATATCCTTGCCAATAGGCTTTTAATTCCGCAGTATACATTATTAATGACAAACCGTAAACCATTATTTTTACCGCTGACAGCTGAATCAAATAGCGTCGAGCTGACAACATAGGTTGGGTTTTGCGAATCTGATGCTAGACTAATAAAACTGTTTACATAACTGATATAGGTATTAGTTTAGGAGCCGACCGTAAAAGTTCTTGCCGATAAACTAACAGCGTAAAACAATTACATACAATATGCGCTTTAGGTGTCTAAGCGCAATGTGTCCTAGCCCTCGCAATTTATTTTTATTTAATTATTTTGTAAGATTAACTAAAAAATATATAAAATATTAAAATTATTATAATTTGAGTGCCTTACAAGTCTTTTACCTTTGGCAACCAACCTTTTTTTTTTCGTCGTTACTGTACCCATCGACAGAGATAAATAAAAATATGTTTTACAAAACTTGTTTAGCCTATCATTTTCTACGACTCAAATTGTCATTTGTTCAGGATGTTTCACTTAGTATGGCAGTACTAATTTGATGATAGTTTTAACTTGGTAGTCGATGGGTACAATAACGATTGAAAAAAACTAAAATTTTGGTTGCCAAAGGTAGCATACCAGACATGGTTAAGCAGCCAAATTTATTTCACTATAGCTAATTAAATCATTAATTTAATTTGAATTTTTATATTATATATATTTTTTGTTATTATTAAAAAATAATTTAAAAAAACATTAATTTACGGGAGGGTTAGGACAGGTTGCACTTAGGTACCCAAAGTGCATGTTCTTTGTAATTGTCTGTACTTACTAACATTTTACACACATTTCACTCGATCAGTTTATCGGCTGGAACGGTCGACTCAAATACACTATAATATATAAATAGTAGATATATTACCAATTTTCAGATTAATCTATAAAATAGCAAATACATATCCATAATATTCTTTAGAACGAATAACATTCAGTATATGCCCAAACTAGATATTTGTGCACTATATTAATTGAACGCATAATTATTGAATTTGTTGATTCTTTGCTACGAAGAACAAATCGCAAATAAAAACGACATGCTTTAACACAAAATCATTCTGTCCTATCGACACTATATCTTTATCTTCTTAGTACGCTGCCATAGTGATATAATTAATGCGAACAAAATGTCACGGAGAAATTGCAGAGCCTCCGATCTGTCTATCGTACCAAAAACCACAAACAGCTGACAGCGCAGCACGCGCTCTACAAGCCTAGAATCTCAAGCAAGCCAGATGCGCACTATCCAAGGATATCACGATTTCGCTGTTTAGTTTCCACTGGCAATATACACCTGTCTGTATTAAAAAACGGTAATCTCACTTGCCTCTATGGCGAAATGTAATATTGTGCAACGCTATGCGTGTGTTGGTGATTCTGTAATTGCTACGTCAACTTAACTATTTACGTTTACAGCGGTTTTTATGTTCTTATATGACGTTTAAGGCCGAATGCATGAAATTTGACGACGTGTTGAAAAGTAATGAGATATAATCAGAAACCAGATTACTCAATGGAAACGGTCATAATAGGTGTGTTCCTGTAATATTGTGTGACTTAAGGCGAACATAGCGCACCCATAATCAATGTTTTAATTCATATATTAGTTGAGTAGTGTCGACTACAACAATAGAAATTGTCACCGCTAAAGTTAAACCACCGTGCTACTTAAGAGCAATTGTAGAAAATTTTCTATTGTCGAGTTGGTCATTTGTTAATCGAGTGATGAGAAAACTAATCATTACTCTCAGTCATGAGTAACGCGCAATGAGTAATGAGTGTTGCTCTGTGTTTAATCAAAATTGCGCTGTTACAAAATGAAACAAAAACTCGATATACTTTTCACGAAACAAAGTGTAGGTTGTAGAATTGAACATAACGGCATGGTAAAACCTTCTCAAACAGCCCCACAATCTATTTTTTTTACCAAAAACACAAATTCTTTAAAAGGTCTATGTATGTATGTATAAACAAATTCGTCAAATCCACTTATTTTGTTTATATGTCAAATTTTTGTGAAGGAAGAACTGACCTTCAAAACAATGTAGGAATGCCTTCTTTTGTTCTGTTTTTTGGCCGTGAAATAATATACTGCTCTTTTGATTAGCATTCTTGCTTTTGCAGAAAACATTTGAATTGGATATATTAATTGTAAAAATGCTATTTTTGCAACAAATTTGTTAACTAAAAAAGTACATTATGTACGACAATAGAATTTGGGAATAAATATTCCTAATGACCCGAACCAGTTTGCAGCAAAGACTACTGACGCGAGAATTCTTCCTAAGTGACACTCAGGACTGTTACTCAGATAGATATAATAGAATAGAATGGAATAGAATAGAATAGAATAACTTTATTGCCCCACATGAATATGAACATGAATATAAGCAATATATCTATCTGTCAAAATTTGGTTAACGTTTGTCGTTGTCTGTTTATAAATTAGTATAGATAAGATAGCACATAAATAATGTTGTATTCAACTTGTTGATTTCATTCAACAGTGGAGTGGGTCATTTTAACACTTTTTTCTCTGATCACTTTTCCCTACCCGGGAAAAGTGCCCACCCATACCAGAAGCACGCCTGCAAACATTTTTTCGAGTCGGTCAATACCTTCTGTCCGTTCTTTGAGGGTCTATTTTTGAAATTTTAGGTAAAAACACTACAAGTTAGGCTTGCCTGTGATGCAGTCGGGATTTAGGCGATCTTATGGAACAAAGACTGCACTTCTGCGTGTTCTGGACGATACTGTGACATCCCATCGATACTGTGGTATCTCTTGGCTGGACATGTCAAAGGCCTTTGATAGCGTATCGTCTGCTTGTATT
This sequence comes from Aphodius sticticus, assembly GCA_963966075.1. Lineage (NCBI taxonomy): Eukaryota > Metazoa > Arthropoda > Insecta > Coleoptera > Scarabaeidae > Aphodius > Aphodius sticticus. Next base: position 39,645,817 of record OZ014508.1, on the reverse strand, counting down.
CTTGCCAAGCTGAAGTACTACGGAATCGAGAATGCTGTTCTGAGATGGTTCGGGGATTATCTCCGTGGCAGATCGTTTCGTACTAGGCTTAATGACTCAAGCATCTCGGAACCTGCGACGGTCAACAGTGGCGTGCCTCAAGGATCAGTTCTTGGTCCACTCTTAATCAATCTGATTACGGCGGATCTACCTAGCAAAGGTCAGCGTACATGTGGAGGCGACGCCTCCACATGTACGCTGACGATAGTCAGATCTACGCGCCCATCTCCACGAAGAATATGAATCAAGCTTTGATGGCCATCAACGATGACCTGCATCAAGTTCATGTCTGGGCAGCCTCCAACTCTCTTTCCTTGAACCCCCATCAAGTGCCAGGTGCTCTTCGTTGAGGAACGTGTCGAGGATGTTGCTGCGGCCAGAACTTCAGAAGTGAGGATTCACCTCATTGGTATCAGTTTTCCAGTCGTGGATGAGGCGAGGAATTTTGGGGTCATTATCGACAGTGGCCTTATCTTTGAATCCCATGTTGGCAGTATTTGCCGACGCGCATACGCCAGACTGAAGATGCTTTACCAGTTTAAGGCTGTTTTTCCGACTAAACTTAAAATCAAACTTGCAGATTCCCTCGTGCTGTCCGGTTTGGAGTATGCGGATGTCGTTTATGGACCGTTCCTAACCCAGGCCAGCAGTCGCCGCCTGCAAAGCGGCCAATACAGCTACATGTCATTTGCTGTGGTTTGTCCTCGACGTCAGCATATGTCTGGGATTCTGCGGGACCATGGCTGGCTCCGGATTGGTGAACGTCGCTTCCTGCATTATGTTGGCATTGTGCGAGATCTTCGACACGTGTCTACCATGGCATCTGTACCGGAGCATAGCCTGTGCTCTTTCAGAAGATCATTCACTTACCTTGCCTCATATGTTGTAAACTTTGTCCTGAATACAATGGGATTAACTAGTCATTCAGTAATCATGAGGTCACTTAAACGTGATCTCCTCAATCAATCTTTGCATCAAGAAGGTATGTTTTAATTTAACTTCATTAATGAAGGGTAGTATTATAAATCACTGTTTTAGTGTTATACTCGCCTTTTGTACATTAGTATACAATAAACTTTATTTATTTATTTTACTAAGACGTTTTTTGAGGGTCGCTCGGCGATGAAAAGCCGTCATAAAGTCAAAATTGATTCCCAAACAAATCTTAGTTCAAACGCTAGGGGGAGAGGGTGGGGGTAAAAATGCGTGTTTTAGCGCAAAACGTAGCAGTGATTTTGCAACTCTTTGTTGACTTGCTAGCACCATAGCAAGTGACCCAAAGTTCACTAGCGCTCCCTTAGCCCTTATTGCACCCTAATAAAGTAATTGATAGTTTGATCCCAGATTTTATATACATAAAGTACATCGAGCCCCAAACTGTGTTATTCGTTGCTCGGTTAACGCTTCTTTACCAATATTTATATTATTTGTATCCTTCCGAATACAACATAGAAAGGTGCCTACCATAATTTTCGGTGGATTAAAGTGTTTTTATTGCATAGTTGAAGAATTTAATGTAAGGTTGATTCAAATGTATCCCAGGCACTTTCCACTAGCCATACAAGCATAAATAATATATCATTATTATAAAAAAGAACATGATCTTTCTATAAATTCAGGAGTCTACAAATCAGAGTTTTCATTGGAAAATTTCCACTCTTTATACGGAGTGAGCCACTTTAAATAATATCATGGCACGACTCAAACAAAGGCGATTACTATAGTCAAATTATAGGGCAAAACATTTAAATTTTGTAGTATAGTTTCTCCAACATGTTGCTGGTCGTTCCAATGAGTTTGGTCTATATTTATTAAGGTAAATTAACTGTCATAAATTTTTACCCTAATTGCTGTAAAATGTTGCGCTGCAATTTTAACATTAGAACAACATGCCTCATACGAATTGCCCACACCAGAAGATTGTCAAGGTAATCTATTATATAGAAAATTTTAGTATTGTGTTAAATTGTTATCCTGCAAACATTTTCAATTTAGAGTTTAACTAAGGTGGCTGTACGCGGCTCTTTTTTTATTAAGAAAATTGGGGACAGAAAATAACCAGAAGAATTGTTGCACTTGATACAATACATCTTACTCGTCCCAGCATATCGAGCTAATATGGCCAGCTCCGATTCTTTGCGCGTTATTCTGGTCTGGTCTTAGGCTAGCCGCCGATGCGGAAGGTTTCAGGTTCTAGCGGTTGGGACTTCAGTACCAGATATCATGGTGTTTGCTTTAATGGTGATACCATCAATTAACCATTAACAAAACTATATTAATTAATCAAAATACAGATTATAAACTAACATGATTACAACTTAAATAAAACAAACGGTGCTTTGCTCGGTAGGCGCTTATCCGAAATTTTCGGATGGTGTTACCGATAATTGAGACGTTGCGCCAGAAATTGCAAGAAGAAATAGTCTCATCTTTGATCCTGAAATTGTTGAATATTTCGATATTCATAAGCATAATTCTGCAACAAATAATAACTAACCTATTAGAGTGTTTGAGAGGTTTGTCTAACTTAACAACGAGTGACCAACATTATTGACAGACAAGTAATAAACTGAGGAACGTTCCTGCATCGCACAAACTTTCCAAGACGCTGCATATTATTTTGATGCACATCCCCCCGCTCCAATAGTAGTTAAACGGCCCTCATCCACTTGTGCTACAGGAAGTGATGGAAGTAAACATTAACAAGCAGCACCTGAACACTTCTTGTCAACTTTGACAAAAACCCCACTGTAAGTGACAGTGAGTAAACCTGTGTTAAGTTTCCGAAGTGCCGAGACGGAGGAGGGGAGGGGGGGTGCCGTAAGGGCTCAAGTGAGCAAAGAGCTGCACAAACACTGCTTCGTTTTGCCCGAAAACACGCATTTTTACCACCAACCACTCCCCTTGGCGTTTAAACTAGGACCACTTTTGGGTTTCGATTTTGAGTTTGTAGTCCTTTATGATGGTTGTCATTGTCGAGCGACCCTTAGAACGCATTAGTAACGCAGCCAGAAAAAAACAAAGTTTTTGTGTTTCTAACCTACAATTTCAAAAATTGACCCTCAAAGAACGAACCGATACGAAAAAAAATTTGTGTGTTTCTAGTATGGGTGGGCCTCTTTTCCCGGGTAGGCGTTTCCGATCAGCGAAAAAAGTGTTAAAATGACCCACCCTATTCAGTCAACAGGAGACGGGATCTGCTCTGCATTCTTCTATAATATGTACATTCTTAAAATAAGTTACTTAGTTATTAGTATATGAAAGGACCAACACACGTGATATTAGTACAGCATGCAGTCAAGTAAATATGTAACTATGTTAATTAAGAAAGTGACACGACACTTTATTAGAATATATTCGGTTGGTTTATTATAAGCCGAAATTAATGTTAACATTTAATCTCCGTGCTAATTTCTTACATATTTTATTGGAAATTAAAGGATTAAAAATATCTCCAAACACCAAAAATAATTTAAAAAACACCAAATTTCCCGTAGTTATATTTATCTTACCTATATCTCGAACGTCACCGTTAAGATTTCCATCCGGCCCTGCCATAATAAAATAAAAATAATTTCGAGCTTTAATTAACTAATTAAACCCTGCCAATTTTAGACCGTAGGTCTATCGAAATACCACCTTGAACTTGTTCTAAAATTACCTTTTATTCGAATTCTTGTCCTCATCTCTACTCAGTTGCTAAAAATAATTATAGCCGAGATTGCAAAACATTGAAAGGAATTCGAAATTAATTGACATCACCACATGGAACGTTTTTGCAAGTAAAAAAAACTGTTTATTCAGTAGCTTCCTGATGTCTTATTAATAGCGAAGAACTGTTTACATTTTTTACGTTGGCACTAAGTTGTATATTATATGTAAATTCTTACTACGGGTTTGTTTGTTTATATCAGTTAATACTTTTGTGTTTATAAAAGATATTTTCGTCAGTGACGTAGTATTTGTTAAAATGAAATGGCGATGTCTAGATCCATTTTTGCATTACTAAGTTAGAGTATGATGTAAGTATGACATCAACAAATTATTGAAGTATGTGAACATGCGAAAGGTGGTAAGTACTAAAATATCATTCTCGAACTGGTTTAAAGCATATAAATAGTTACCAAAATTGTGACGTACATAAACTACATAGTGAAGTAACAAAGTAAACGATTGTATAGAAGAAGGAAAGTCTATAGTTACTTGGATTAATTAATGAAAAATTATTGCGACTCAATAGAATGGAATATAGCTTTGATATTTTTTTCTTTTTACTCACCAACGTACTGTTTCTTTAAGTACTCTTTTAATAAATAATCTTGCTTCTTTCCACTTATGACCGCTAGGTGGCTTTTCTTCTCTCGACAGGTAAACTCAGATTGGTCAAATGTATCTGGAACGATGCTAAAGTAGTAACATCGGTCATGTATTTTTACGAATCCATCAGGGCACGGTATGACAACTCTCTTGTGGAGGAGACTAGAAACACTTGCAGCTGAAACAGAATTGTTAAAAATGGTTCAATCATTTTGGAAACGTCACATTGAAGTTTTACGTTTTAATCATCACCAGATCATCATATTTTTGTCAAATTTTTAGAATTTTATGGTATAATGTTCGTTAATCTCTTCTATATTAAATATGATTTGGCAAATTTTAAGTCACCATCCACATGTAAAGAAGTCCCTTTTGAATTACTTATGGAAAATTTGGATAGGCCTTTTCGGGGACGCGAAAGACGCCCATCGCCTTATTTCAACGATTCTACGTCGTGTGAATTTTCGAAATCGACGCAAAACGGTCTCTCATAGGTGTTCGCTTTAATATTCTGCAAAAGTCGAATCAGTATTGTAAACGCGCCTCAACATAGTAGTAGCTGGTTGATTCGCATCATATCGTCCCACACACAGAAAAGTGATTATTTGGAACGAGAAAACATAATTCTTGAATTTATTCACTAGATTCAAATGCATATTTACTTGGATGTAGAAAGTTAGGTATATACAAGAAATGCCACATACTCAATATAAGTAAAATAATTTCTCAGATAAATGCTATCAACAAATAAATTCTTTTTTTATAAGAACCAGTATTGTATTGAAAGAAGTAATTGAATTTTTCGTCCCAAAAATGTTAATTTCTCCAACGAAGTAATAGTAAATCCATCCAAGTGCGTAGTTACTTGATCCAAGAAAATATAAAACATTTAATATAAGTAAGTATTGTTTACTGAATAAAAACCCACCAATTATTTAACTGAAGTGATTCTCACTTCTTTCAAGTAATCCCTTTCTCTGGAATAAATATGCGCACCGTGATTTTGTCAAGGCTCGCGCGCCCGCGCGTGGTGTTGGCGCCGTATAGGAGCCGTATAGGAGTACGAAAACAACAACGACGTATACCCGTAGGGGATGTGTATTGTGATTTATAGTGTACAATAAACGTTTCAACACGGAATAGTTTGATATAACGCACGCAACAGTTTAGAACGAGTAAGTAAATATAACATACCTATCTTGTTAATTAGCAATAGAAAACGTATTTGTGCCAAATCTTTAAAATTCTTACATTAAGTAGCTAAAAATATTTACCGGGAATAAAAATATACACTTCATTTAAGACTGTTTACTTACTTCACCAGAGTCACCACTTTCTTAAATCTAGTAATTATTCCAAGAAATAAAATTCCTTGGTTGAAGTCAATAACCTCTCGCGTATATACGAACCTACCAACTACTTCAGCCAAATAATTCTCTCTTCGTTCGAGAGATCACTTTTCTGTGTACACGAATAAACATCGCCAAATCTAGATTGCATTGGAAAACAACTGTCTTAGAAACAAACAGAAATTCATTGAACAAGGTTTTTAAATCATTATTAAAATCAATCTGAAGATAATGGGATTGCGCTTAATGGGCCATACAGGGATCCACCGAGCTTCTCCGACTTTACGCCATTGGATTTTTGCATTTGGGGATCTACGCGATACAAAGTGTATGAGGACCTAGTAACTGATAGGGAGAACATGCAAGGTACAGTTCGAGCTGTGTTCAATGAACTATGTGCTAAAACTATCCTGGAAGCGGCACCAACAAATGTCCAAAAAAATCAAAACAAGTTTAGTAGAAAACGGAAATGTTTTTGAACATTTACTAAAATATAAATAAATATTTTTGGAATTTACTTAATCGATGTTCTTTTATTTCGAATTTTGTCTGTTTCATAATAACTAATTTAATCACAATAACTAACGACTAATAATGACTTTAAAACCTTGTTCAATAAATTTCTGTTTATTTCTAGTTATTCAGTTGTTTTCAACCGCAATCTAGATTTGGCAATGTTCTCAATTTCTATTGTGATGTTTAAAATTTGATTTAAGGTTTTAGATAAATCTTCATTTTATGTATTTTACACATTTTACACAAAGTTGACCCAAAATTTTCCATAAAATTCCAAAATGAATTCATATGATAGGGTTGCCATGTTAAAAAATCGACTTTTAGTACGTTTGTCGAGTTTAACGTTGATCTTATAACTGGTAACCTTGTATAACTTTTCGAATAACTTTACCGATCTGTCGACAATTTGGGACAATCACAATAATTTTACCTGATAACTTTTTTAAAGTAAAAATGACGAATGGTAGGTATAGGGTATTTAACATACTACTGTTTTAAAAAATAAAATGATGAAAGCTCAAAAAGAGTGTTTTACTTTTTATTTTATTATATGAAATTATACTCTTGGCGCGAGTTTTTCAATACAACTTTAAACCCCAAACGGCGTTTGGGAATTTTATGGGTTTTTCAATCATTGTTTAGCACGTAATCGCCGTTCTCAGATAAACGGTAGTCGTGGGCCGTTTATCTTGCTTGAACGCAGATTCATCAAGGAATCATGAGATATTTGCTTTCAACGGTATCAACATAACCTTTTAAAAACTCGTACAATGAATGTTATTTCCGACGCCGAAGATTATGTCGAATATGTAAGATTTTTTATTGATCCCAAAAGCACACGTGTATCTGAGTGGTGCGGAAAGAGTGGGTCGAGAGGTGGGACGATGAAGGGGTTGGAAATACAACGCTGATTTGCAGAACACAGTTTACTCAAAACACTCTTGATCTGTAACACGTGTGCATGCGTGGAATACATACAATATACTATTTAGTATAAATATGGCAAATATAGCCTGACACTAGAAGTTGCAAGTTCGTTTGGTACAAAAGCTGAAGTACATGCAGTTGCTGCACAGACATCGGTTTCCACTTCAGAGCTGTCAACATCATTAATGTTCTGTAATACATCCTTTATTTTATCCACGAAATCAAAAAATTTTATCTAAATTATTACATTCGACAATTCGGTTGATGTAACGCTTCCAAAGAAGTTTACTATCATTTTATTAAGTATACATTTTTTCCTAATATTTTTTTAACTTTTCCATTAATCCACAATTTGTCTCTAAAATCCTTAACTTTTGCACAACAGTCAATCTCCTTCTTTGTCTTCCTCTAAAATGAGAAATATTTATTATATCCTGACCTTTAATTAAATTAAGTTTTTACTGAATTATAATTAACCTTTGATCTACAATAAAAATTTGGATTCAATAAATCCAATAAAGTTTTAATTTTTCTTCCAAACATAATTTCAGCTGGAGATTCGCCGGTGGAGCAATGTTTCGTAACCCTGCAATTTATTAACTACCTACATAGGCACTGTATGAAAATTACAATTCTGACTATTATACAATTCTTTATATAAAAATGATTTTACAGTCTTTCCACTATTTTCGGATTGACTCTTAATCTGCGGCTTATATATAGTTACGTGAGTTATTCCATTGTTATGTACAAATTTATCAAAATCTGAAGAAACTAATTGTGGACCATGTCCGACTCTAGAGTTTTTGGAATGCCAAAACGTGCAAAAATTTCTCTTAACTTTGAAATTGTATTAGCAGTTGTTTTTTTGGACCACAGAAATCGATTTGAATTCGTTTCCATGTTCCTGTTGGTACTGGCCACGATTTTAAAGTGTCTTAGGTCGGAGTGGTTCTATTTACCTGACAAATTTCACAACTTTTACATAGATTTTTTAAATCATGATTTAAGGAAGGCCACCATACAATCTGGCTAATGATTTAGTTTTTACAATTCCTATGTGCGTTCTATGCGATTCAAATAGTAATTTATCTGTTAAACTGTTCGGTATGATAACTCCTTGTCCCCAAAGTAAAATTTCATTTTCAAAATTATCATCTTTCCTTTTCCAGTAAGATTTGAATACCTCGTCATTTATCTTTTCTGGCCAACCATATAAAACAAAATCCCTTACTTTCTTTAATACTTCATCATTTATAACTTCTTTTTTAACATTTTTATAATTTATGGGTATGTACCGTCGATTGCTCATTTATAATTAATAAATCTTTTATCTTCTGTGTCTTCAACATCAAGTTCTCTGCATTATTAAAGGCATACGTGATAGAAAATCTGCTCTATTATCTCCTGATTTCCCGTATTTAATATCAATATCAAACCCAATAACGCTAAAGCATATCTTTGAAGTCTATTGCTGGCCATTAACGCAGCAGATTGTTTGGGACCAAAAGTGGATTCCAACGGTTTATGATCGGTATTTATGACTAAATACTTTCCATATACCTATTGATGAAATTTCATTATGCCAAAAATAATATCAAGGACCTCCTTATCTATCTAAGCACATTTTGTTTCTGTACTGGAAAGTGTTCTGGAACTAAAAGCAATTGGTCTTTCATCCCCAGATGAACAAACATGTGTCAAAATTGCCCCTAATCCGTACGCTGATGCATCAACTGTTAATTTTACATCGATGTTTGGGTAGTAATGAGCCAAAAATTGTGGTGACATTAGCAATTCCTTAATTTGGTGTAAAGCTTCAGAAAATGTTTCTGTCCAAATGCAAGTACTTTCTTTCTTTATCTATTCATACAACGGATGCAATACATCTGGAGTATTTGGCAAAAATTAGTGGTAATAATTTCCGGAGCCCAAAAATGATTTTTATTGCGTTACATTTTGTGGAATGGGTATATTTTGTATTGCTTCAACTTTCTTTGGACATCTATGCAGTCCCGCTTTAGTAATTACATATCCCAAATATGAAATAGAGTCCATAAAGAATAAACATTTCTCTTTCCTTACTGTTAGGTCGTCATTTCTTAAACAATCAACCTTTGCATATGCTGGTCGTAATTGCGGCCAGTAATTAATATCATCGAGAAAGCAACAAATCCCATCAATTGATCCTAAAAGTTGCTCCATGACACGTTGAAATTTTGACGGGACGCGAGAAACTCCGAAAGGTAGTCTATTGTAAGAAAACAAACCCCTGTGTGTCGATATTGTAGTCATTTCACGTGATGAATCATCTAACAGCAATTGCTAATAAGCATTACTTAAATCAATTATTGTAAACTGCTGTCCCCCATTCAATTTACTACACAAATCCTCAATTCGGGGTAGTGGATACTTGTCCATCTCTACATAAGGATTCAAAGTTATCTTATAATCACCACAAATACGAGGAGTGTTATAAAATATGCACCTTTAGTGTTCCTCCGTTACAAAACTCAATCGGTTTAAAAATTCCTTCATTCACTCATCTATTCATCATCCACTAAACCTTTTATTGCATAAGGAAGAGGTCTTGCCTTAAAAAATCTTGGCACAGCTTGATCCTTCAATTTCAAACTAAATGTACCTTAATTAAAAGTTCCTAACTTGTTACTAAAGACTTCTGGATATTTGGAATACAAATATGCCTCAAATGAATCTCTCTTTCCCATATAGTTTAATTCTTTAAATCCCATGTTAAATGTTGCAATAAAATTTCGGCCCAATAAAGTTCGATCATCCTTATCTCTTCTCAGAGAGGTTGCTTATTTGAACGTAAAACTATTAACTCGATTGAGGATATTTGGGACGACGTTCACTACGATTAATAAAGCTGGTTTCCTTTAAATCGCTATATTTCGGAATGAAATCCTTATCTATGACATGGAATTTCACATAATGTTCCTTAGTGTTAAATAATACCTTTAATTTAAGATACCCAATTGGAATTATTTTATGATCTGTATAACTAAATAAAGTCATATCGTCTTTCAATAACCTGCAATACCTAAAATTGGCCAACCAAAAACTCGTTGACATCACTGACGTGGCAGCGCCTGAATTCAACTCTAACTTAAAATAATTGTTATTTGTGTAAATATCTGTGAAAATTGGCTTGCAAGCAACGTTACCTATTCGTCTCCTATTTCTGCAAACTTTATTTAAATGACCTTTTTTATGACACACCTACTCACGAAAACGACATTTGTCAGCTGTAAGGTGGCTACCTCAACCGTGTGCAGATACCCCCTAAGGTCACCAAAATTCTGAAAAAAAAACATTGTTTGCCCCTCGCTTGACCTCCATTGCCATTTCATAGTTTCGTTTGCCTCCTCATAGTTGTCGAGAAAATTGAATTTTTCTTCTGGGTGGGGGCCTACTTCACGCTCAGCCAGCCCCCCACCCATAATTTTTTTCATTTTCAGAAATTCAAATACGTGAAACTAATAGCATTTCGTTTGCCCTTTATAGCTTCACAAACCGATTTTTCCTATTTCCTATCATACACAAATTATGATTTTTTCCCCGAAATCTGATGTGAAGTTAGCTCCCCATATTGGCAATTCGGTCGAAATGGAAATTAAAAACGTGGAATAATGGATTTCTCATCGTTTGCTCCCGATTGACATTTCATATTTTTCGCTTTTCTCCTAATAGTTTTCCCGCAAATTGATTTTTCCTCACAGCAGTAAAAACCCTGATACGCTAACAAATTCATATTTCTATATACCAATTTATAGACAACACAAAACGGCAAAGCTCTCCTAACATTGGTAGGTACCATTATTTGTTTAACCATCCTGAGCAATTTTGGCGTTCGCCTCCTTCTGAGACAAAAGTTATAAACAATTGAACTTATCAAATACGGAAAAATCTAAATATTTTGCGATGTTTTATTTTTTACCTCAATTTGTAGAAGGGCCCAAAAAACAAAGCTCTACAAATATTTCTTCCATCACTTGTCTAACAATACTCAGAACATTTGGCGTTTCCCTCCCTCTGAGACAAAAGTTATAAACTTATTATATTTGTCTGACTTTCTGTAAACGTATTGTTTTTGGGAAATAAAATTTATTATTATTATTATTATTATTGAACTTATGAAATGCGCGATACTCTAAATATTTGTAGATGTTTTATTTTTTATCTCAGTTTCTAGCTGGGCCCAAACAACACTATTCTCCAAATATTTCTTCCATCATTTGTTTAACAATCCTGAGCAATCTTGGCGTTTGTCACCCTCTGAGACAAAAGTTATAAACAATTGAACTTATAATGCGCGAGAAATATTTGTAGATGTTTTATTTTTTATCTCAGTTTCTAGAGGGACCCAAACATTAAAACTCTACACTTCCATCACTTGCTTAACAATACTCAGAACATTTGGCGTTTGCTTCCCTCTGAGACAAAAGTTATAAACAATTAAACTTATGAAATGTGCGAGAATCTAAATATTTGTAATGTTTTATTTTTATCTCCGTTGCTGGCTGGGCCCAAACAACAAAACATTTCATATATGTCTTCCATTACATGTTTAACGATCCTGAGCAATCTTGGCGTTTGCCTTCCTCTGAGACACATGTTATAAACAATTGAACTTATGATATGCGCGACAATTTTTTTACAAGATTCCGACTTTCGAATGTGACAAATGATACCCTCCATAGCGGAGATCACGTTCTCTATTATATTTCCTTGGAATACACCGGCAACGTTCTCGCGCAATTTGTACAATCTACTGGTTAGTAAGCTTATATATGGATGTCAAGAATTTCAAATAACTGACGTCCCCAAACAAAGCGGTGTGACATTAGCCCCAATTAGCCCCAACAAGATAATCCACGATTGGATGAACTAATGCACACACAGAATTGATCGCCGTTCTTTGGCAAACGGCGATCAAGCATTGAACTGTTATTGAAAAACACCCAAGTTCCTTAAATGGAGAATAAATGCTGTTCAATAGTGTTCCGTAGTTTAAACTGTTATTGAAAATCCCGCCCAAAGTGCAATATCGTAGAAAAACACCCCGGGATTATTTTGAAAACAAAACACAGATATTAGTATAGTTTTCTTTTTCCAATACTGTGTAAGATAAAATTTCTAATTCTAGAGCGATAGAGCCATAACAAATAGATAAATAATAGGGCGAATATATGGACTTATCTGATAGATAGCTATCTAACACTTTAAGGGCAGATTAAAATACCCGCCCTAGGTCATTGAAATCTTACGTGACAGTATTGTAACACGTTGTTGTTAGTTTAACACTATTGTAGATGCGATAATTTTGAATAAAATATTCTCTTATGGTGCTACAAATTTATTAATTCTTATTTGTATGTAACTTAAAAGTTTGTGAATCATTGCTATAGACTGAAATACTTACTGAATGGAATTTGTAATATGACTCAAACTATGCAAAGTCAACATTACAGTTATTTATTTAGAACAAAAACTAATTACTGTTAGCATCCAATACAATAGTCGCGAATCATTGCTCCTAACAGTATATCAACATACCAATTTCTCGACACGTTATATTCTAGGAACGGACAAATTACACTTGGTACAAGCGATGATCAAACATAAAAACGCCATTGAGAACAGATTCTATTACTTACCAAGCAACGTAACGTATATAATCGTAAAACGCAACATGTCTACGTATTTTTTAGCTGATGAACATTTATAATTTACGCATTTTCGCTGGCATCTTCATCTAGAAGATTTATCGCTGCACATTCATGTTGCATGATAGTAGTTAGAGCGCGCTCTATATTCCTAGGGTTGGTCCAAATATTCAAAACTATTTTCGTTCCATAAGTCGCAACAGTGAATTAAGTAGCGTCCGTAAAGTACTGGATCTAGTTGCGTTGAAGAAACATCGGTCTTGTCGTGGTTATTCAGCGGTCATCGTGGTCGTGATTATTTTGTTTTCTTGCTATCATATTGCAGTTTGTGATAATTTATTGGATCACTTGGATGGTCTGGCCTTTCCCAGTAAGTCTGATTAGCCGGAACCTGTGGACAAAACGATTTATTAGCTCAAGTTTGATTCGGACTACTGGGTTCAGATTAATGATGATGCGTTTGCGTTCTAAGAAGTTTATTAACATGATTAGACTTTAACTGAACTAAGATTACATAATAAATTCTGCAGTAAGCTGGTTATTAATGTGTAGTTACCTCAATAATATCAAATAGTGCAAAGATTGAACTAATATTAATTACTAAAAACTATAAATAAAAAACTCTGTAATATTATATTTGAAAATGAAAAAACAGATCATTTTAAAATTAACGTTTTATTTAAATACGCCTTTTCGTTTTAATGAAACTTCAACTGTTAATATTCAGCTTGTGTGTTTCATGATTTATATTCATATACAATGTTAGAGATAAATAGGACGGGCCTATTATTGATACGCACTGTATGTAATCATGTCCAAGGGGTGATTCACCGTGGTTATATAGGTATTGCTCATACTTGTTCTCATGGCAGTATGACCTCGAGCCTTGTAGAATGCAGTCGCGTTGTGAGTATGATATTGAGTGCTATATAGTTATAAGTTATAGTTAACACTTATAACTAATGTGTAAATCTAACATCTGAAGTGAAATTCGCCCAATTTGCGATTTCTTGATTTACGAATTTCAACGTAATTCTAAAAACAAAAAAAAAACCGAACCGTAGCGTCATACTTTGTACATTAGAAAATTTACGCCGGTGGCTTGGAAAGCATGTAGATTCTTGATTTTATATAATGATGTTTCGGCTGGAGATCCTGCAAAATTGCCAAAACGTGTCCTAAGTTGAACCTTCACAATTGGCGGACTATATTTCGGGGATAGTCTTTTTCGGATGGAAATTACGTAACTAAATCACGATACTATGACGGATAGGTTGGATGTCATAGGAATATTTTTTTTCAGTAGTATCATGTTGGAGATACTATAAGATCCAAGATTGCAAGTTCAATTGATCCCTGTTGGACATTGAACTATTGGTTCTGTGGCAGTTAAGTTCGTGTATGCGACGATGTTTAAGAAAGTGTTTAAGAACTGGAAAATGTGGTTATAGGAAGTTAGTATGTTCCAATTGACAAGTAACACGTGAGCAAGATGCTGCACCTGCATCAGCGGTCGATTTAGCACACCATACAAAAATCTTTCAAAATCAAAATGTATAAGGCGTCCCTTAGAGAGACAGTTAGATCTCATTTGGCGAGAATATTAATGAACATTTTTTAGAATATTAATGAACGTTTTTTTAGTATTGATTAAACGCATAAAATGTATGGACATAGAGTAGTTATCTTAACATGCATATTCTCCTAAACCAAACGGTATATATGAAAGATTTGGAAATAAACAATAACAATAAACGTTTGAAAATAGTTAATATCTTCTCATGGTCGCCGTCGCTTATGCGGTTGGTAGTATGTTGCCAGCTCCACAAAAACAAGTTTCTTTTTCTCTCTTCGTTGATCACCGACCATTAAAACTAGCCATGCATTTCATTAACGTTTTATGACAATATCAACGTTTGGTGTTAGTCTGAAATTTCAGTACCATCACCATATGTTGGCTATTTATTATCCAAGTCTTATTATTCAATTGAACGAAATTCAGAAAGGTAGTCGTGGTTTTGGTGCAATTTTAGGTATTACAGATTCTTAATGGCCTTGAAAGCGTAGTGTCATATTTTTATAACGCAACTACAAATGCAGAAATAGTTTTTACTTTATCATACGTAGTATGATAAAGTAATGAATGTAATGGTGACGAAAAAAATGAGATTTTAGTGGAAATATGTCCTGTGAAACATGTGTCTGTGTCTGTGTGTGTATGTGTGTGTGCGTGCGTGCGTGAGTGCATGCGTGTGTGCGTGTGTGCGTGAGTGCGTGAGTGCGTGTGTGTCTGTGTCTGTGTGTGTGTGTGTGAGTGTCAATGTGAGTGTGAGTGTGAGTGTGGGTGCGTGTGCGTTTGCGTGTGCGCGCGTGCGTGCGTGCGTGCGTGCGTGCGTGCGTGCGTGCGTGCGTGCGTGCGTGCGTGCGTGCGTGCGTGCGT
Organism: Aphodius sticticus; assembly: GCA_963966075.1. Classification (NCBI taxonomy): domain Eukaryota; kingdom Metazoa; phylum Arthropoda; class Insecta; order Coleoptera; family Scarabaeidae; genus Aphodius; species Aphodius sticticus. The sequence continues at coordinate 39,630,539 of OZ014508.1, read as the reverse complement.
GCGTGCGTGCGTGCGTGCGTGCGTGCGTGCGTGCGTGCGTGCGTGCGTGCGTGCGTGCGTGCGTGCGAGCGTGCGTGCGTGCGTGCGTGCGTGCGTGCGTGTGTGCGTGCGTGCGTGCGTGCGTGCGTGCGTGGAGCCGCAAATATAGAAGAATTCCGCAAGAAATTCAAAGAAGTTTCAACTATAAGAAACAATCAACAAGTAATCATGAAGGAAAAGAAGTCATATCAATAGCAATTCACAAAGGACAAGAAGCCACTCGAAATTAAAACTGATATAGAAAATGAAATATCGTCGGTGAGGTGCTACAACTGTCGAAATCATGGTCATTACGCCAATGATTGGAATACTGCAAAAAGAGAGAAAGGTTCATGTTTCGAGTGCGGTTCAATGAGTCACCAGAAACAAGATTGTCCCCAACGAGCGGTTGTAAGCGACACAACAGTCAGAACATCAAGGTCAACGTATCTAATTCAAAGGGCGGCGGAGTTAATTCCATGTTATGAGGTTTCAATTTTGATTTGTAAACAGTTAGTTAAAGCAGTAGTCGGTCGATAGCGGAAGTCCAATTTCTCTATTTTCTGTAATGGCACTCCGAAAATAAATACAGATAGAACCATATACTGATTATCAGAGTCAATTCAAAGGTATTAACCAGAGTAAAATTAATATTTTAGGTCAATTAAAAGAAACAATTTTGGTGGAAGGTTGTTCGGTGGATTTAACTTTTTATAGTGTTCCTGCAACATCAATGAGTTGTGTATATTTGTTGGGGAGAGACTGTACACAGCGATGTGGAAATTAAATTTCACAAATAAGAAATCATTGTTAAACTTGCGGCTAAAAAAGATCATGATGAAAATATTGACGAGATATTACAGATTAAAGTAACTGCTGATACCGATCAAAAACCATATTTGGACATAACTCCAGATATAGATTTTGAAACACAGAGGAAACTAAAGGAAATTGTAGACAATAATTATGTTAATTCTCAAAAGCCAAGTCAGCCAGTTACACATCTTGAGATGTAGTTGTATTTTAAACAAAACCATCAACCATTTTATTACAACCCGTGCGTATGTCATATGATGAAAAGTTAGCTTTAACTAAAATTATTAATGATTTGTTAACCAGAGAAATCATTAGGCCAAGCTATTCACAGTAGTAGTCCTGTTGTAATGGTAAAAAAGAAAACTATGACTGTCGAATGGCAATCGACTATCGAAAACTTAACAAAATTACCTTAAGAGATCATTTTCCTATACCACGTATAGATGAGCTAATTGATATCTTAGGAAATAAATCATATTTTATAAAATTGGTTTTAAAAGACGCATTTTACTACATAAAATTAAAGGAGAACACTATTCCATTTACATCATTTATTACTTATATGGGACATTATGAGTAAGTAAGAATGCCTTTTGGATTATCAAATGGGTCTTCGTTTTTTATGCGATTTATTCGCTTAGTTTTACAGCGTTTACTTGAGCAGAATAAGCTAATGATATATTTAGATGATCTTTTGATAGCAACTGAAACAATTGATGAAAATTTAGAAATTTATTTTAAAGTATTGCCATGTCCAATCGTGAATAGGTTAGAATTAAAGTTTACAAAATGCACATTTTTGCAAACAAAGATTACTTATTTAGGATATGAGATTGACAAACAGGGAATAAGCCTATAAGCAGAGAATGTAACAGCTGTTATAAATTATCAATACCCAAGGAATTTCAGGGAATTGCCAACTTTTCTAGGGCTAATTTCTTATTTTCGAAAATTTATTGACAAGTTTTCAGTTATTGCTAAACCATTATATGATTTAGTAAAATTTAAGATTGATTTTTGTTAGGGAAAGATAGAATATGAATCATCCGACTTTTGGTTTCAGAACCAGTAATCAATTTATTCTCCAACTGCTGAAACCGAATTGCATTGTGATGCTAGTTCACACGGATTTGGTTCAGTTTTAGTTCAACGAGAAAATGGTGGAATATTTCATCCTATACGTAAGTTACTTTAGCCGTCGTACAACAGATGCGGAACAAAAATGTTATAGTTTTGAACTTGAGACGTTAGCTATTCTTATTCTGTTCTTTGGAGAGATTTAGAATTTATTTGCTTGGCATTTCTTTTAAAATTGTCACAGATTGTAACAGTTTAAAGTTAACTCTTGAAAAGAAAGTAATTACAATTATACTTTGGAGCATGGTACTGGAGAACGCATGAAACATGCTGATGCTCTGAGTAGAGAAATAATGTGTTTGTTATTACAGCAAACAGTTTACAGAGAAATTTTTGACACTTTTGCAAAGTTCTGATAAAACAATCTCTGAAGTTAGATTAAAGTTAGAAGAAGAACAAAGCAAAGTACATGAACTTTGTAATGGTTTAGTTTATAAAAAATATAAAGATCAATTGAAATTTTGGGTACCTAAAATCATGGAAAGCACCATTATCAGAGAAAGTCATGAAGCAGTAGGCGATCAGGGACGCAACAAAACAATAGAGTATTTAAAAAGTACCTATTGATTTCCGCAAATAAACAAGAATGTAATAAAACATTCAAAATTGTTTGAAATGCATTACCTATTCTAAGAACACTGGTAAGCCAGAAGGTAAATATTATCCTATAGAGAAAGGACATGTTCCATCTCAGTGTATTCATGTTACCTTTTATGGGCTGTTGGAAAACGCCCCAATTCGACTGTATAAGCATATTTTTTAAATTATTTATGGGTTTACTAAGTTTAGTAAATTTTATCAAACCAAAAGTACGTGTGCTGAAGAAGGAATAAAATGTTTAGAAAACTATTTTCCATTTCAGCATTTAAATTTTCAGCTACACGTCTCTAAAGTTTAAAACGTTCATGGATGTAAAATAAATTAAACATGTGCTGATTGAGGCAATCAGTATGTCAGAAAGGCCGAGCTGTAGTAGGAAATAATATGATAGTATTGGCCTGGGATATTAGTTGCTCAGAAAATACGTTGCCATTGATTTTGATGTTGATAAATGATATATTCATTGTCATTGTCTGATATACATACTTGTGTACAGGGGCGCCGTTACATATGGGCAAGAGGGGCGCTTGCCCCCCGCCCTCCCTGGATTTCAAACCCAACTGCCGCTATGCGAGAAAACGGCTAACTATTCAGCGATGTGTCGTCGCTTCAGCGATGTATCGTCGCTTCCCCACCCCCTGAATTAAAAAAAAACTCCTACTGACATTTTACTCCTATAGGTATATTGTGTACCAAGCCTACAAAGTGATTCTTTACCGAGGCTGAGTACTTTTTGAGGCCCGGAAATCACTTTTTTTGCGCGACGCATACAGTTTATCCAAAATATATTGGGTGTTATATAAAAGTATAGAAAAAGTATACTGAATAGTCAACTTTTGATACCGAACTCATGTCCAGAAATACACCTGATACAGTTTAGGTACTGCATAGAGCCGGAATATGGTACCAACTTTAGAAGCTGCATTGGGAAAGTAGGTAGTGGAAGTATCATATAATAGCTACATATTTCAAAACCAAATAGTTTGTATGGAAAACTTTATTTGTTGAACGTCTCTAAAAAGAATTAAAGAATACCCAATATTGGCTAAAATTTGTACAAACATTACAAAACGGTTCCCATTAACTCCTTTCAAAGACATTATTAAATAAAAAAAATCGGACAAATGTTATTTTGTTTTAAAAGTGCGATCATATGATACATAATAATATTTTCCCTGTGCTGTTTATAAAATTGGTTCCATCTTCCGACTCTCTCCAGCGTTCAAACAATACTCTTCCAGGAATAAGTTCCTTACAAAATTTGTCTACAACAACAATTATTATTAATTAGTTGACTTTGTATGTTGCCTTTAAAGTGTTTAGGTATAATACTAATAACAACAATTTTGTATTTCGTTGTCAATTATCGTTATCACAGAATTTTAAAATTTGTTGACTTTTTCTCTATTGGTCATTGTTTCTCGTTAATATATTTTAAAATAATATTGTCGCCTTTTTATTGTTTACCAATTTGTTATTAAGACTTTCCATCGGATGCTCGATTGACACGATTATAGAATTATCAAGTATGTCCATTTTGTACATGTATTTTTGGCTCTCTCTTCAACTGAGTGAATTCCAACTAATATTGCCTTCGCATCGATTATTAATTTGCTATAAGAATTTATGGCTCGTGTTCATCGAAAGCAGTAAAAAGACGACAAAATTAGTTGGCAATCAATTAACGGAATTAAAAAAAAAATAACGAATTATTGAGAGATAATGTTTATAATCGAAAATACAGACATAATGGACAATATTGAAAAGTCTGTACATAATTTGTTTATTGAAGAGTGACAATTCTTCATTATACATAAGGCCTTGCTCGATGAACATTTTATCAATTCAATTCTTATAGAAAATTAACAATAATTACTCCAGCAAAATAATGAATAATAAAAATTCTACAATATTGGTTGACAATCAGACCAAATCTTAAATTATATGATAAAAGTTCAAGTATTTAAAAAAAAATTATAATTACATACAATTATTAAGTACTTATTCTCAGTTTTATTTTCTAATTATCAATGCCATTTACAACAAATAACACAAGACAATATCACCCTTTATGAAAAAAAATCTTGCACCCCCTGGAAGATTTTGTAACGACTCCTATGCTTGTGTATTGTAATCTGCGTACAATTAAACCTTCAAGAAGTTGTTAGATTGCTGTCCTGACCACCACTACAGAACTAGTGTTGGTTCAAGGACAACGTTGACCTGAATTCGCAACAGAACCTTCACCATGCCTGACAACTTTACGGCATAATGACAGGTCTCTCAGAACCAAAGGTGGGCCTTAATTGAATAGTTGACTTTTTTGTTTTATTTTATTTTCTTTATTATAGTTTCTACGATAGTAAAACTAAAAATCTGGTAATTTGCGAACATTACAAACTTCCCTATAATCCCAGTGTTAGAAAAATTATTGTTAGCCTTTTAAACAACATCGGATCACGCAAGTGTTTTTATTTTCAACCTATCAATACCACCGATGAAATGGAGAAATTCATATCAGAGTTTTGAATAATTATATAAAATATACTTATTGAATTTTGATAAAATGAACAGTTTCCCTGACGTCAGAAGTTGTCTACGAACGCCACAAACCGACAGCTGTGGAAACCCCAGAGATCCCAGAAACTCCACAATGAATATTTTTCATTTAATTTTATTTTTGAGTAACGCGCTGTTTCATTATATGACAAATAAAGTGACTTTAACTCAATTGATATCCCAATCCAAAAGAAGTTTCTTTGTTTGAAGTAAGCGAGATTGAATGTTCAATTACTTTTGAATAATTGAACTACCGTTGCCTTTGTCAATCGGAACTTTTAACAAATTAACTTTCATTGTATTTTACAAAACACCATCCTAGTACATTAGGCCTATTATTAGGCTATTGTTATAGGGCGGCCTTTAAGAGGTGTATGACTGACTTCACCCTGTCAGGTTGTTGGTATGTCGATTACATTAAATGCACCTTACAAGGTGCATTTTTGCAACATTTTAAGAGACAAAGTCGGGTGAGTAAAGCGTCCACTAGCTCTTGATCTATCTGTCTTGGAGTATATTTTATGAACACATCCCAATTTGTCAAAACATTAGAGATATACCAACAAAACTTGGACGACCGCACCCAAGCGGGAAATTACGTCAGACCCACTTCTTAGTTTAAGTCATCTCTAGCGAGATAGTACGTACTGTACCTACTAACTCTACCGCGTATTATGCTAATGTAACCTTAGCTTGAGAGATGATTCTCTATATGAAAAATGTCACTTACACTTCCTTTTTGCTTTCTTTTTTCATCGTCATTGTTTTTTATTCTAAAATCTTTTCTTCGAATAATGTCCCCAATGGAATTTGACGTAAAATTTTTGTATTTGATTTAATTAAACAAAATAAACAAAGCTTACCGCGCGATTTAAGGTCATTTAAGGTTTAGTTTGTTTACATTGAGTTACGAATATCCATTCAATATAAGTTAGGTCAATTTAATAACCTAACATTACCGCGAAGGTCAAATTAACGTTAAATTGTTGATCGCTACCTGATAACAGATTTACCGTTTCTAATAGTTATTCTTAGCAAAAAGTCAATCAAAATGTCAGTTAAAACATTTTTATTAGAATATAATAAGCGGTTTGTTAATTGCCAGCGGCTGCGTATAACATTTTGTTTATTATTAATTTGGACTATAAGATCGCTACAATTTAAATAATATTATAATTTATCCGAGTGTCTAAGATATCGGGATGTTAGATATATGTAATACTAATAATAAAATGTTTCGTATTTCAAGCATTACAAAATTAATTATTTAATTAAAAATTCAATTATTTCAATGTTTACTGTAGTACGGCTTGATAACCCGTCACCATCATTTTACGAGATATGACAGAATAATAAGAGTGTTTGTGAATATTGTGTAAGACTAATACTGCAGTAAACTCCAATTTAGATCACGTTGTAATTATATATTAAAATTGAAAGGCGCAAATGAATTTAAGTTTGTGTAACTTGTTAACTTCTACTCAACGTTTAGCGAGATAACCCAACTAACTATAGTGTCATTAATTATTTCGTAAATATACGTTATATTACTTTCTTTCGATTTGTCACTATTTTAAGCTGGCTATACATGTAACGATAAATCTTACCGATTTAATTGTACAGCCCAAACTGTACAGATTTAGCTAACGTATGTATGATAATATCTATACGATTTACCCTTTAGCCCTGTTGGTCAAAGATTGTTTTCGGCAAAAGGATCTGACATCCCCGTCTATAAAAAAAGGAAACAAAACAAAATTAATCTACACAACAGCCGGGGGGGGGGGGGGGGTAAAATAAAAATGAAACAAAAAACTTGTTTTCAAAAATCAAAATTTATTTTTATATTTTTGTTTTTATCAAAGTTGATAAAAAGTTCACTCTATGGACCTACATTTTAAAAAATTAACAGCTCTGACTTTTTGTTGCCTTTTTCTAGTAAAAAAGAGTTTTTCTGCTTTGATACTTTTCGAGAAAAACGGTGGTAAAACGCTGATATGCCAATTCAGCAACGCCATCGTTTAAAAACAATTAAATTTTAAAAAGGGTTAGGTAGTTGGATTTGTCTTGCTATTTAAGTATTTGATTTTATGTGGCCTTATCCCAAAATAAAACCATTCTATTCTAAAAAGTCAATATCGTAAAAAAAGATAAAAAAAACGTTAAAATAAATAAATTTAAAAAAGTTAACAACTTTCTATTTCTATTAAATTTGTGATTGCAACACAGTTAATTTTATCCGCAGTTATCTGCTGAACTAGACGCTGGTTTGAGATAGATTTCTTTACGATGAATACGAGCCAGGAGGTAAATTTATACCTACGGCTGAACTAACGGCCGAAATATTCACGTTTGCTACCCATTGCTATTCTACGATATAGACAAATCGAAGTCAGGTAACAATAAGGTGGGGGGGGCAGTGAATATTTCGGTCGTCAATTTACGCGTGTAAAGTTTACCTCCAGGAGTGAATAGTTCCACATCACGTAAGGTTTTCGAAAAAATTCATGCAAATTGTCGTGATGTTGGCACCTTTATTGAACTTATTGGCCGGGTGCGCGATGCAAGCGCCACTACAGGAGCGCGTTCGGTTTGTCAGGGTCGAGTATGGGGAGAGCAATGCTCTGATAACCTGGGTCAGCTGTCTCTCTCTTATATGCAGATAAACACCGTATGACGTTAGTCCGCCTATCATGCAGCGCGTCACTCTCACCGTACCCTACCCGATTATCCGAACGCGCTCCAGGGGTAGGCGATAGTATGTCTACGAGGCATAAATGGTGCAGATTGCTAATAAATAAGCACGTAGTCATCCTCCCCGTAGAGTGAGCTAATAAATGTTACAGTTATCTGTAGTGTGCTAATAAATATCACAGTTATCTGTAGTGTATAACGTGGTCCGATCAATATTTAATGGATTGTTCAGCTGTTCTTTGTGGCCGAACGAATAGGAGCAAATTCTCGTAATTTTAATGAATAAAGAAAACCACACGTTGACGCTTCACTTTGGAAAGTTCTAATTCGTCTATAAGTATGCATCGATGTCCGAGTTTTTTATTTGTAGATGATCGAGCTATCATAATTAGCATATTGAAGTTGGCTGTTGGAAATACATAAACTATATATGCGACGCGGCAAGCGACTCACAATAATCATTTTGCTAATCCTCACTCACCACCGAACTGTGTGTTTTGTAGTTAAATTATATTTACTTTGTGGAAGACCTAATAATATGTTTAGTTAATCGTTTACTATCTATTGAGGCAACGGCCATCTCGCATGTCTCTTTCTACATTATTTAAACATGGACCCGGAGTCGGAGTCGGTACATTTTTTCCGACTCCGACTCCTCTGAAATTTGTCTGAACTCCGACTCCGACTCCACGACTCCGACTCCACAGCCCTGGTTAAAAGGGCTTCGCAGCCATCGCCGCTCGGAGTTTTGCTCCACGGCGAACAACCCTTAAATAACGATAACATCCGAACGGAACCAGTAGGACAGGCACTCTATGTCACGATAACAGGCGATTGCATGTTACGATATTGACACGTCAAGTCAGTTCTTACAGAAAAAATTTTATAACCGTCGCCGCCGTCAAGCGATTGATTGTTGCAGGAAAATGTTTATAACTTTTGAAAATATTATTGCATAACTTTGTATCATGTATCAGATTGTGAGTAATCAAAAGGGCGTCTCGCCCTTTCCCGCTCGGAGGTTTACTCCACGGCAAACAACCCTAAAATAACGATAATGTCGGTTGGTTGTTGCAGAAAAATGTTGATAACTTTTGCCAATATTATTGCATAATTTTCTATTATGTATCAAATTGTAGGTAATTAATCGAGGTAGTTCCCTAGGAAGACAATAGCTAAAGCGATAAGCATTTGACATAAGTCTTGTAAGGTGATCAAGCAGTCAGTATATATTATGTGGAAGAAGTGTCAGTCGACAAATTGCCTTTAATACAGCTACTCCGAGCGGAGAATAGAAGCTCTTTTAATTACCTATAATTTGATATAGAATAGAAAGTTATACATTTATATTGGGAAAAGTTATAAACTTTTTTCTGCAGCAGCCACTTGATGGTAGCGTAAAGACGTCATCGTCATTGTCATTTAATGGTTGTTTGCCCTGGATCAACTCCGAGCGTTCAAAGGAAAATACTACATTTAATTGCCTATAATTTGACGTACTTAGGGAAGTTATGCAATAATTTTAGTGTAAGTTATGTTCATTAATAGCACATCTTAGTCGAACGGCGCGCCAATTTCATGTATTATAGTAGTAATAGAGCCGTATGTAGACGATATTAGGGGTAGCACCTTCCCAATACCATTATTTGATGCAACATTTTATGCGCTTTCAGAATTTGTAACGCTTCTTTCTCTATGGCGTTGTTGCAAAAAGTTTGTGCAATTCTTTATTGAGATGACAAGTGGTCTTGTAAGGTGATAAGGTGCGTAACGAAATAAATCAAATTTCCGACAACACCGTTTGATGAATTTTTGAAACAACACTCTGGCGTATAGTACTTGAACTATCATTTGGTATGTTTCATTACAAAATTGGAAAAAATGTTATGGCTATCTTTTATGGCTAACTCCTCGGTATCCCACGATACTTTACATAACTACTTTACATGAGCTATATCTAAACTAGGTGTGACTGTTCGGATCTTTAAACCACCATTTAGACAGGGCAAGTTTAGTGGCCGCAAGGGCTGTCTACCACTAAACTTGCTATGTCTAAACGATGGGAAAGTACTAGACGCCAAGTAGAAAGTCTAGATTTCTATGATTTAGTCATGGCAAGTTTATTGGCGGACAGCACTTTCCGCTATTACCTTGCCCTGCTAAACGGTGTTTACGCTCTGCAGCTTCCAAACGTTGCGTTTCTGAGTTACTATCAAAAGTTGCTCTACTATGATCTATATACCCTTTAAATATTTTATACATCTATACCCTTTAAATATTTTATATATCTTGTGGGCTCTTTTATTTGTATAGTTTAATCGACAGCCAATTAGGTGAGTCACTGCTGTTTTTATGGTGGGTCAATCTGTTAATAAATATTCCATATCAATACCATGTCAAAAATTGGCCCAGCATTCTAATTGCTCAATTATTTAAAGTTACTCTTTTACATATATTGCTTGATTGGATCATCGCCATCAAAAATTTTCGTCGGTATCATTGAACTTAACACACCCAACTAAAACCTAATTGATATATCTTTCATGTCACAGCTGCATTCATTAAAAATAGAAACAGAGCAGCCGAAAAGTGTGTTTAATTGAATGACGGCACATTCCGAACTCCTAACAATTAGCTCAACGTCTTACTTTTTAATACCAGAGTTGCCCGGCTTCACTAATTAGGATTTACGCTAATAATAACGCCTTAGTATGCGGTGAACGCATATTGAGGCCGGAAGGAGTTTATTTATTGACGATACTTCAGATATGGCCGAGTTTCGATCAAGTGCACTATTGTTGTCAACACACCGGCTACATAATGGGCGCTTTGTAGTAATAATTTAGTAATAATTTCGTGATAACATCGATAATTACTGTACTGCTAAAACTAACATACAAACATGAATGTGAACACATGTAATTTGTGACATAAATTGTGTTATTGCCGATATTATTGACAATTGTTTAACTTTAATAAGTGACTGTAGACTAATAAAATGCAGTTGTATTATAACAAAGTGTTTTATTCGTTATTTCAACGCTTTCAGATACAAAGTCGTATAACGTCTAATCTACTGCTTCTCCGTTCCCAGCCTGCAGTGGAATGATTGTCGTGCTTCTTAGAATTGTCACGCTGAGAGCGGAGGTTGTAATCCAACATTTGGATGACAATCTATTCTCACTTACATACTTAACTAACAATTATATTGGGGTTCTCAATATAACGCATATTTTTCGGTTATTATGTTTGTAGCACGAGGTTTTTCCTATCGGATTTTGTAAATATCGTAAAAGGTGCAAATTATTCAAACATGTTTAAACAGGGAAAACTGCTAATTTTTATGTTTGGCACTGGACACTTTCGTTGGATAGGTATATAGTATTGTGTTTTGTAACGTCTAACGTGTAAAAATTACTACCAAATTTTTGGTCATAGTACATCAATTTAGTACATATTCACCTACTTCCGAAAGTTGGTGATCAGTACCCCGCATTTTTCTGGTTAACATGTTTTTGTTATAAATACCTATGGTTTCTTTTAACTCTAAAGTTTTTGAAGCTTGGGCGGCACTTTTGAGGTTTGCCTACGCCGCCAAAAACGCTAGGGCCGCCCAGGGCCATTACAGTAGGCTGTTCAAAATCGTGATGTGCCGGTCCGGAACGATACGTTCCAAAGGAGCAAATCCACCTAGGGAATCAAAAGGAACGAATCTAGAACTAACCTAGACGCATATAGCGGACTCACATTTTCGGCTATCCAGGCTAACTTACTGTCTATGTGTGGGCTAGAGATTAGAAATTGTCGTAAAGTTAAGTTAGAAAGTGCAATTCGTTCATTGCAATCGTTAATAACAACTAAGTATTAAATTGGAAATAAAGCATTGATACTTCGGTAATATGGTAATACTGCTAGAAAACAAGGACTACACAAAATGCGGTTTATACACCGTACTATTTTCTTATGAAATTAGGATCTACTACAAGCTAAAAAAGTCATTTCCAACAAATACACTCCTTGTGACTTAGAATACAAACAGGGCGAACTTTTTACTGATTTATTTATTTACCAACTGTACCGTACTACTGTAACTGTAGTTTCGAGCCACGGTTGGACCGATCTCAACTGGGTGCGCACTAGTTCGGTCGAAATGTGCTAGTTGCAAAGGCACGAGACCGAAAGGACCGAATCCAGAAAAAGAACGACCCGGTCCATCTCTAGTTCAAAACTTCTTGAAACCGGAATATGATAATACCACCATAGTTTTCCCTCTCCAAAAGTGATTTTTGTGGAAGCATGCTTACAATAATATTAGGCCGTATTAATTAATATGGCAAGAACCGTCAGTGACACAGATTGTTTGAGAAGGCGCTGAATGCAGTTAGTTAGGTCTTTTTAATAATAAACGTGCGAATGGTCCAGGTGCTATCAGCTTATTGTCGGATTCAGATAAGGTGACCGCTCTAAATAATTCCACAACTGATATGGTGCGGAAATACTTTCTACTAATAAGTAGAATATCCGAAAAATATGCCAATACTCCACTCCCTACGTATAGTTTATGTCCAATCTATTAGAAATAAATGAGTTAATATAATAATTTGTAACATATTGGTTTCTCCTTGGTAAAGATATCTATTCTGGCCACACGAGTAGCAAGAAAAGTAAAGGTCTAATTTGTCCCGACTACCTGAAGCGATAATATCGATATTATTACTACCTACGACAATGAGAATACAAAAAATATTGACTTTGGCTCCCGAGTTGCCGAAAGAGATCTAGTGACCTCCCGATCTGGTCCCGTCAGAACATATTCTATCCGGCCCCATTGTCGCCTTTTTATGTCCGTTTGAATAATTGTATGAAACAATGATGTATTTGATAATGAACAATGATGATCAATGTATTAATCAAATACGTAACTGACAGAACCAAAAGTATCTTAATGACTTGGGGACTCAACACGGGCAACGATTGATCAAAAGTAGACCAAAATACTGACCACACAGCTCTCTTGAGAGTACGTGCTGTACACCAACAGCCTTCATAGAAACCCTGAAAAACCTCCAATCGCTTGACATGGTCACTGAAGCTGACGCGAAGCTAGGGGCAGCCTGTATGCCAACTGAACTTGAACTGGCAGCCAAATGGGAAAATCTCCAGATTGTACAAACTGTAGCTAAACTAACGTTAATAATTTGAAGCAACTACAATACTCCACGATACTATCTGACTAAAACCTTCATTACGAACATCGAAGGGAAAGAAGAGGAATGCGCTAACAAACCTGGAATCCTAACCTGGTATACAGGCGGGTCGAAAACTGATATAAGGTCTACCCCCCAGATGCGAGTCGCTTGGGGGCGCAGACAAAATATTTGCTATCAACAAATGCACACTGGAAAACTTACAAAGGAGGTGCAAACGCCAAAACAACCTTATACACTCCGATCGGTGCTGATGAAATTTTCACTGGTGGGCTAGTATGCAGGCGTCGATACGCACTGTAGCGGTAGTATAGCCGTATATCCGACTTGCGCTTGAAATTCGAGTGAATATTGCCGCTGTTTTGGGAAACTAAATATTATAGTCGTTGCTTGTCTATATCAATGTAAACTGATTTCTACGATTTTGTCTCACCAATTCACGTGCGAAAACGTGCCTTCTTAGTTGCTTATGGAATATTTAGAGAAGGCTGCCTCGTGAACCCCCCCCCCCCCCCTATATAGACCATTCTACATTTCGTAAGTTTTCGAAATCGACGCAAACGGCCTCCTGGACGCTTTTGCTTAAAAAATTTCCAAAACGTGAGCGAAAATTGTGAACGCGCCTCAACATTTCAGTAGCTTTTTATTTCACGTCGTCATGCCTGCTGGCTATAAATGTCAAAAGCGCGACGATAACCTCAATTCATATAAGCAGTAGGTATGTACAAAGCTAAGCGATTTGTTGCTATAAATGTCAAAAGCGCGACGATAACCTCAATTCATATAAGCCTCAATAAATGTGATTTGTAAAAATGGTAAAGTATTCTTCAAGTTGAAAATTTTTTTAACAATAGGTTATGAAATAAGAGTATAAAAATATTACTGTAATGCAAAAAATTAGTAATTTTAACAAATAATGCTTATTTTTGTAGTCCATGTAAATAAGCTCAATGGTCCTGGGAACAAAATTGATAAAAAGTTGCCCTATCGATCCACGTATACTACCAGAAAATTTAGCGCAATTGAAAACAATCTAGATCTTCTGCAAGGGGTTCATAATATTTTTATGTTTCTAATTTTTTATTCAGATCATATTAGTATTAGTATATTAGTATTGTATTTAGGAACAGCTATCTAGAATATTCGAAATTTTACGAAGACATGCTTCACATAGCACAGGTACAGGCGAATCATATACGCGTAGAGCAAGCTAAAAACAAATCAAAGACGGTTTGGTCTATAATAAATGAAAAGCGTTCCAACTACTCTCAGGATTTTACGATCCCTGACGCGGCAACTTCTGACGAACTTGGCGAGGGTTTCGCGACTTTGTTTGCTTCTTCTGTGGAGGAGCTGTTGTCTGGCGCTTTCGACGGTAGTGATGTTAGCTTCGACGACATCAGTCAGCACGTGCCTCGAGCGCGGGATTCGTTTGTCCTTTCTCCTGTCTGCGAGGCGGACGTACTGGACGCGGTACGCAGCCTCAGATCGGTATCTAGCGCTGGGGATGATATGATTCCCGCCATTGTTGTTAAGCAGTGTGTTGAGTTCATTGTGGGGCCGCTGATGTACTCCATAAATTTGTCTTTTTCTGATGGCGTTTTCCCCAGTCGCTTAAAAACAGCCGTAACAACCTCTATTTAAAAAGGGGGACCGCAACGACTTCAACAATTATCGGCCGATAAGTTTATTGACAATTTTCTCCAAGATATACGAGTACATTATGAATAGTAAACTTCGCACGTTTTTAATTAGATTTGATATAATATCAAAATGTCAACACGGCTTCTGTTTGAAAAAGTCCACTGATACCGCTATATTCAATTATACTAAAAACATATATTCTTGCATAGACAAAAAGATACCCTGCCTCGGCCTTTTTATAGACCTGTCTAAGGCTTTTGATTGCGTGAACCACTCCATTCTATCCTTCAAAATGCAGAGATACGGTATCAGTGGTGTGGCTGCGGAATGGTTTAAATCATACCTGTCCGACCGGCATCAGAGGGTTTGTATAGGCGGTAGAATGGCCAATCCTCGAACGGTGACGGTGGGGGTACCTCAGGGGTCGATTTTGGGTCCAACGGTGTTCTTGCTTTATATAAATGATCTGCCGAGATATTTGACCAATGTTGATGTCACACTGTATGCGGACGATATAAACATATTTCTCCGTGCCGAAAGTGTGGATGAGCTTCGTGTCAGGGCGTTTGCAACTTATTGTCGAGTGCAGCGTTGGGTTGCATGCAACCGTCTTACAATTAATGCAGCGAAGACCAAGTGCATCTGTTTCTCGAAACCGGGCATCTCTGATGTCCGGCTCGGGAACCTGACGGTGGCTGTGAGTACGACTTGTCGCTTGCTTGGGTTGGAGATTGATAACGGTTTTCGGTGGTCCCGTCATGTGGAGGAGCTGGCAATGAGGCTTTCCAGAAATTGTTATGCACTCCACAAACTGAGGAAATGTTGCAGCACTGACATAGTCAAAACTTTTTATTTTGGAAACTTCTACTCAATTATGAAGTATGGGATAATTCACTGGGGAATGAACGCGGAAGCAAATAGGATTTTTTTACTGCAGAAGAGAGCTCTGAGGACTGCCTTTGGTTTGCAGAGTAGGGAGTCATGCAGAGAACTTTTTAGATCAAATGACTTATTGACTTTCTATGACGTGTATATCCTGGAAACCGTTTGTTTTGTTCATACTCATGTGGACGAGTTTAACCATGGCATAAGACATCGTCACGACACAAGGCATGCTGACCGTTTGCTGCCGGCCATGCACCGCCACTCATATTATCAGAAGAGTTTATCTTACATGGGATGCAAACTATATAACTTGCTACCACGACAAACCAGATCGATAGCCGACATTAAACTCATGTACTGTCCGGTCGTATTTATTAGGCGTGACTTGTTATAATGTTAATGAATTTTGTAATTCCTTTTGATTCCTCTTTATATGTTGTGTATGCTGTTCTATATTGACATTTCATGTTCTGTCTGTGGATTGGTTACGTGAATAAAGTATTATTATTATTATTATTATTATTATTATTATTATTATTATTTGTCAGTTCATAAAAGAAAACTAAGAAAACTAAAGAAAAATAAGGTAAATATGTTAAAATTATGTAATTTTTTGCAATTTAAGTAGGTTGTATTAGAATTATATATTTTTATACTTTAATTCCACACCCTACCTATTTTTAAAATTATTCAACTTGAAAAGAAAAAGCACCCTTAAAAGAAAATCAAATTTATTGGGACAAATTATATTTTTTTTTTCATTTGCGGGAAAGCATTTTGTTTAATTGAGCCAACTGTTTTGGTGGTTAATAAATTTATAGAAACAACTTTACATCAACTTGAAAATTTGATTTGCAAAAGTCTTTTTTTAGACAGCCACTGTATCGAGGTGGTCTATCGATTGCTGGGATCTACTGATTCACTGATCTACCCAACAGGCGGTCTACAGGTCCACTAGTTGACTATTATTACATAAAATGTTCCGTTATTATTTTTTGTGGACTACGCACAGTGACGCGCCGACAGTGGTAAGCGCCTGTGTGCGAAACCAATGTAGCGCCTCTTTGATTTTGTTGTAACGAAACACCGTCCGTCATAAAGAAATACAAATATAATTTTTTTTTTAATAAAATTTTTAGTAATTTTTTGTTGACTGTATAACTTTTACTTATGTGCATTTATTTTGGAGAGTCCTGTTTTTATATTTTCGAACTCGTCTGACCGATGGATACGTAAACTGGCTCCGAGAGTGGTTTATGCTAGGCCAATCTCGTATTATATTTTTTGAACCCATTGTAGCGGCCACGTACTCAAACCAGTTCAGTGACTGGTGGGGGTGATTTTTGCCCCTTGCATGCTGGCGGAATAGCTCCGAGTCCTCTATACTGGCCCCTTGCATGCTGGGGAGATAATTCAAGGTATTGCCTGATGGCCCCTTGCATGCTGTTGATAATACGTCGAACTGCTTACCTCTGCTGGCCGTTTGTTGGCGAGGTAGTTTTTCCAAATATTTGTTTTATTGTTTATTAGCGTCAGTTATCTCTGATGGCACCTAGCTTGCTTTCGAGAATGACATTGGGATATTAAACCCCTGTTCTACGTTTTCTCCTTTAGCCAATGTTGGTAAGAGAAATTGCGTATTGCAACGAATGCCGCCGTCACCGAATCGGGAATATTTGCCCGCCCCGTTAATCTGTATTTCCCGTACCGATTAGTTAATATAATATCCGAAACCCGCCGCCGAAGAAATAACATACTCGAAAACCAATATTTCCTGATTATGATATTTTCTTCATGTATGTAATTAATTGATGATGATTCCATCCTGGGAACCGCTTCATCACGGGCGCCCATCCTCATATCGAGGAAAAACAATCGGATAAATAACTAGTAAGAAAATTATCTTCACCCGTGCTGAAGTTAAAATACCCCCCACCGTAAAATATTAAAAAAAACAAAAGTGAACTGATTTTGCCGATTCACGAACTTGTCCTTACTTTTTAATAGATAACCTTGTATACCAAATTTCAGATCAAAATTCCTTCAAAATTACGGCAGTTATCGTGTACACAGAGAGATGGACATTTGTGCCAAACTCAACATACCCCTCACCACAGTAAATGTGGGGGGTATAAAAACGGCACTCTCGCGGTAAACTCACTTGGAGAAATCGTCACTATCGACGGGGGGGATAAAAACGTCACTTCCGCGGGAGGGAATAAAACGTCACATTCGCGGGAGGGAAGACAGAACGGTCGGAGGAAGTCCTTTTTTTTAATAGCCACCATCTGACCTTATACTCTCGCCATTCGGACCCGGTTGAGGTGCTTCATCCTTTTCTTGATGGTTGGCCGGATGCTCTCTTGCCATTTTACCTCTGGTGGACTTGATAGACTGTCTATGTTGGGGCGGATACTGGCTCATACCGCATTTGTCGACAGTACGGAAGATGTGATTCGCATGTGCGGGACTCCAAACAACTTGATCAACCTTAGCACGGCGGCTTCCGACCCCGAAGACTTCCTCTCAGGCGGTGGCGGGGTAATCCCCAAATGTAGGAGCCAGTTTAGCGGAAAATTTCCTGGCGGCTTTCGAAAGGTGATGCGTCTTTTGATACACCATCTGTCCGATAACGGGGCGTAAATTATGACGTAAATTATAGGACCTACTTCGTCGTTGAAGCCCTTCAGCCAGCTTCACTCGTAGTTTCTTCACTCTTCAGCCCGCTGGTTGGCTTCAGGAAATTCGGTAACCGGTTCGTCTATTTCGGCTGCCAAATTTCTTAATTCCATAAACTACCACCAGACTCTCTTGCTGGGTAGTTGAATATTTAACTTCTGTTCTGTTGTGTGCTCCGCTAGCAAATGCCACCACTCGCTTCATGTCTCCATAAAGCTGTATAAGAGCGGTTCCCATACCTTTCTGGCTGGCGTCGGTGTACAATCTGGACACACTAAGACTGGGCTCCATGTAAGGGCATACTTAAGTTCCTCGAATTCTGTACTGGATTCCAATGCCATTGTTCATCCTTTTTAGTTAGCCGGACTAAAGGAGCGGTAATTTGTGCAAAATTTCGAACGAATTGACGATACCAAGATGCGCTTCCAAGAAAACTTAGTATTCTTTCTTAGTTGTCGGTGGACTAACGTTCTGGATGGCGGATAATTTCTCGGGATCGGTTCATATGCTTTCTGGAGTAACTATATGACCAAGGTATTGGATACTGGCTTGAGCAAATTTGCATTTCTCGGGATTTAACTGTAGTCCAGCGGCGCGTAATCGCTCGAACACTTGTCTTAGGTAGTGTTCTATTGTTCTACCTAGCACTATTATATCGTCTAGATGAACGAAACCTATGTTATCCAGTTCGGGGCCGATAACAAGGACCATTCACCGGCGGAATGCAGCCCGAACGGCATACATTTTAATTGGAATAACACTTTTCCTGGGACGGGGAACGTCGTTATTGGCTAAATTTATCTGCCAAAATCGATTTTTAGGTCCAGTGTGGAGAAAAGCTTGCTATTTCGGAGTTTATCCAAAATGCTTGAAATATACGGCAACGGATAAGAATCTTTGATAGTAACGATACTAACTGTTCTAAAGTCAACACGGTACCTTACTTCTGCCTTTTTCGGGACCAAAACTATGGGTGAGCTCCGGGGACTGCTACTTGGTTTTATTACATCGCCTCCTAGCATCTTTTCTATCTCTTGGTTAATTAGCGCCTGTTTCTTAGCATCGCATGGGTAATAACGATGTTTGATGGGTACGGTACTAGGAATCTAACGTATTACGTGTTGAACGAGTTTCATACGCCCTTTTACATCAGAAAATTTTCTCAATTCGTGGGTCAAGAATTTTTCCAATTCTTTGTGACCGTTTTGGATGGGACACTTCTCTATTGTGGCTAAACATGTTTCATTCTGTAACATAAGTTTTTTATTCCTAACATTGATGACCGCTCCTACAGATCGTAAAATGTCCATCTTGATGATCACATTTCATGGCATAATCACGAATGGTGTCTCCATTCGAATGCCTTCTATTTCTATGGGTATACAAAGTTGTCCCAAGGATTGTACCAGATCTCCATTAGCTCTTCGGATTGCCTTCATTGTGGACTTTGTGGGTTTTGCTAATCCTTTCCTTCTGAATTCATCCGCGAGTTCTTCGGCTATAAATGAAGTGGTGGCTCCAGTGTGAATCAATGCTTTTACATTTTCGTTGAATACTTTTATGTTTACCCAGATCCTTTCATCGATTTTAAGAGAGAATTCTTGCATCTGGAAGACCTGGGTTGTGTACTCTGTTGTTGGACGGTTTAACCCCGGTAACCGTCCGATCTCTCGTTTCCCGAACATGGGCAATCTTTGCTACGAATATCAACACGTCCACATCGAGAGCAGAATAGCTTGACCGGGTGCTGACAGTTATTTCGGTTGTGTCCCTCAATGCCACAACCGCTGCCTCAACGGCGCTGGTCGTGGTCGCTGGCGGACTTATTGTACTAGAACAATACTCTTTCTGAGTATTCTCTGTTCCCTGTTTGACTGCAGTAAACATCTTAGTTCAGCGTTTTCCAAACTGCTTGCGCTGTCCTTCTCCCGCTCTCGGCTGTCTCAATAACTTCGGTCCGCTCCAAGGGAGGCGCGCCTCCCAGTTTGGAAACCACTGTCTTAGTAAGTGGTCTGCTATTTGAATATCTTCGCTATTCTTGGCGTACAAGGTCATACTCGGATGCTTGGCTTGACAACTCCTTCTAAGTTATAATATCGTTGCGTCGTATAAACAGCTAATATTCAGGTTTCATGTTGCTGAATATCCTCTTGAGTTGATCTTTATTCGACATCGGTCGACCTCTACGAATTAATGTTAATATTTCTGTTATGTAGTCTTTGAAAGATTCCTGATCTTTCTGTACGCGTGTTCAAATATCTTCCTCTATTTTGTAATTATATCGGGGAGGAAGATATTGTGGTTCGAAGTCTACTATAAACGCATTCCAGGTAGTACACGAAGTCCTGTTATTTCGGAACCACAATAACGATTTACCTCGAAATGACTCGGGTAATGTAACTAACATTTCATTATCGGGCACAGCATAGTATTCTTGCAATTCATTGGTTCTTTCTTAGAATGATATTGCATCGCCGTCTCCATTAAAAATAAGTCCTCATTTGCGGACGCTATCGCACGTGGAGGTGGTCGGTATTCTCGGAAGTGGAGTATCTCCACGTTGTCTTTCATCGTTCGCCTCATTTTCATTTTCTATCACTACGATTGCTCCTTTTTCTATCAGAGGGGGTAGTCTAATATCAGCGAGACTTGACTTTAATATATATATATCGATAACGGACATGCACCGACGCCATCATACCCTCATCTGTCCACAATTCTAATTCTAATAAAAGATCAGCATTTAGATACTATTTTGAAAGGGTCTCCAAGGTATCTTTAAACAACAATCAATTATAACACAGAAATTCTTAATATATAAAAAATTGGCATCAGTAACGGGTATAGCGTTAGACAGATACAACAAATATACGATAATGTACACAGTAACAAGATTATTAATACTATTTATCCACACATTCGACTAGTGACCATCTACACGTAGTAAATCAAGTAATTGAGAAAGCTGGAGTATGGTATAATGATATATATGGCCTTCATAAATTTCAACAAAGCCTTTGATTCGATTAACCGACACACCTTATGGCAAGCATTGAAGAAAGCAAATGTTCAAGAACGCTATATACGGATCATACAAAACATATATAGTAACAACACAGCAAAAATACGGTTGGAAAAGGCAGGAATGAAATTCAACGTCGGAAAGGATGTACGACAAGGGGACCCAATGACTCCGGACATATTTAACAGTTTGCTGGAGGCCATTATGCAGTCAACAAATTGGGAAGAGGATTATGACTAACGGTTCAAAAACTCCAATCGAAATTCAAGGTAAATCCATTGAATATGTAGAGGAATACATATATTTGGGACAGCTGATTGCTATGAATGACCGAACCGAAAGAGAAATAAACCGAAGAATTACTTGTGCATGGAAACGATACTGGTCGCTGCAACTATAATTTAAAACCAACATTTGCATGAGTACAAAAAGAAAATTATTTGACACCTGCGTAAGTCCAGTACTGACCTACGGCTGTCAAACCTGGTCTCTGACAAAAAAAGCAAGCTACAAAAATTCGTGTCCAACAAAATAGTATGGAAAGGAGTATGTTGGGTATAACACTGCGAAACAGAGTCAGGGTATCGGAGATGAGGAGGAAGACAGGTGTTGCTGATATGGTAGCCACCATCAAATCACTCAAATGGAGCTGGGCGGAAAATGTAGCGAGAAGAGAGGGATGTCCAAGAGACACCACCGAAAGGCTACCTTTGAGCCAGAAAAGGAAAAGGGGACGCCAAAGAACCAGGTGGTCAGCCGAAATTAAGGAAATTGCAGGAAATGATGGGGCCACTAAAGCGAGATCAAGGAGCACTTGGACAAACCTTGGGGGACTTATCCACACATTGACAAAAGAAAAATACATAGCACAACTTCCGGGGAAAACTATCACACCAAATACAAGAAATCCGTGGAAAATTTAAGATTAAAACTTCTTTCAAAACACCCGGAAGTTAGGCCACCTAATAAGCAACTACAAAGAAACGAACGTAATGTCTAAAAGTGGCATATATAAAATAAACGGTAAACAATGTGACAAGTTTTATATAGGTCAGTCGGGACGGAGCATCGGCATTAGATTTAGAGAACACCTTACTAACAATAATTCGAGTATGTACAAACACCTACAGGAAGCTCAACCCTCCACCGATTCAAAAAGTGTCAAACTGCTACATAGTGCAACTAAATCAAAGCTTATGTCACTCCTTGAACAACTCGAAGTATATAGAATTTGATCCTCAACGAGTATTTAGAAATCAACCCAACCATGTTTATCAAAATATTGAATGTTCCCGCTAGAGAGTAGTGCATAATCTGACCACCGGCTGCGCCACAAGTATACGACCGACAAAGCTTACTGACACGCAGAAAGATAGAAGAATTTGTAACCAATTACATCGGTGTTATTTAGTGTTTTTGCCGCTGGTTGTCAGTGAACATGGTTGTAATAATAGATCTTTTAAGAACCATTCAACATTGACCTCACCCGCACAACTTGACGGTAATTATAGTTTTCTTTTGCGAATAACCCTGAGTGTAATTTTGGAACACACTTATAACTTCACTTTTTGGTCTATTTATTTATTGCATACATGTGATGTTTAGATTGTTTTGTATTTAATTTAATTTTCTGCTGTTGCTCCAATAAATTAATGTATTTCTCGTTGTCTCCCACAGCATGGCCTGCTGGCGGATGCGTGGTCATCTGAAACCGATAGTCTAATAGACCCTTAAAATAAAACGTTGAAAATCACTCTGATTTTTATTTAAATTATTTCATCCAACATTATGGAGCATTTCATCACAATACAAAAAGAAATGGACTGAAATATTTTTATTGCATATTACAAAAACAGTTGGATACATAAGTTGTCATGGTGATTTAGGGATGTTTGGACCCCTTGGGATAATTCCATGAACACGTGAGTATAAGCGTCCATCACTCTTGCGAGAACTGCCGCACAGAAAAACTGTTGTTCTTCTGTGTGGGTACTTTGGATATGCGTCTTGGAAACCAGCCTGTTTTCGTCAACCAGCACTACATTATATTTTCGCCAGACTTCAGCGACACCAAGCGTACATATATTCTATCAGTAATAAAATAATATTGCTAGGGTCATCTATGAGGCTTGTCAAAAAGCTTGCGTGATAACCCACCTTTAAGAAGAAGTGGAATGTACCTTTTTGTTCAGAATTTTGTAAGGACTAATATTTTACGGGTGCTAAAGTTCTAAATCGTGACCGTTATGCGGTAAAACGCGAAAAACAGCAAACGTCCGTTAGGGTGGCTTTTAGGGTGTTTATGGCCGGCGTATCCCTATCCGTTATTGGCATGTAATTGGCACAGATACAAGGTGAATTTGTACAAAATTTGAAGCGGTATAAAGTCGGGTGAGTAAATCGTTCACTAGTTCTTAGTCTAAGTGTTTAGACCTCGTTTTACGGTTTACTAGTTTTGATACAAATCAAAATTGTCCTCAACAAACACTTTTTCAAATAATTCCGAACGACCGAGTACAAAGATATTTATGTCAAACTTTACCCCGACCCCAAATTTCTGGAAA
This sequence comes from Aphodius sticticus, assembly GCA_963966075.1. Classification (NCBI taxonomy): domain Eukaryota; kingdom Metazoa; phylum Arthropoda; class Insecta; order Coleoptera; family Scarabaeidae; genus Aphodius; species Aphodius sticticus. The sequence goes on along the minus strand of OZ014508.1, from coordinate 39,606,714 downwards.
ATATTTTTAGGTTCCCCTATTATTAAAATACGTGCGGTATGTATACTTTTACTATAACTGATTGTCCAACATAAACGAGAGTGGTTCCAAATGGGCGTTTTTTACTAAATAAAAAAATAATTTATCAATTATTGATTAAATCATTGCAGGTATTGACATTGCATCTGTCAACCTTCCCAATCAATCTAGCGGTACATCCATATGAGCAATTTATAAATAAATACGGCCTATGTCATCTACAGCCACGGAAGCTGTATTCATAGGATCGTACCGGTGTTTGGAATATGACTCCGCGATGTGCGATGACAATGGTTTTCATTTGTTCAAACGGTCCAATAGCTTCAATAAAGGCATGTTAGTGAAATTTGTTACGGCTCATAAATTTTGCCTGGTTATGTGTAGAGCGCAGGAAATGTTTGAATTTGTGCAATATGAACCGGATATGTATTGAACGATTCAAATGGTTGATATAATGACCAATTTCGTCTAAAATAATAAGAAAAGCTTGGTCGGGGGGGGGGCATTTTAAGTATGTCTATTCCGATAAAATCGTTGTTGGAGTCCGAATTATAGGTAATAACGGGTAAATTAAGGTGTAGACAAAAAAACAGCTTGCTGCGTATTAGTTAGTCGATACTGTTGTCGCTTAAATTGCTGGACTATAGGTAATAGGTACACTTATACCTATATTATATCTAGATATATATATATTCATACGGACATACCGTACCTTTCCGGACTTACCGCAATGATTAAGGGGAGGTTCCCGTTCATGACGATGAAAAAAACGGAAAAAAATGTTTTCCTAATTTTCATCCTTATGTTGTCGAGAATACGTGAGAGAAAGGATTTTTCGATATATGATGTAGTTCTCGAGATATACGGGGTCGGGCGGAACAGTGCGTCGGCGCTCCGGACTTGCCGAACGGGCGCTCGGTGCGGCTAAGAGGCGAGACCTTTTTTCTATACCTGATGGGTTGAGTATACAGCATGTAGCAAGTTTATGGTCTTCTGGACGAATTTATACACGTTCCAATCTATTGTAAACTCGCTTATATGTACGTTGGTCGCCAAAACAAGGCCGGTTGCGCATTGGATATATTATGATATTTACCTGCACGCAAAGTGCGTATTTTCAGTTTAGACGACCGTTTCTCTTGAAGCAACGTGCACTCAGTCGTGCGACGATCGTGTGAATGGTAGCGTGCCGTAAACATGCCGAACCCGCGAAAAAGTTCACTGGGAAAAGCGCGCCCTGTTCATCAGCGGAAAAAGAAAGTCGGTTATAATCCAGAGAAAATGGAAAATGAGAAAGACTTTGTCAGCACTTCTGCCAAGAAATTGAAGACCGCGGGAGTAGGTATTCCCTTACTATGGCTGACCTTGAAAACCAAACCGCCGAGGCTATCCACGGAGCGGTGTTGCTAACTTCAGACAGGTTGTCAACTCGGCTAACTTCGGAGTGCGCCCCCTTGCCGCTCTAACTAGCACTCCGCCCCGCTGTGGCCCCCTCGAATCTAGGGCTCCGTTGCTCCCTGTGGCCCCCTCCGGACTCAGCCCCAACGCTAGACCGGTCGTTTAAATATTATGACTCAGGACTATAATTTATGTCATTCTTAGTCTATTGGATGTTTAACCTTGATGTTAATTAAAAAGTAGCTCCATGTTCAGCGGTAAAGAAATACTGTGAGTGAGTGTGTGTATACAAACCAATTTTTCATCTATTTCTATAGCATTTTTTTTGTATATGTAATTAGGCGGAGGGAATATATTAATTAAAGCGCACAGATATCGATAATAATTTTTATATGAATTAATAATTACCTAGCCAAATTTATAAAGCTACAAATTGTTAAATTAATTTTTCTGAGTTATAACTGTGTAATGTATATTGGGGTGGAACGCACCACAGGGCCGTCGATTATTGGTATATTGCCCACATCGGCATTTAAAAGAGAATAAATGATAAATATAGCCATTTCTGTTACATCAATTCGAGATTAAGTTATCTCAGTGTTTCTGTTTGTGTGTGTGTGTATTATTGGGGTCGATAATAGTGTATACGGGCAGGAACAAAAAAAAAACGTTCCACAGGCGTTTGACCCCCTAATAGAACTAACAAGAGGGCAGTAAAGAACTCCATTTCTGTCCCACACACACACACACACACACACACACACACACAGGTCTACCGTAGTTATTTAAATTAGCATAAATACATAAGGTCGATTGTAGATTACCGGTGTTTCGGAAATCAATCTCAAAACATGTTTGAACAGGATAAGTTTAAACACGCACGCAGTTTATTATTATTCCATTTATAGTTTAGTTTTGTTTGTAAAGAACTCCATCTCTCTCTCACATACAGATGTACCGTGGACGTTTATTTGAATATACAAAGCTACATAAGAGCGCTTCTCGTTTGACGTTGGTTCGGTAATCCATCTCAAAACATGTTTCAACAGGATACGTGCGTGGTCAAACTTGTCCGTGTGTCGGGGCACCAAACGATAATTAGTCTTGAATTCTGATTGACGCATGACTAAATTTAAAGAATCCGATTAGGTTTTTTTATTTGCTTTAAATAGATACATTTATATATTAGGTATTTTACACTGTATGTGTCTTCAATTAGCTGGCGATAGAAATATGGATAAATTAGTTCTAGACTCGCGTACCTCGAAGATATAAATTAAGGGGAGTATCAGGGATGTTTTTAATTATTCTTTTTATTTAAAATATATACGTAATATATAGATCTTTTACAAAGTAATATGGATGTTAGCACAGTCTCCTTTAGCGATTTTGCTACACATTTTACATTATAAAATCATTAATATTATTAACACTTATATTTTTCAATAAATATATGAATTAATTACGGTATTATTTGATTTATTAATTTTACAGAATTTAAGATTTAGATCTTTTACAGTAAATTCAGATAATAGGCATTTTACAATGTAATTCGGGTATTAGGACGACCCCCTTCAGTGATTTTGCCATACATTTTACGTCACAACGCGTTACTATTATCAACATTGTAATATTTTCCTATAAATAATACGAATTAATTAGTTAATTAGGTCGGGAATATATTAACTAAAGCGCACAGATATCGATAATAATTTCATATGAATTAATAATTACCTAGTCAAATTTATAATGCTACAAATTGTTAAATTTATTTTCATGGATTATAACTTTGTATACTGGGCTAGAACGCACCACAGGTGTCCGACCATAAATACCCACTGTCAATAGAATCAAAATATCTCTCAAATCCCGGCTAACTAGAATTATATTAAGGTAGACACGACCGTATCGATCAAATAGAATCTCATGCAGACTATTAAGACTATTTCTAGGTTATGTTCTTTTATAGTCACGAAAAGTGAGTGGGCGTTATCATTATCATATATATCGGCCATATTTTTTTAATAGTATGCTTGTCAGGGGCATATAGCTAGTAAAATCTATGCGGCCAAGTGATTCTCGGAATAGGTCTGATAAGTTTTATAAATCAGTCACTACTTTTAAAAATATGCACTATGTCTCTAGTGGTAGCAATACGTTCTACTTTTACCTAGTAGAGATGTCAATATGACCTTTATCAATAGCTGGTAGACGACTTACTCATAACCTCGCCATTATATTTTATGGATATAGATAGATGAATCTTTATCTATGTTAACACCAATAAAAATTGTATTGAGCATCGAATATGTTTTCATTTGCAAATCCCAACCATATCTATCTAATTTTGAATGAGTCAATAATGACTTCATAATACCTACTTGGGAAACACAACATACTCGTTGAGCAAAATTGTCCCTAATTCATTTACCAATTACATTAAGGATTAAAACATAGACAACGTACATAAAAGTGTCATTTATTATCATATTATTATCATTACATAAATATAAAGTATCTTGGAGCTGTTCATGTCACTATTTGGTATACATGTGACACAACAAAATGGTTTAGCACACACTATCAACAAATTAGTTTTCTATTTAATATTATTCTCGCTGCTATCATCCATCAATATTTTCATGAAATAACTTTACAGCACTCCCTATGGCGTCTGCGCAGGACGTGCACTTACTTATGAGTTTTCATAAAACATTCACGACAAAATGGTTTACCACAATCACTACAAATTAGCTTTGTATTTAAACTCCTTCTCTGCGCCTTCTTCCATCCATATTTTTGTGAAATAACTTTATAAAACTCCGTGCAGCGTCTGCGCACTGCTCCATTCTCTAATGTGTGCCCTGCTAAACTATAGGATATAGCTCTATCGCAAGGCTCCACATCTACATCATCTAAATGAATAGACTGATTCTGACGTAGATTTTGCACTTGTAAACCTATGGGATCGTCAATAGAACTTCTATCTTGAACAATATTTTTCTCTGATTTATCGATATTTTCTCGTAAATCATATGGGAATGAATCTTCATCTTCTAAATGAATAGATTGATTCTCAAGTAGACTTTGAGGATGTAAACCTTTGGCATTGTCAGTAGCGCTTCTAGCTTGAGTAATAGTTTTCTCTGATTTATCGACATTTCGTGGAAAACCATACGGGGATGACAAGTAACCCCGATGATTATTAAAAATTAGCCCCATGGTTAGCTCTTCAACGGTAGAGGTATACTGAGTGAGTGTGTGCAACTTTACAAACCATTTTATTCTAGATTTTTCTATAATATTTTGGTAATTAGGTGGGTGGGGATAATGCGCATAGCAACAATGGACTACATAGATATTTGATTTGACTCAAGTGACGCAGTTCTCGATGTGACAGTTGGCATACTCTATAGTTCATACTAACACTTTGGGACTAAAACAAATATTCTTGTGTCATCAGTTTGGGGCGACACAAATATTCTTGAGTCATATTTGAGGCACTCCTGAACCACATTTGAGTCACATTTGGGTTTCGGTTAACACAATTATATTTGAGTCACATTTGAGTCACTCTTGAGTCACTCTTGAGTCACATTTGAGTCACTCTTGAGTCACATTTGAGTCACTCTTGAGTCAGGCTTGAGTCACGTGCTATATTATGTTGATATTATCCTATACTACATCATATTATACACCTGCATACAATCATCACACCTTCATCACACCTGCAACACACCTGCATCACACCTGCAACACACCTGTATCACACCTGTATCACACCCGCATCACACCTGCATCACAATATACATATAAATAACATAACCTGCATCACACCTGCATCACACCAGCATCACACCTGCATCACACCTGCAACACACCTGCATCACACCTGCAACACACCTGCATCACAGCTGCATCACACCTGCTATCACGTATAGCTGTACACACCAAATATATTTGTGTTAACCCAAACTGTATAGTATGAGCTAGTACGGGATACTGTCAACATATTATACCACATGACTCAAGAGTGACTCAAATGTGACTCAAGAGTGACTCAAATGTGACTGAAGATTATTTGTGTTAACCCAATCTGTAGAGTATGATGTAGTATAGGATAATATCAACATAATAGAGCACGTGACTCAAGTCTGACTCAAGAGTGACTCAAGTCTGACTCAAGAGTGACTCAAGAGTGACTCAAATGTGACACAAGAGTGACTCAAATGTGACTCAAAAATGACTCAAATATATTTGTGTTAACCTAAACTGTATAGTATGGTGTAGTATTGGATAATAACCACATAATATAACACGTGACTCAAGCCTGACTCAAATGGGACTCAAGAGTGACTCAAATGTGACTCAAGAGTGACTCAAATGTGATTCAAAAATGAGTCAAATATATTTGTGTTAACCCAATCTGTATAGTATGAGCTAGTACGGGATAATGTCAACATATTATACCACATGACTCAAGCCTGACTCAAAATGACTCAAATGTGACTCAAATGTGACTCAAGAGTGACTCAAACGTTGCTCAAGAGTGACTCAAATGTGACTCAAATATAATTGTGTTAACCGAAACCCAAATGTGACTCAAATGTGCTTCAGGAGTGCCTCAAATATGACTCAAGAATATTTGTGTCGCCCCAAACTGATGACACAAGAATATTTGTGTTAGTCCCAAAGTGTTAGTATGAACTATAGAGTAAGCCAACTGTCACATCGAGAACTGCGTCACTTGAGTCAAATCAAATATCTATGTAGTCCATTGTTGCTATGCGCATTATCCCCACCCACCTAATTACCAAAATACTATAGAAAAATCTAGAATAAAATGGTTTGTAAAGTATATTTGAGTCAATTTTGAATCACATTTGAGTCACTCTTGAGTCACATTTGAGTCACTCTTGAGTCCCATTTGAGTCAGGCTTGAGTCACGTGTTATATTATGTGGTTATTATCCTATACTACACCATACTATACAGTTTAGGTTAACACAAATATATTTGAGTCATTTTTGAGTCATATTTGAGTCACTCTTGTGTCACATTTGAGTCACTCTTGAGTCACTCTTGAGTCAGACTTGAGTCACGTGCTCTATTATGTTGATATTATCCTATACTACATCATACTCTACAGATTGGGTTAACACAAATAATCTTCAGTCACATTTGAGTCACTCTTGAGTCACATTTGAGCCACTCTTGAGTCATGTGGTATAATATGTTGACATTATCCCGTACTAGCTCATACTATACAGTTTGGGTTAACACAAATATATTTGGTGTGTACAGCTATACGTGATAGCAGGTGTGATGCAGCTGTGATGCAGGTGTGTTGCAGGTGTGATGCAGGTGTGTTGCAGGTGTGATGCAGGTGTGATGCTGGTGTGATGCAGGTGTGATGCAGGTGTATGTTATTTATATGTATATTGTGATGCAGGTGTGATGCGGGTGTGATACAGGTGTGATACAGGTGTGTTGCAGGTGTGATGCAGGTGTGTTGCAGGTGTGATGAAGGTGTGATGATTGTATGCAGGTGTATAATATGATGTAGTATAGGATAATATCAACATAATATAGCACGTGACTCAAGCCTGACTCAAGAGTGACTCAAATGTGACTCAAGAGTGACTCAAATGTGACTCAAGAGTGACTCAAATGTGACTCAAGAGTGACTCAAATGTGACTCAAATATAATTGTGTTAACCGAAACCCAAATGTGACTCAAATGTGGTTCAGGAGTGCCTCAAATATGACTCAAGAATATTTGTGTCGCCCCAAACTGATGACACAAGAATATTTGTTTTAGTCCCAAAGTGTTAGTATGAACTATAGAGTATGCCAACTGTCACATCGAGAACTGCGTCACTTGAGTCAAATCAAATATCTATGTAGTCCATTGTTGCTATGCGCATTATCCCCACCCACCTAATTACCAAAATACTATAGAAAAATCTAGAATAAAATGGTTTGTAAAGTATATTTGAGTCATTTTTGAATCACATTTGAGTCACTCTTGAGTCACATTTGAGTCACTCTTGAGTCCCATTTGAGTCAGGCTTGAGTCACGTGTTATATTATGTGGTTATTATCCTATACTACACCATACTATACAGTTTAGGTTAACACAAATATATTTGAGTCATTTTTGAGTCATATTTGAGTCACTCTTGTGTCACATTTGAGTCACTCTTGAGTCACTCTTGAGTCAGACTTGAGTCACGTGCTCTATTATGTTGATATTATCCTATACTACATCATACTCTACAGATTGGGTTAACACAAATAATCTTCAGTCACATTTGAGTCACTCTTGAGTCACATTTGAGCCACTCTTGAGTCATGTGGTATAATATGTTGACATTATCCCGTACTAGCTCATACTATACAGTTTGGGTTAACACAAATATATTTGGTGTGTACAGCTATACGTGATAGCAGGTGTGATGCAGCTGTGATGCAGGTGTGTTGCAGGTGTGATGCAGGTGTGTTGCAGGTGTGATGCAGGTGTGATGCTGGTGTGATGCAGGTGTGATGCAGGTGTATGTTATTTATATGTATATTGTGATGCAGGTGTGATGCGGGTGTGATACAGGTGTGATACAGGTGTGTTGCAGGTGTGATGCAGGTGTGTTGCAGGTGTGATGAAGGTGTGATGATTGTATGCAGGTGTATAATATGATGTAGTATAGGATAATATCAACATAATATAGCACGTGACTCAAGCCTGACTCAAGAGTGACTCAAATGTGACTCAAGAGTGACTCAAATGTGACTCAAGAGTGACTCAAGAGTGACTCAAATGTGACTCAAATATAATTGTGTTAACCGAAACCCAAATGTGACTCAAATGTGGTTCAGGAGTGCCTCAAATATGACTCAAGAATATTTGTGTCGCCCCAAACTGATGACACAAGAATATTTGTTTTAGTCCCAAAGTGTTAGTATGAACTATAGAGTATGCCAACTGTCACATCGAGAACTGCGTCACTTGAGTCAAATCAAATATCTATGTAGTCCATTGTTGCTATGCGCATTATCCCCACCCACCTAATTACCAAAATACTATAGAAAAATCTAGAATAAAATGGTTTGTAAAGTTGCACACACTCACTCAGTATACCTCTACCGTTGAAGAGCTAACCATGGGGCTAATTTTTAATAATCATCGGGGTTACTTGTCATCCCCGTATGGTTTTCCACGAAATGTCGATAAATCAGAGAAAACTATTACTCAAGCTAGAAGCGCTACTGACAATGCCAAAGGTTTACATCCTCAAAGTCTACTTGAGAATCAATCTATTCATTTAGAAGATGAAGATTCATTCCCATATGATTTACGAGAAAATATCGATAAATCAGAGAAAAATATTGTTCAAGATAGAAGTTCTATTGACGATCCCATAGGTTTACAAGTGCAAAATCTACGTCAGAATCAGTCTATTCATTTAGATGATGTAGATGTGGAGCCTTGCGATAGAGCTATATCCTATAGTTTAGCAGGGCACACATTAGAGAATGGAGCAGTGCGCAGACGCTGCACGGAGTTTTATAAAGTTATTTCACAAAAATATGGATGGAAGAAGGCGCAGAGAAGGAGTTTAAATACAAAGCTAATTTGTAGTGATTGTGGTAAACCATTTTGTCGTGAATGTTTTATGAAAACTCATAAATAAGTGCACGTCCTACGCAGACGCCATAGGGAGTGCTGTAAAGTTATTTCATGAAAATATTGATGGATGATAGCAGCGAGAATAATATTAAATAGAAAACTAATTTGTTGATAGTGTGTGCTAAACCATTTTGTTGTGTCACATGTATACCAAATAGTGACATGAACAGCTCCAAGATACTTTATATTTATGTAATGATAATAATATGATAATAAATGACACTTTTATGTACGTTGTCTATGTTTTAATCCTTAATGTAATTGGTAAATGAATTAGGGACAATTTTGCTCAACGAGTATGTTGTGTTTCCCAAGTAGGTATTATGAAGTCATTATTGACTCATTCAAAATTAGATAGATATGGTTGGGATTTGCAAATGAAAACATATTCGATGCTCAATACAATTTTTATTGGTGTTAACATAGATAAAGATTCATCTATCTATATCCATAAAATATAATGGCGAGGTTATGAGTAAGTCGTCTACCAGCTATTGATAAAGGTCATATTGACATCTCTACTAGGTAAAAGTAGAACGTATTGCTACCACTAGAGACATAGTGCATATTTTTAAAAGTAGTGACTGATTTATAAAACTTATCAGACCTATTCCGAGAATCACTTGGCCGCATAGATTTTACTAGCTATATGCCTCTGACAAGCATACTATTAAAAAAATATGGCCGATATATATGATAATGATAACGCCCACTCACTTTTCGTGACTATAAAAGAACATAACCTAGAAATAGTCTTAATAGTCTGCATGAGATTCTATTTGATCGATACGGTCGTGTCTACCTTAATATAATTCTAGTTAGCCGGGATTTGAGAGATATTTTGATTCTATTGACAGTGGGTATTTATGGTCGGACACCTGTGGTGCGTTCTAGCCCAGTATACAAAGTTATAATCCATGAAAATAAATTTAACAATTTGTAGCATTATAAATTTGACTAGGTAATTATTAATTCATATGAAATTATTATCGATATCTGTGCGCTTTAGTTAATATATTCCCGACCTAATTAACTAATTAATTCGTATTATTTATAGGAAAATATTACAATGTTGATAATAGTAACGCGTTGTGACGTAAAATGTATGGCAAAATCACTGAAGGGGGTCGTCCTAATACCCGAATTACATTGTAAAATGCCTATTATCTGAATTTACTGTAAAAGATCTAAATCTTAAATTTTGTAAAATTAATAAATCAAATAATACCGTAATTAATTCATATATTTATTGAAAAATATAAGTGTTAATAATAGTAATGATTTTATAATGTAAAATGTGTAGCAAAATCGCTAAAGGAGACTGTGCTAACATCCATATTACTTTGTAAAAGATCTATATATTACGTATATATTTTAAATAAAAAGAATAATTAAAAACATCCCTGATACTCCCCTTAATTTATATCTTCGAGGTACGCGAGTCTAGAACTAATTTATCCATATTTCTATCGCCAGCTAATTGAAGACACATACAGTGTAAAATACCTAATATATAAATGTATCTATTTAAAGCAAATAAAAAAACCTAATCGGATTCTTTAAATTTAGTCATGCGTCAATCAGAATTCAAGACTAATTATCGTTTGGTGCCCCGACACACGGACAAGTTTGACCACGCACGTATCCTGTTGAAACATGTTTTGAGATGGATTACCGAACCAACGTCAAACGAGAAGCGCTCTTATGTAGCTTTGTATATTCAAATAAACGTCCACGGTACATCTGTATGTGAGAGAGAGATGGAGTTCTTTACAAACAAAACTAAACTATAAATGGAATAATAATAAACTGCGTGCGTGTTTAAACTTATCCTGTTCAAACATGTTTTGAGATTGATTTCCGAAACACCGGTAATCTACAATCGACCTTATGTATTTATGCTAATTTAAATAACTACGGTAGACCTGTGTGTGTGTGTGTGTGTGTGTGTGTGTGTGTGGGACAGAAATGGAGTTCTTTACTGCCCTCTTGTTAGTTCTATTAGGGGGTCAAACGCCTGTGGAACGTTTTTTTTTTGTTCCTGCCCGTATACACTATTATCGACCCCAATAATACACACACACACAAACAGAAACACTGAGATAACTTAATCTCGAATTGATGTAACAGAAATGGCTATATTTATCATTTATTCTCTTTTAAATGCCGATGTGGGCAATATACCAATAATCGACGGCCCTGTGGTGCGTTCCACCCCAATATACATTACACAGTTATAACTCAGAAAAATTAATTTAACAATTTGTAGCTTTATAAATTTGGCTAGGTAATTATTAATTCATATAAAAATTATTATCGATATCTGTGCGCTTTAATTAATATATTCCCTCCGCCTAATTACATATACAAAAAAAATGCTATAGAAATAGATGAAAAATTGGTTTGTATACACACACTCACTCACAGTATTTCTTTACCGCTGAACATGGAGCTACTTTTTAATTAACATCAAGGTTAAACATCCAATAGACTAAGAATGACATAAATTATAGTCCTGAGTCATAATATTTAAACGACCGGTCTAGCGTTGGGGCTGAGTCCGGAGGGGGCCACAGGGAGCAACGGAGCCCTGGATTCGAGGGGGCCACAGCGGGGCGGAGTGCTAGTTAGAGCGGCAAGGGGGCGCACTCCGAAGTTAGCCGAGTTGACAACCTGTCTGAAGTTAGCAACACCGCTCCGTGGATAGCCTCGGCGGTTTGGTTTTCAAGGTCAGCCATAGTAAGGGAATACCTACTCGCGGGTAACTTTCCTTCATAAATGTTCCACAGACGAACCGAATCACGAAAACTGCCCGCAAGGACAGAACAGTTGGAGCGCGTTCGGTTTGTCAGGGTAGGGTATGGGGAGAGAAATGCTCAGATAACCTGGGTCGGCTCTCCCTCTCTTATAAGCAGATAAACGCCGTATGACATTAGTCCGCCTATTATGCAGCGCGTCACTCTCACCGTACCCTATCCGATTATCCGAACGCGCTCTTGGTGCAAGTGGCTTGTCGCAGAAGCTACGGGTCAACTTGCCGATTTCCACCATGAACCTGCCCTTCAAGAATCTGTCCAAAAAGACATTCGACCAGTGTATGAGGCTCTTTCCAGTGATGATTTATTGCAAAGATGCACCGGAGGAAAGACAAAATGATAACGAAAGTTTCAACTCATGCATTTGGAAGCTTTCTCCCAAACACATTCATTGTGGTGTACAACGATACAAATAGCAGCATATAGCTGCTGGTATTTTCAATGAAGGCTATTCATATCTTTTGAGAACTGTGAATACGCTAGGAATCGTCATTGGGAACAACAGCAGAATTTTCGCCGAGAGCACTGAAAAAAAGCGCATCACCGCAGGGGCTAAAGAATTGTCGGAGCTCGAAAAACAGGCCAGGATTGAAAAAATGCTCATGCAAATCAAAAAAGTCTGATGTAGCCAGGCACATGACTTTATCATACTATATATAAAATCAATAGTTTAGCTGCATGAGATTCTATTTGATAGAGATCGGCTATGTCTGCATTAAAACAAAACTAGTAGAACTAGACAGATACGTCGATTAAAGCTGCGTTCGTATATTGTGCTCGGTTGACACCGGGTACACCATCCAAATGACACGTGTTATTGGGTGTAAAAAGTGTAACGATCTACAATATCCGAACGGAGCTTATATTGACAGTAAATTTAACGGTATTGTCAAAATGTTGGTGTTTGACACTATCTACTGTCATTAGAATCATATCTTACATATAATCTGACATATCCTGGCTACTAGTTTTAATGTCGTACGACCGATCTCGATGAAATAGAATTTGCTCATGCAGCTAAACTATCGTATGTACCAAAAAATGTCTAGTCATAAATTATTCAAAATTTCCTCATCTTTAATTTATTATTTAACTATTTCGACGAAATTCCAGAAATGGCGGCTTATTTGCAAAATCTTTTAAAAATGCTAAGCCTAAACTTTCAGTTCCTTTGGACCCTTTGCAACACAAAGCTTTTCAGCTCTAAGTTTGGTTATGAAACTTCTAAATATGAAGTTCCCGATACCTTTAGTAGTTTCTCCGGAATCGTCGCCACAAAAGAAAACGGGTACACACACACACACACACAGACATTTTTTTGTACCTTGGTCAAAAATGTTCAGGGGACCCAAAAAGACATATTTCCGCTAAAATCTCAAAAAATTTTGGCACGATTACAATACTTATACAGGGTATGATAAAGTAAAAAAAAACATACTCCTCGAAGAAGAAGAAGGGACCCTATATGGTACTGGAATAGCTGATTAAATTACATTTTAAGAAAAAAGGCAAGAATAATGTGCGTAGCATGAACAATGGCACTTTTACGCAGATTCGGTAGGTAATGTATGCTATACTTTAACTTACTAAGTTTGTCTCGAACAAGAACATTATTTTCGAACGTAACAACCGATCCGTCGCCGGCCCTCAATAATTCGTGAGTCCAGCTTGTAATATTCGACGTGAAATAGGTATACCTGGAAGTTAGGTTAGTCGTTTCTCCATGGTTCGACTACAATCAAAATAAACGTACTGCGCATGAGGGGGAAGATATACCGCACTCAGGACCATGGTAACGAGGGAGCACTCGGGGAGTACCTTCCTCCGTTCGTAAACAAGCAGGGGAGAGGCGTGGTGGGGAATTTGTATGCATTTACGAACGGCAAAGGTAGCCCCGCGTTGCCTGGGGACTACCGGGTAGATTAACCGAACGCACTCTAGGTAAGGAAGTAGTTACTACCAAAGCCTAACCTATCATGACACCTATCAAGTGTCATCTACGTGACGTAGGGTTCACACCAGAAACGTAATTTAATGTCAATTACTGAACGTGAAATATAACTCGATATATACAGGGTGTCTCACGGAACTGGTACATTAGAAGTTTCCCATGTTCTACTATTTCTGGAAACTTGAAATTTTGGAATAAGAATTTACTCGATCTGAGCTCTCCAGCTAAAATATTCTCAAGTTAACTGTCACGTCCGGTCACCGGAAGTCGGTATCAACTTTGTTATTCTAAATGGAATGATATTTTTCGTTTCTACGTATCAAAATACATCATTTTTAATAAGGTTTCCCAATACCTAAATAAGACCATTTTTGAGTTTTTTTGATTTTACTAATTTTTTGGTGATTTTCGCGGTTTCTTTTAAAATTGAATATCCCGGTTATTATTGAAACTAGAAGTTTCATGATTGGTGGTCCAAAACTAGAAACATAACCAAATAAGACATGGAGAAATAAGACATTGTTTAGTTCATCATGATATTTTATACAGGGTGTTCAAAATTTACAACATAACTGAATTTTCAACCGTAAAAAACTCATCTTTTTCAAATGGAACAGCCTGTATACCGATACGCTAATCGATAGGAAACCGTATTCCCTATCAATCAATATTAGGGTCCCCTATATCTATCTTTAATAATTTTTGGAGATATTGTCACTTTTTCTCTAAATCAATTTTGAATACTCACATTTAATAATGGGGAACGAAATTAGATACGAAATTTACAAGGAAAATTTAAATAGTGATACATATTTAAAAATTTTGCGTGGATGTGTGAAAAATTTTTGCGAAATTCCTCAATATTTTACGCGGCTGCTTTTATCAAATGGACGGTGCACCGGCACATTCTTCGCATGTGGTATGCATTCAACAATCAGATGTTTGACGCTAGGTGGTTCGGAAATAGGGGACCCTGGCGGTGGCCACCAAGCTCACCAGATGTAAGACCATTAGACTTTTATTTCTGGGGTCATGTAAAAACTAAGGTCTATTCCACACCAACTAATACTCGAGAAGAATTGACTAACAGAGTAGTAGTCGGCATTAATGGACTTCAGCGACAAGAAATCCGAAGAACGGCAATGACAGAAGTACAGCATTTCGAAGAACATAATTAAGTTTTAATTTAAGTTAGATATCCTAATTATATTATTTTAGGTTTAACAAACCTTTTCAATATTTTTCTGTTTTCCTACAGCTCCAAAGTTGTTACATTCCTATAAATGAAGAATAAATCGTTTTGTATTTAGTTTGCATTCTTTTATACTGACAATATCTCAAAAACTATTAAAGATAGATATAGGGAATTCTAATATTGATTGATAGGGAATAAGACACAGGGTGATCTATTTAAAAAAAAAAGTTTTTTACGTTTGAAAATTCAATTATTGTGTTGTAAATTTTGAACACCATGTATAAGATATCATAATGAACTAAACACCGTCTTGTTTGGTTATGTTCCTAGTTTTGGGCCTCCAATCATGGAACTTCTAGTTTCAATAATAACCGAGATATTCAACTTTAAACACAACCGCGAAAATCACCAAAAAAATGGTAGAATCAAAGAAACTCAAAAATGGTGATATTTAGGTATAGGGAAACATTATCAAAAATGATGTATTTTGATACGTTGAAACCAAAAATAAAATAAAAATTATATCATTCCATTTAAAATAACAAAGTTGATACCGACTTCCGGTGACCGGACGTGACAGTTAACTTGAGAATATTTTAGCTGAAGAGCTCAGATCGAGTAAATTCTAATTCCAAGATTTCAAGTTTCCAGAAATAGTAGAACATGGGAAACTTCTAATGTACCAGTTCCGTGAGACACCCTGTATATATATTCATACGGACATACCGTACCTTTCCGGACTAAACGTAATGATTAATGAATATAAAGTAAACGGTGATATCCAGGCCTCAGTAGTTCAGATGGGAGAGCATTGTGCAAGAAGCCCAAAGCTCCATGGTTCGAATCCAGGTTGTGGCTGTAATTTTTGATTTGTTTAAAATTTGCATCCCGCCTGGATATCACCATTTACTTTATATGTTATATTTGTTATGAAACTATTTAGTTATTCCTACGCATATTTAACAACCACTGTATGTCAATTGAAACATAAAATATACTTTGGAAATCTTACATTGAGTTTTATGTTTACATGTTTATTCACAAAGGTAAACCATTATTCAAACTCCTTTCATCTTGATACACAACTTCTGCCCACGTAGCAGACATATTTACTACTTACTGCCTCACAATACCACATTCTGCTTAGCATATTGTACGTCTGCACTGAGTCTGCGATAAAGTATGATGTATCTTGTATAATATACTCTACTATGTTCGTATAGTAGGGTGGTCCTTACTTTTGCACTTTTAAATAATCTTATTCCCGCAAATATACCAAAAAAGGTACTCCTATATTGGAGTGATCGTGCTAATATAGCGTTTTTTTTTATAATTGAAACCCACTGTCGCGGTAATAAGTTTGAGTTCTAAAAAAGAATAGGGCAGATATTTTGTTGAATATTTAATACCAATTACAATGATTGGCAGAATGAAATGTAAATATGTATAGAGAATTATTATTACAGTGAAGTTTGAAAAGAAAAAGGAAGTAAATCCAATACAGATGCCATTTTTAGACTCGATGCGAAAAGTGTTGGGTTTCAATATTCTATGGGGTCCGTAAATTTTATCAGATCCGTTCACCCTTAAAAGCCACCACCTAACGTGCACATTCGCAGTTTTTCGCATTTTACCGCAATTACAAATTCCTATGTTTGTTTCCCCCCCAAAATTTGCGAAGGCGTTTGTGTATGATCATTTACAATGCCGCAGCAGTTTATTTTCATAGTGGTCTTAAATAGGGTGTAAGCCATTTATAGTAATGTTCGAATCATTGAAAGTTCACGTGCACAGAGAAAAACAAATATACAAAAGTTGATACGATTTGAAGTGGAGAAACGATGGAGACATTATCTTTTCATCATTGGCCGATTTTAACCGAAAGTTAGTAATATTGGTACCATTTTGAAACATCTTCCGGAAGGTAGGTCGTGTGCTGTATCAAGGTTAAATTGGTTTCGTTTGAACTTTTTTATGTCTGTCACTCAAGACAATTAATTCTTTATTTCACTTCAGTGTGAGGTTTAGGCTTTTGTTTTAAAAGAGATATCCATTTATGTCGTCGAGTCACTACTAGTAGAGCGCTGATAATATAGTATATCTCACTCAGATATATAGAGATTACAGATACACGATGTAGTCTATCTCTCAGCGCTCTACTAATAGTGATTCGACCATACCTCACACGTTCGAATTGTCCTAAAATAAAAATGGAATCATGCTGCTGCTGTCACACTCAAGTCGCGCTAATAAGTAACAGAATAGCATAAAACTCAGTGAAGAGAAAGCAGCATTACAGTAGATTGTTAACATAAAATTAAGTAAAATATATTATTTATGTTTTTATGCTGAGAGCGAAACATTATGAAATAGATTATTTCAAATACATTACCAAATCGAGTATTTCCATTACATTAGAATGAAATATACACAATTACCATACAATTCCAAATTGCTTGTAATTAATTAGGTTTCCGATCGCGATCTTGAACAAGCAAATTAAAATTGGCAGTTGTAGGATATCAAAACTCTAAGGTCTAGATTAGCCATACTCGACCTGAGGGCCGCACTATGATTTCCAATAAATATATTTTAAACATATTTTTCAATTTTTGGTGTAGAAACCGATTCTAATAAATATATTTTTATTTTAAACATATTTTTCAAATGTTTCTCCTCTAAAATGTACAGAGAATGCTACTTTTAGCTTGTTGTGCCAATATACATAGCAAACTAGAGATATGATAGATGAAATACTATTATTATTAAGGCAGTGATTTTGGGAAAATCAATTAAAATTTTGTTAGAAAAACTTGAAGAAATAATAGATTGATGAGTGAGAAAATGTTAATTTGTGACAACCCATAACAGACCAAATAACTCTTTAATGCTTTATCTACAATAACAACAATATGAAGAAATTTTTTTTTTTAATTATGTTTCCCAAATTTTTTACTTTATCATACGTAGTATGTAAAGTATTGTAATGATGAAATATACACAATTACCATACAATTCCAAATTGCTTGTAATTAATTAGGTTTCCGATCGCGATCTTGAACAAGCAAATTAAAATTGGCAGTTGTAGGATATCAAAACTCTAAGGTCTAGATTAGCCATACTCGACCTGAGGGCCGCACTATGATTTCCAATAAATATATTTTAAACATATTTTTCAATTTTTGGTGTAGAAACCGATTCTAATAAATATATTTTTATTTTAAACATATTTTTCAAATGTTTCTCCTCTAAAATGTACAGAGAATGCTACTTTTAGCTTGTTGTGCCAATATACATAGCAAACTAGAGATATGATAGATGAAATACTATTATTATTAAGGCAGTGATTTTGGGAAAATCAATTAAAATTTTGTTAGAAAAACTTGAAGAAATAATAGATTGATGAGTGAGAAAATGTTAATTTGTGACAACCCATAACAGACCAAATAACTCTTTAATGCTTTATCTACAATAACAACAATATGAAGAAATTTTTTTTTTTAATTATGTTTCCCAAATTTTTTACTTTATCATACGTAGTATGTAAAGTATTGTAATCGTGCCAAATTTTTTTTTTGAGATTTTAGCGGAAATATGTCTTTTTGGGTCCCCTGAACATTTTTTACCAAGGTACAAAAAAATGTCTGTGTGTGTGTGGATGTGGGTGTGTGTGTGTGTGTGTGTGTGTGTGTGTGTGTACCCGTTTTTTTGTGGCGACGATTCCGGAGAAACTACTGAAGGTATCGGGACGAAACTTCATATTTAGGAGTTTCATGGCCAAACTTAGAGCTGAAAAGCTTTCTGTTGAAAAGGGTCCAAAGGAACTGGAGGTTTACTCTTAGCATTTTTGAAAGATTTTGCAAATAGGTCGCCATTTCTGGAAATTCGTCGAAATAGTTAAATAATAAATTAAAGTGGAGGAAATTCTGAATAATTTATGCCTATGAAATTTTTTGGTACAATCAATAGTTTAGCTACATGAGCAAATTCCACTTCATCGAGATCGGTCGTACTGCATCAAAACTAGTAGCCAGGATATGTCAGAAATTTTGATTCTAATGACAGTAGGTGTCAAGCGCTAATGTTTTGACACAATATAAGCTGCGTTCGTATATAGTACACCGTTACACTTTTTACACCCAATAACACGTATCATTGGGACGGTGTACCCGATGTCAACGGAGTACAGTATCCGAACGCAGCTTTAATGGACATATCTGTCTAGTTCTACTAGTTTTATTGTAATGCAGACATGGCCGATCTCGATCAAATAGAATCTCATGCAGCTAAACTATTAATTTTATATATAGTATGATAAAGTCATGTGCCTGGCCACATCAGATTTTTTTTATTTACTAAAGTATTGTGTTTTGTATCAACTAGGTCATACCATATTTTATTAAAATTTTGTCGCTTGATAAATTTAATGCACAAAAATATGGATGAATAGGTATTTAATACTGTTTAATTATTTGGCTTTAATTTGGTGCAAAACCTTATGATTCTTAATCTTTTTATATTTATTACTTTATCATACGCAGTATGTAAAGTATTGTAATCGTGCCAAAAAAATTTTTTGAGATTTTAGCGGAAATATGTCCTTTTGGGTCCCCTGAACATTTTTGACCAAGGTACAAAAAAATGTCTGTGTGTGTGTGGATGTGGGTGTGTGTGTGTGTGTGTGTGTGTGTGTGTGTGTGTGTGTGTGTGTGTGTGTGTGTGTGTGTGTGTGTGTGTGTGTACCCGTTTTTTGTGGCGACGATTCCGCAGAAACTACTAAAGGTATCGGGACGAAACTTCATATTTAGAAGTTTCATAACCAAACTTAGAGCTGAAAAGCTTTCTGTTGAAAAGGATCCAAAGGAACTGGTGGTTTACTCATAGCATTTTTCGAAGATTTTGCAAATGAGCCGCTATTTGTGTAATGTCGTGAAAATAGTTAAATAATAAATTAAAGGAGAGGAAATTTTCTATAATTTATGTATATGACATTTTTTGGTAGAATTTATAGTTTAGCTGCATGAGCAAATTCTATTTCATCGAAATCGGTCGTACTGCTTTAAAACTAGTAGCCAGGATATGTCAGATTTTTTGATTCTAATGACAGTAGCTAGTGTCAAACGCTAATGTTTTGAAAATACTACTGTCAATATAGGCTGCGTTCGGATATTGAACACCGTTACACTTTTTACACCCAATAACACGTCATTTGGACGGTGTACCCGGTGTCAACGGAGTACAATATCCGAACGCAACTTTAATCGAGATATCTGTCTAGTTCTACTAGTTTTATTTTAATGCAGACATAGACGATCTCGATCAAATAGAATCTCATGCTGCTAAACTATTAATTTTATATCTATAGTATGATAAAGTCATGTGCCTGGCCACATCAGATTTTTTTTATATAGGAAACATGTTTCGGCTAGTACAAAGCATTCTTCAGTCTTTCTTTCATTCTTCACCCTACTGATACCAGTTAACTATAAACTTAAACGGAAACTATCATCTGGATAAGATAATATGTGAACCCAAAACTTGATTAATTTCGGTAATTTTTTTATGTATTCGCCAATCTAAGTTTCTAAGTAGCCATAGTAACCCAATGTATTCACGCGGTTCCACATTCTGTAGCAAGAAAAAGTTTTACTCTACATCCTATAAATGTTCACGATGTTTATCTCCAATCTAATAAGAGAGTACTGGCCGTCTACTACGAAATTACTTGTAATAGAAGGGTCATGTTTTAAACAGAAGCGTCTTGTGTGAGGTAAATTAATAATAATAAATAAAAAATTTATTTTCCGATTGAAAAAAATAATAAACCTTTACACGTTTTCAGTTTGGCACAGTAAAATTGTAACTATCTCCTAGCAGTATATTTTGACACACAGATTGTGGATTTTAGTGTGAAAAATTAACAGACTAAATAAAATGCCCCTCTCATGCAAGACATGTTTTGCATAGATTTTTCCTCCCAGGACGCGTACTTTTCAAGGTAACCTTATGTTACGATTAAAATGGCACACTCTGTTATTATTAATTACAATAACCTTTTTTATACCTGCCACATTTACTGTGGTAGGGTATATTGAGTTTGTCACAACATTTGTAACACCCTTAAGGAAGCGTGGCAGGTATAGACTTGTGTATATATATATATATATATATATATATATATTTTCTTTGTTGATCAGCATTGAAAACCGAATGGATTTAGCTATGCTCGTCTGTCTGTGCGTCTATACGTCTGTGTCCATGATAACAGCCGTAATTTTAAAATAATTGATTTGAAATTTGGTATACATTATCTCGTAAGGACAAGTTCCTGAATGGGCAAAATCGGTTCACTCATTTTTTAAAAATATTGTACAGTGGGGGTGTTTTAACTTCAGCCCGGCTGAAGATAATTTTCTTTTTAGTGTACACACATTTCATCTGTATAATGATGAAAATGTATTAAATATAACATGTATCCGCACAACTGAGAAATCTGTATATTATAATAAGATCGTAGTATACCTCCGTAGCGGTAACAGTGTACATTCTAACATCTTATGAATTTAATCAAACAATTAGAATATAAAGTTCAAAAAATTATATTATACTTATAAAAGTGTTCATTACCTTAACTTTATGCTCTAAACGACCAGTAACTTATGTGTGCACATCCACAATGTAAATTGTCACACACCATACGACTCGCTCATTCAACTCGGCGCGCGAATTTATAGAACTCGAACGTGTTTGTTTGCCGGCGAATCCACTAATAATATGTTGACCCGCTCCGGTGTCGAGCGCTGCGCAAACTGCTCAAAACCAAAGTCATGCCGCGTTTTACTATCAACTGTACGCGCTGCTAGTATTGGTGAATTATTGTGGTCCGAAGCCCAACCAGTGGCACGCGCTTTTTCTGAACAAGAATAATGTACCACTTTCCAAATATGCGGTTCAGTTCTTAAATAAATCCGTATTGATCCAGATAACATGGAACCTCAAATTGAATCACCAATCAAACTACAAATTGAACCTATAAATGTAAAAAATACTAAAAAAAATGCAGTTTAACAGTAGCTGTAAAAAGTTAAAGTATAAAGTTTAAATAATTAGTGATAGTGTCATAGTAAAGGGCAAAAAGCCTGTAGTGAACAATGATAATTGAAGATAATTGCGGCAACAAGCTATCATTTGGAGGTAACAATATGAATACAAACAGCTACCTATAAGTGATAGCTACCAATATAGCAATATACAGATACATCCGTGTTGGTGATCCAGGGTCTTCAATAATACAGGGTGTAAAAATAAGATCAACTATAATGAAGTAAATTATAAAATTTGAACTACCTATCTATCGAACTATCAAAGGTAGTAACCAGAAGCATATAATTCTTCTGATGCAGCGTGCATCAGAACAATTCAATGTACACCTCACAGAAAAACTCTGATTTGAAAATCGTCTACCGCGTGTTAGTATGTAAACCTGAAGCTACATTATGGGCAAAAAACTGATTAAATGAGTACAAGGTACACATAATGATTAAATCTTTAAGATTGTGTTAAAAAAAAAGTAACAACTGGTTCTGGTATGCGTATTTCCGTTGAATCAGAACCATTCCACTCCAGGGTACTGCAAAATGCACATGTATGTACATCAGAGTGCATTACGCCTCAACTTGAAATTTTGATTTTCAAACAAAAGTTTTTTATGGCTACTTATAAATATTTTATCATATTTGTGCATCTAAATGTAAACGCTAATTTGTTTCAACTCTTAAATACATACCTTTTAATTAAATGTACATTTTTAAATAATTTCGTTTTGCTTTCTTTACTCAAATTGTAATTTTTATTGTCAAGTCTTAAAATGGCAATCAATTTTGATTACATATAATTAGAAAGAAAAATGGTCTAAAACTATTGTATAAACAAGCGAATACTTCAAATGAGTACGATTGCCGGAATGTTTCTAATTTCCCGTTTTAGGTAGTAGCAAGATGCAAAATGTGGGGATACTTCAAATTTGGCAGGAGTGTAGACTTCGGGGTTCTAAGTATGACACCAAGTTTGCGACCTCGGCGGACCGCTGCGCTGCTCGCGCCGCCTTTTTGAATTCTAGAATTCTTGTGGCTTTTAGAGAAAAAGGTTTTTTATTGAAAGTTTTAGAGGATAAAATATGATACCAAATAACATATATGAGATTTTTTCCGTCAGGGTCATAGTTCGCCAGTTACACTACCCAAAAACTGTTTGTAACTGTTATGTATCTGTTATTGTGTGTTGTGCGCAAGCGTCAACAAGGGATGTTTCAGTTGTATGTTTTACGTGCCAGTCGAGAATATTAAGACTGTATGTAACATCTTTAAATCTTTAAATAGTTGAATGGAGCAGATGTTTTATTTGTACATGAGAGCAACTACGTCACAGTGGCGATGAGAGTAGAAATAGGCGAAGCAACGAGTTCTGCGGTGGGGCAGTTACTAGAATTTAAATTAGGAGTAGCGATTGGACGATTTGTAAGGCACGACTCAAAAATTATTTGGCGGCAAATTCCATCGAAGATGTCCACCGGAAGAAAGTCATTCTGTTGAACATGCTGGAGGAGGAGTCGTACAGACTAATTTTCAATCTTAGTTCACCTTCGGTACCAGAAGATCAAGGGCTCGACAAATTAGTCACGTTGCTGGATACATATCTCACCCCACAAAAAATCCAGTTTTGCGGAAAGGATCAAATTTTACGAGGCAAGAAAACAAAGCGGGGAAGCAATCAATGAATGGGCTGCACGTGTTCGCAGTCTGGCTTCAACATGCGAGTTCGATGCTCAGCTGGAGATGTGCTGCCGAGATAAGTTTATTTGTGGATTTGGAAGAGGCCCAATATTAAATAGGCTGCTGGAAGAAAAGTTGAGGCTATCACTCGAAAAGGCAGTCAAGTTGGCTGAAAAGATGGCGGTTCAAGCGTCCTTCGACTTTCCAGTTGTGACGGAAGAGGTCCTGGTGGTGAGAAGGTCACGTGACAGAGTCGGAGGTGAGGGCGGCGCACGCAACTTCAGGCGACATCCGGAAGCCATCATCACCATCATGGGACATGAACAAAAAGAAGGAGACTGCACCTAGGGTAAATCAAATAGATGGATGCTATGCTTGTGGAAAACCGGGACATACCAAAGATAAGTGCTATTTAAAAATGTATACGTGTCATAAATGTCATTGTTGGGGGCATCTGGCTAATGTTGATGATGAGGCGGTATTATATAATATTTATACTACCAATGACATTGACATTGAAATAGAAAAAGGAAGGGTACAATGTTAGGTGAATACAGGTTCGAGTGTTTGTTTGATATCGGAATAATTGTATAGAAAAAGATTTAGTTCTATTGCTTTGGAAGATAATAATAATGTTTTATAAGAGGACATAGTAAAGCCATTTGAAACTTGTAATTTGAAGATTAAATATAAAGGGTTTGAACAGAGTATGAAATTAAATGTTATGGTCGATGGGGTCCTCCTCTCTTGGGAAGAGATTTTTTGGCAAGATTTGAAATCAATTTTAAAGTGGGATTTATGAATTCAAATGACGTTGTAAAATTAGGTGAACTTTTGCCAAATATAAATTAGTTTTTGATAATGAATTGGGATATTTCACTAAGGGTTTAGCACCTATTAGATTGAAGGATTGTAATGTATTTCCTAAATATTTTAAACCAAGACCCGTCCCGTATGCAATTCGAGATCAAGTGGAACGAGAAATTAATAGGCTTTGTTCTCTAGGTATACTGACGCCAGTCGATTTTAGTCGTTGGGCAACTCCAGTGGTGCCAGTCTTGAAGAAAGATGGAGCAGTGAGACTGTGTGGAGACCAGGGCTGTGGAGTCGGTAAAAAAACTTTCGACTCTGACTCTGACTCCGACTCCAGATAATTTTCGTAGTCCGACTCCGACTCAACTCTGACTCCGGCAAAATTTTATTTGTTTCCAGCGAATTTGTTGGCGAAATTAAACTGACATAATCTAATTGTAAATAAAATCAAAAAGGCCTGTTGTTGGGACCACAGTATTATGACCATAATTAAACAGGACGCTTTTTTATTTTTCAAACTATGTCAGAAATCATTAGAAATTCAACTGTTTTCTCATTAGAGAGCACATAATTCTGAACTAGTTGTGGCGAATTCTGCGAATAACAGTAGACTACGACATAGCCACCAATAATCTTAAAATGCGTCACCTACACTCGACAGAATTGAGCCGGATATTCTTTATATTATCGGCTAATGTTCCAAGTTCACTTATAAAATATAATTTGAATGGAAACACCTAATCATTTCGGTGTAAATCTGATTACAATATTATGATGTATATTTGGTTGCCTACTCAATCCGAGGCCAACCTGAAATAAAGGGTCTTATTTCACAATCTCAGTAGCAATTTAAAATCTCTACATAATTTTTAAAATACAAAGGGATGTGATACTTTTGATACATTTGTTCATGTGCCGAAAAAAGAATCAATTTCGGTTAAAAGATTAAAGTTATCAAACATTAAAGCTAAAATTGTAAAGTTTTACTAGTAAAGCATTATCTTTTACAATCATTCAGATATTGGGGCGAACAAAAATAAAAAAAAAATGTTCAGGGGACCCAAAAAGACATATTTGCGCTAAAATCTCAAAAAAAAATTTGCCACTATTACAATACCTACTTTACATACTACGTATGATAAAGTAAAAAGTATTAATAGCATATCTGGCCTAACACATGGTATCATACCTGAACGGTATTTTCATTTCTATATTTTTGTCGTGTGGTAAGTTTTGAACAAACGCGGTTTATAGTTTATTTATTATACATATTTTTAATTTACGTATTTATTAAAACAATTAATATGTATACGTGAGTTGTAATGTTATTGCCTAAACTCTAATTCTCCTTCCAAAGGGGTCAGGTGAGAATATTATAGCTGCGTTCGGATATTCTACACCGGGTACACCGACCAAATGACATTACGTGTTGTTGAGTGTAAAAAGTGTAAATGGTGTACAATATTCGAACGCAGCTCCTGTAGTACATTAATAAAACAAAATACAAAAAGAATATTACTAAAATTTTTCAAAACAAATTGCAATAAATATATAACGTTCAAATATTTTTAAAAATGTTACATTCTTGTAATTATAACGTGGTCAAAATATTACATTGTTCCAAAATTAAGCAAATAAAATAATTTATACCAATATTAATTTCTTAGCATGTTGCATGCATTTTGTTTGAACGTGGTTTGGAACACACTATGTACAAGCAATTGAATAGATTTAATTTAATTTACCAAGTAATAACATTAAACAACACAAAATAACTTCAGAGACCTAAAGTATAGCAACTAACTGCAAAATCACTGTCATTTTCAAATATGGTAAACAACCAATGTCTTCGATCTGCGGATGTATGTAATTTGCAAATAAAAAATAAAGATATTGCTTTATAATTGTACAAATATTGAAACCGGAGTTTTTTGAGTTTTCTAGTCGATGATGCAGTACTTTCACAATCGACATATATCACAAAAAATATTTTAGTAAAATACGGAATTATGCCGCGCCATCTAGTTTTGGATGCCTGAACCGTCGCTATTGTATCCATGTTAGCCAACTCACTAGAATACACCAGAATACAATTCTAGAGAAGTTCGGAAAAGAACCTGTGCTCTTATAGTTAACATTTAATGTATGTACTTTTATAATGTATTACAGCAGACGATAATCAAATGTCACTGCAATCGGAAAGTTTTTCTATATTTGTAGTCCACATTTTTTTAACACTAAAATTTGCATAAATAATCTGCATTAATTTTGAATTCCTTTCCGATGGCAGTAGCATAAGGACCTACAGAATCGAATGGTAGCCAGAATTTCACGATTGACTTAATAATTATGGCGTGGGTTATTTAGGCGTTTTGGGGGTCGGAAACGGGAGCCTTAAGGAGAATATTGAAAACGTTCGAGAATTAAGACGTCGAAGTCGGTTAAAACCGCCCGATCGTTTAGAATATTAATTTAGTTGTTTTTGGTACTTTGTAATAATTGTAATGATTATAGTACTTAATAATTGAAAATATTTCGAAGGGGGAGAGATGTTATGTATCTGTTATTGTGTGTGGTGCGCAAGCGTCAACAAGGGGTGTTTCAGTTGTATGTTTTATGTGCCAGTCGAGAATAAATAGTTGAATGGAACAGATGTTTTATTTGTACATTTGACCAACTACGTCACAGTAGCGTATGAGTCAATTCTGGATGGTTTCAGAGATTTTTATATTGAAAACGAGAGGATAAAGTTTGGTATTTTTTTATTATTATTAGTTTTTTGTCAGACTCACACTTGCGAGATTTGGGTTTTAGTAAAAAGTTGCGGAGTGTGGACTAGGCCTACCAATGATACCACAATAAAAAAACTCGTCGTGGTGGGTAGTGTATGCCCTCAACGAGCACGAATCACTTCCTTAGAGCTGCGTGGGGTGGATTCGTGGGGTATGCTTTCCCATTCCTCAATCAGGGCTTGTGTCAGTTCCTGTATGGTTAGTGGTGGATTAGGGCGCTTGAGAACACGTCGGTCAATCTGATCCGATACGTGTTCAATAGGATTCAGGTCAGGACTTAACGCCGGCCACTCCATGACCTCTTGTAGAAAGTTTCTGGTAATGCCGGCGCGGCGGTATGTGGCTTTGCATTGTCCGCATTGGGGTGAAATTTTGACCGACGCCATATGCAGCACGCACCACATGGTACTCCAAGATGTTTTCGATGTAATTCATGGCATTTAGTCTACCAGGAACCACAAGATCAGTTCCACGACCAAATCCACTTCCCGTATAGTAGCGGCTGCGTAGCGTTCACCAGAGCGTCTATATACACGTACTCGACCGTAGCAACGAGATAAACGAAATCTGGACTCGTCTGAAAACAGTACAAGCATCAAGTGACGAAGTTGCCAATCTCTGTGATCCAGAGCAAACTTCATTCGCGCTGCTTTGTGATGCTGCGTAAGGCGTGGTGCGCGGACAGATCTTCTTGGTTTCAAATTCGCTTCTTTTAATCTGGTTCTCTACTGTTTGGTCAGAAACTTCTATTCCGTGTGCTCGTCTTAGGTCGTTTAGGAGGTCTCGTGCAGGGGCAGTACGCGGACGTAGAGAGGAAAGGACAAGAAATCGGTCTTGATTTTGAGTAGTTTTTCGATTTCGACGTTGACCAGCTCTTCTAACATATTGGCCAGTCTCCCGAAAGCGATTCCATAAACGCTGAATAACAGAAACCCGAGGGTCTCTGCTAACATGTCGAATAGAGTGGCCATGCTGAATAAGGGAGACAGCACGTGCAACTTGCACGTCAGTCCGTCACAGTGTCACGCAGCCATCCGCATAGACCAGACCTGTACTCCGCTACGCCGACTGTCTACAGCGAGGCCTGCCCAGCGTTTTGGCTTTGTTGGAACGGCCAGTCACTCGCGACTGGTTCTTCAACGACAGCACAAGCGACCGTGGTTCGTCTCGACGACATCCGCCAGAGGCCACGTACAAGCATCGTCCGAATTACCTTTTATTTTCCGTTATTTCCCCATTATTACGTTTTATTTCATTTTTCCGAGTCCTTTTTCATTTTCGTTCTAAGGATTCCTTATTATTTCAAGCCACGCCCCCTGTATATATACCCACCAACCCGAGACTGCTCCACAAGATGTCTGAAGCCAAGTTATTCCTCACGCCAGAATTCGTCGAACTGGAGCTGAAGAATTACGCTGCGATCTACTGCACCTCCCAGCAGGAGTGCATGGAGCTGCGGGGGATTCTCAACAAAGTTCTGACGGAAATCGCTGACTACCACGACCTACCTTCCACACCAGCCGTACTTGCCAGAGAGAGACGGACACTCAACCAACACCGTCATGATGTTACTGTGAAAGCTGTTTCTATTTCCCTAATTCCCCAGATGTGACTTCTACCCAAGCTCCTGCCCTTCCCATACAAACAACGTCAACTCCCACAACAAAAAATACCCCCAGTCCATCATCCACCAACAATAAAGCTGCCGTCAACATCCCGCCATTCGTGGTTAGGGACAAATCCCAATGGCCCGCCGTCCGCGACGCCCTCACCAAGAAAAGCATCAAGATCAGCTCCGCCTACAGCACCCTCCACGGAACAAAGGTCCTAACTCCTACCATCGAGGATCACAACTCCATGGCGCACAACCTAAAAGAGAACAACGTCCAATTCCACACCTACACTCCTATTGAGGAGAGAGATCTCCAGGTCGTCGTTCGCGGCACCCACCTGGACCTCCCGCTGCAGGACGTGGATGAAGACCTCAGAAACCAGGGCTTTAAGCCCAGCAAGATCCTTCGAATGAAGCACCCAAAAACCAAAGCTGAAATGCCGCTGGTCCTCATCACAATTTCGAAAGACCAACCCGCCATCTTCAATATCTCGGATCTGTGCGGCGTTAAAGTCAGTACAGAAGAGTTGAAGCGCCCTCTACTACCTGGACAGTGCCGCCGATGCCTTATCTACGGCCTCGCCTCCTCCAACTGCAATGCAAAGAAATGTCTACACTGTGGCAAAGACCATCACATTGACCAGCGCACCACCCTGGACAAGCCTCCCGAATGCGCGGCCTGCGGGGAAGCACATCGAGGTAGCTATCGCGGATGCAAATCCGCGCCTAGGCGTCGCAATCTCAGCAACACAGCACCAAGACAAACTTCCATACAAACCCAAACCACGCCCACTACACTTTATCCCAAGTCAAGTCCACCAAGCCCCGCCCACAACGTCTTTCCCGTCAGCACGTTTGCCCAAGCAACCGTCCAACGCCCGTCACCACCAATCAACCCGACTCCTCGCACAAATGTCCCGCAACTACATAACATCCTCCAAAAGTTTGTCCACGAAATCCAAACCTGCATCACCACGCTCGCCACCTGTATGTGCAATACACTGCAAAGTCTCGACACAACTCCAACCAATTGCGCGGCAAATTTTGCGCAATCCACGCATCCAGGCGAGGCAGAAAGGGGATACCCTTGCCTCTGATTATGAAATTCATCAAGTTAGGTGCAACTTGCACTTCACTAAGATGCCTGCTCCTAATGACGTTTCTAATCAACGAAAATTGACAACTGAATTCATTTGTCATCTATAGCTGTCATACGTGAATTCAAAGCATACTTGAATTTTTTCCCATTTGTTTTGCGTTTTAGTTTACATTTTTAAATGTAACTTAAAAGTAACTAAGAGTTCTGACATTGTTTTTGTAATTTTCTTTAGTTACATATATGCGCTTAAAGCATACCCAATTTGATTTATCTAGAACTATTATTTAAAAAGTTACAGATTACGAAAGAACTGTTCCCCTAATTTTTTGAGCAGTGTATTTTCTGAGATATTCAATTGTTTGTAAAAAAATTGCAACTGGAGGCCTATCTTACAAACTACGTAAAAACTACATTTTTTGCAGATATTTTCTTACAACGCTGTCAGACAATCACCAAAACCAGTAGGTAGATGCTGGGGTTCAAACAAATTGAATGCTCTATACAGGGTGATCCTACTACTTATTCCTTTTTTCAGAATGTCAAAGCTACCGATCTATCAGCTTATTACTACCCTCCCTAAAGTGTTTGAAAAGATAATTCAACAAGCTGCGTCTGAGGGGCCGGAGGCTATCTACCCCCTCTTGTCCTCCTCGTCCTTTGTTTTGAGGATACCGGAGATTGTGCGGGATATCTCCTCCCACTGCCGAGGTCCTTCTAGCATACGGGTGACCATCCTTTGTTCGTCAAGGTCCTCCACGTACTGGCACGCCCTTCTGGCCACAGCCCACCTCTCGCATCTGAAGAGGGTGTGGCCGGGGGTGTCTATCTCCCCGCAGTATCTGCAGTTGGGGCTGTCCCTCCTCTTGTACTTGTAGAGGTAGGCCCCGAAACACCCGTGCCCAGTCAGCGCCAGGGTTAACGACAACTCCCCGTGTCTTCTCTCCGTCCATGTGGCGACGTCTGGGATGAGCTGACGTGTCCATTCCCCCTGCGTCGCTTCATTCCACTCGATCTGCCAGGCCTCCAGCGTCTGCCTTCTGGTCTCTCGCCCTGTTGCCCGACCTTCCGACCTTCTTAGGTCGCATTTCTTCTGGCGCTCTCTGGCCTTCAGGTGAATGGGCACCATAGAAGCCACCCCAAGCGCTGCCGCGGTTGATACAGTCCGGTATGCAGCTGAGACTCCTATCGCCGCTCTTCTCTGCACCTGGAGGAGTCGGCCCCTTCTGTTGGCAAACTCCACACTGCCTCAGTCTTCTTCGGGGCAATCTCTAGTTTCTTTTCGGCCATCCAATCCGCAATCCTTCCGATGGCCGAGTTTGTCCGTTTCTGAAGCTCCCAGCATGTGGCGGCGGTGACAACCATTGCCAGATCGTCAGCATAAGCAACCAGCTCGACTCCCGGTATCCTCAGTCGGAGTACCCCGTCATACAGGACGTTCCAGAGAGTCGGCCCAAGGATCGACCCCTGGGGCACCCCGCTGTTAATGGGCACTCTTTCCTGCGCCCCCTTTCCGTCGACCAGTAATAGGCTTCTGTTCTCGAGGTAGCTCCTGATCATTCTCATGAGGTAGGGACTCACACTCCTCTTCTTGAGTTCCGAGATGAGGGGCGCCCACGCCACGGTGTTAAAGGCGTTCTTCACATCTAGGGTGACCAGCATGCAGAATTTTCGCGTCCTCCGCGTTCCCAGGTTTGCCCTTTGAGCAATCTGTACCACGCGCCTCACTGCGTCTACCGTGGATTTTCCTTCTCGGAATCCGAACTGGTTCTCTGCTAGTGGGGCCTTGGCTTCAAGCTCTTCCTTCAGCCTTTTCACTAGCAGTTGCTCCAAGACTTTGCTGACGCCGTTCAGGAGACATATAGGCCGGTATTTTGGCGGTGCCGCCTCTGTCGCTGCCCGCTTAGTCAGCAGGACGAGGTTAGCTGTTTTCCATTGTCTTGGGAATGTCCCCTCCTCCAGGATGTCATTCATTACCTCGGTCACATAGCCTCCTGCTACTTGTACCATTTCCTTAATAGCCTCCGGGGGCACGCCGTCAGGTCCAGCAGCTTTTTTTTATTTTCAGCCTTTCCGCGGCCGCCCTAACCTCCTCCTCCGTGAAAGTCGGTACGTCCTCGATAGGCTCTCCTTCTTCCTCCTCGGGAAGGTCTTCATGCTGCGGAAAAAGTTCTTTGGCAGCCTCCTTCATTTCGGGTAGCGTCAGGTTGGGAGGCGGCTGTCTGGCTTTGAGCCTTTTGGTGACTATTTTGTAACCTTCCCCCCAGACGTTTCCCTCTACTTCCTCCACCAAGCTTTTCCAGTGCTCCTCTTTGGGCTTCGAGATTGCGGCCTTCAGGGTTTTCCTGCACTCTTTATAGCGGTCAAAAAGTTGCTCTCGCCTCTCCTCGTTTCGCTTCTCCCTCTGTGCCGCTCTTCTGGTTTCCATGCACTTTTTTCGTAGGTCAGCAATGTCATCCGTCCACCAGTAGGTCGATTTGGTGCCTCTTCCTCTTTGTTTCGGCATTGAGGCTTCGCAGGCTTCTATGAGGGCCGCTTCGCATGCTGTCACGTTTGCGGTCCCCCGTGCCGATGCCTCTTGGAAGACTTCCCGGAACACCTCCCGGTTTAACTTTCGGGCATTATATCTCACACGCTGATGCCTTTCGTCTCTATGGGCTGGTTGTGCAACCTCTTGGAGTTGGTAGGAGATGTATGCGTGATCACTGAGGGTCTCCTGGTCTTCCACTCCCCATCCGTCCACTCTCCTGGCCACGTTTTCGGTTGCGAAGGTGACGTCGATCACTGACCCGCCGCCCCCCCTTCGAAAGGTATTGGTGTTCCCTTCGTTGAGAGGCACCAGTCCGTTTCTCGACGCCCACTCGCTGGGTGCATCACCTCTAGCGTCCGTAATGACCGATCCCCATTCGTGTGACTTTGCGTTGAAGTCGCCAGCCACCAGGCATCTGCCGTTGCCGCTTCGTTGTAGGCTGCCTTCAAGCTCTCCAAGTAAGTCCACGAACTGCTCCAGGTCATCGCTGGAGAGGCATAACAGCTATACACTGTGACCGTTCCCAGGTCAGCCCACACGAATCCGTCTCCAGAACCTTGTCGTACGGCGTGCGCCCGTCGGCCTGTCAGTCCGATCGCTGCTTTCCTGCTCCGGTCCACTCCCCATCCCAGTCTCTCTGCGCCAGACGTGTTTGGTTCTGACACGAGAAGAATGTCCAGATCCCTTCGGGCGGCGGTCGTGATCAGCAGGTCCTGGGCCTACCTCTGCCAAGGTTAGCTTGCAGGATTTTCAGGGCCATGATGTCCTGTATTTCCTGTCGCTCTCTCGGATGGCCTGTAGCCTCATTATCCTGGTGGTTCTAAGGTATGAACCGACTCGGTCTAGGTCTTTCAGTATATCGGCCTCGGTGGCGCCCATGTTCAGTAGGAATCCGAAGTATATATTCCTCAGATCGGCTCCTACCGGCATACCTTCCGACAGTATTTTGATCCTGGAGGAGAGTTTGCTCTCCCCTCCGACTATCTCCATGTCCTCTGTACCTTCGAAGTAGCCAAGGTAGTTCCTAACCATATCAAAGAGCGTCTTGTCTCTAAGTCTTTGAGTGGCGTATCGCAGGCTCTGTCTCGCCTGGACCGATTGTCTTGTCAGCCTTACGATAGGGGGGACCGCCGAGTACCAGCCCTGGCGTTGGTTACCTGCTTGTGGTGGAGTTTTGTGTTTCTCACGGGACCCGCTGTATTTTCTTGTCTCCCTCCCTTTATATTGTCGCCGTTTCCAGCATTTGGGGGGTTGGAAATCAGGGTCTCCACCTCTCCTCCCCCATATGTTATGGTCGCTTTTGTCTGGGACCGAAGGATCTCTCCTGCCACGAACGAGACCGCTCCCTTCTTTTTTCCGATGAATGCACTCATCCTGTCTCTGTCCCGCTTTATTCTTGACGGGCATTTTCCTCGTTTTATGGGAGCCGCTTGTATGTTCTTTATGTCCGGCTCCCTCTCTCCCATTTCGATGGTGTTTTTTTGAGGTTTAGGCATTTCTGGTCGTGCCTCTACCTCGCGCGTCTTCCTTCATGGCGGCCTTATATTTTGGACATGCAATGGTGTGCGCCCTGTGTCCATCCTGGTCGCATACCGGGCAGTGTGCTTCCTCGCAGCCGTATGCTATGTGGCCTTCTTGTCCGCAGTTTCTGCATAGTTTCTCTCTGCTGGGCCCGTTGCAGTCTTTGCCTATGTGACCGGTTTCCCAGCACTTATGGCAGGTTTCCAGGTGGATCCTTTCTCTTACTCGTCCTTCGGCAAGCCCAACCTTTATAATTTTTTCTCTTACAAGGGCTGCCGCCGCTTCCTCCCTGGCCTGCAGGGTAGCGATTTTCGTCTCACCGTATGCGCTTCTTAACGCCTTTATGGTGATTCCTCTACTGAGTTCTTCACCGATCGTCTCCCTCAGTGCTTCCTTCACCTCTTGTTCTGTGGTGGTGGCCTCCAGATCCCTGACCGACAGAATCTTGTCTTTTCCGGCCATTCTTGTCTTCGCTCCTCCCGTTTTGGCGATATGCTCCCTTAGCACCACCGCCGTTTCACGGTCGCTGACTGTCAGCATGAGCTCTCCCGCGCGGGTTTTCCTCGCACCTTTGATGCCCTGCTGGATTCCTTCATTTTTGACTTGGTCCTTCACTTTTTTCAAGGTTTCCAAGTAGGATGCGCCTTCCATCTTGATGATGACCGCCTGGTCTGTCTTCTTCTTCGCGAGTGCGGGCCATTCCTGTGCTCTGCCTCTGCCCCTTGCCTTTGTGGTGTTGGGCTCAACCCTCGTCCCGTCAGGAGCTGTGTGCCACTTTTTCGCTGCCGCTGCATAGCTTCCCTGCTCCGGGATTGACTTCCTTTGGTCACCGCTCTTGCTGTACACCGTTAGCTGTGGGCCGTCTTCCCCCATGACGTCCTCGATGGTAGCGAGTATCTTGTCTCCTCCCTCACACTCCGGTTCATTCATGGCAATCTTGCCGTCAGCACCTACTTTGGTTTTCACCTCTTCTACGTATTTTCTCGTCTCCGCCTCGTTGGGACCAACTCTGAGGACGTAGACTGATCTTGTTGTCTCGATACGCTTTTACCCCGCTCTTATCGCAGTCTTGCGGACTATCTCCACCAAACCTGTCGACTCTCCTTCTACCTCTGCGTACTCGGGGCAATACATATGCAGACTCCGTATCATGCCCCTTTCTTTTGCTGTGGGCTCCTTCCCGAGTATTATTACTGGGGCTGCGTCCTTGTCGGCGTGTAGGGGGTTGCCCGTCGCCCTTCCCATCTCCCCGGTTTGTGTAGCTGTGGTCGCCATTTCTTTCCTTTCCGGTCTATTGGGGTTTTGTCCCCCTCCAACTAAACCCATGCCTAACTATCTATATACGTCGACAATCAACGGTAATACTTTAAATTTACTTGAACCATTCCTTCTTGTTACATAATGATTTGTTGTAGGTACCCGACTACTAAAAAGTAGATTCCTAATAAGAGCTTTTGGATGACAATTTTCTTGTAAAATATTGCCAAACTTCTGTAGGTTTTGGTTTATAAGGGAGGGCTGAACAATTTTTGTAATTATTTGCTTTTGAGCTAAAACAAAGTTCTTCTTAATGTTCATTGGATGGTAAGAATGAAAGATAATGAATCCTCCAGAGCTGGTGGGTCTTTTATACCAGTCAAGAATTATTCTATTATCTTGATGTCTGATAACCCTGGTGTCGAGGAAATGGGCAGAAAAGGCAAATTATTTTTCTACGGTGAGTTTGAGTCCAATACAGTTATCCATTCTCAAGGTGTTCCGCAAGGTTCTCCACATTCCCCGTTTCTATACAACACACTCGAGTATGACATCTACGATAATGATACTAATACTTCAACCCTTCAGCCTATTTAATCCAATATGCAGAAGATACAACCCTAATTTCCCAATACCATAACCTCATCAGCGCAGTCGAAAATCTACATCTACTTAACCGCACAGAAAAATGGTTTAACTTATGGAAAATCAACGCAAACCCCACAAAAACCAAACTCCTCACCCCTAATCATAAAATTAGAAACTCCTCCCCTACTGTCACCTTAAGAAACTAAATTATATCACCTGTAAAAAGCTCGGAATTGAACTTGCCTCAAAAATCAACTTAAAAAAACACATCAACACAATAAAAATCAATATGCAGAAGACAGCAAGCATACCACTTCAGACGTTTAACATACAAAAACCAGGGAATCAGTGTGAAGACAGCAAGTCACATATATAAAACCATCTGCAGACCTATGATCGAATATGGAGCAATACAATGGAGTAACCAGCGCAGATCAACCATAGAACCCCTTATGATCCCTCCTAAATCCATCGCACGAATTAAACATCTGAACAACCCCCTTCATAACCCACCGAAAGCCCTACTATACGAGAAACCGGAATAATACCATTTAACAAACGCTCAACTCCCCTCTTTAAAATAGCCTTTCCAGATTTCCCAATATCTTACACAATCTATTCTTATCCCGTCAACTTGATAATCCTCCCAAATTTAAAACCCCAAAGAAAACGCTATACGGATTTATAACCTCCCTAGAAGAAGAACCCAACGACGAGTGAATGAAGAATTAACAGATAATAAGACGCCCAAAATAAAAATTGGAAAATAAAAGAAGGCAGAAAGGCCAAGGTCGATAGCCCTTGGCCCTTGGAACACCAAATGAAATATAATAAATTAAACTAATTATATCGTAAACCTAATGTCTTACAAAGCTGGATGTTGGAGTAAAAATTATTACTACTACTGATAACATAGAGTCATTAAGTTATTAAATTATATACAGTGACCGCAAAAAGCCGGCATATAATTTTATAATAAAGAAAAAACTAAAAACATTCTGAAAT